>VYXC01010324.1:345590-365617 GCA_013397175.1 Platysteira castanea | reverse complement strand
CGCAGGCACAGCCTCCCCTGCCCCCCTCCCTCCCTCGCTGGCTCCCGCCGGGGCGGCCGCTAACGGCGCCCCCGCCCCGCCCGCCGCCCAACGCACCCCGCGGGACCGCCCGGCGCAGCCCCACGCGCGACCGGGACCGGGTCATGGACACCGGGAAGCGCGGAGCATGGCCATGGCTTCTTCCTCCTCCTCCTCCTCCTCCCCGCCGCCTCCCACAATGCACCCTGTGCGCTCCCCGCGGAAACTACTTCCTCGCCCGAAAGCCGCCCCGCNGGGTCAGGACTCACAGAATCAATTAGGTTGAAAAAGACCTCTGAGATTATCGAGTCCAACCTGTGACTGAACATCAATCACCTTGTCAGCTGGACCATGCCACTGAATGCCACATCCAGTCTTTCCTTAAACACCTCCGGGGACAGTGACTCCATCACCTCCTGGGCAGCCCATTCCAATACCTAATCAGCCTTTCTGAGAAGAAATCCCTCCTGGTGTTCAGCCTGAACCTCCCCTGACGCAGCTTCAGGTTATGTCCTCTCTCCTGTCGCTGGTTGCCCGGGAGAAGAGACCGACCCCCACCCGGCCGCAACCTCCTTTGAGGTAGCTGTAAAGAGCAGTAAGGTCCCTCCTTGAGCCTCCTTTTCTCCGGGCTAAGCACCCCTAGCTCCCACAGCCGCTCCTCACAGGATTTGTGCTCCAGCCCCCTCACAAGGAAGAGGGAGCCTGAGTGGAGGGGAGGAGGGATAGGGGGACACAAAAAAGATATACAAAATATAGAGCTATAAAAGGAACGAGCAACCCACATGCTGCTGCAGATGCAACAGCCTTAACCNCCCACTCACATCCGTCGATCTCCTCGTGCAGGTCCTCCTGGAGCAGCGACAGATCTGCGGAGGGGGAGACACACGCACACACACACCATGGGCCAAAGCACCCGCCGACCCCCGGTGCCACGCGTGACCCTGCCCCGCCCGCGGGCTGCGCCCCCCCGACGCGACCCGCCCCGCAGCCCCCTGCGCTCCGAGCCCGGACAGCGGCGGGCAGCGCTCCCTAAGCCAGGGCGGGGGAGAGGAGAAGGAGGGGGGATAAAGGAGGGAGGGCTGGCGCCTCGCCGGGGAGGCGGCGTGTGCGGGAAGGGGGAGGGGGGCGATGCCTACCCGCCATCTTGCTGCTGCAGCCCCCGCGGGGCGCCCGGCTACATCCAGCCCGCGGCCGGGCGGTGGGAGCGGCGGTGAGAGAGGGCGGGCACCCGTGCGGTCCAGGCCCCGGGCCTGGCAGCACCTCTTCGCGTCCCCGGGAGAGCCGCGCAGGGAGGAGGGAGCGGGCGGAGGAAGGCGGGAGGAGGGGTCTGGGCCGGACACGCTGCCCCCGCCTCCGCCCGGCGGAGCCGCTCTCGCTCGCTCGCTCGCTGCTCGCTCGCTCGCTCAGGCGGCCGCGCCTCCCCGCCCCGCGCTCTGACTCACGCCCGGAGCCGCCCGGGCTGGCCCTGGGGCTGGAGAGCGCCCGGGCTCGGCCGCACGCCCCGGCCCGCTCACCTGCCCTGCACGGTCTTCCGCCAGATCGGGGCTCGGGCTCCTCCTGCCGCCCGCCGACGGGCTGAGGCGAGGCCACGGAGCTTCCCCTGCCCTGAAGTTTGTGCGGTGTGAGTCACCTGGAGGAAGGGCCCCGAAGGGGCTCCTCGCCGTGGTCAGCGTGGGGTCGCTTCCAGACGGCAGCGGGGCCACAGAAATCGTTGCCGCCGGCCTCGTGGCGTTACCTGGGGAGAAGGGTACCCTGACCTACTAAAGAGCAGAGTGTGGCCAGCAGGTCCAGAGAGCTGATCCTTCTCCTCCACTCGGCACTGGTGAGGCCGCATCTGCAGTGCTGTGTCCGGTTCTGGGCTCCTCAGCACAAGAAAGACAAGGAGCTACTGGAGAGGGTCCAGTGGGGGGCCACAAAGATTATTAGTCTGAAGAGTCTCTCTTAAGTGAGGCTGCGAAAGCTGGGTATGTTTAGTCTAAAGAAGAGAAGACACAGAGGGGATCTCATTAATGCATATATATATCTCAAAGGCAGGTGGTAAGAGAATGGTTTCAGATTCTTTTCGGTGGTGTTTAGTGACAGGATGAGGAGCAATGGTTATAAACTAGAACACAAGAAGTTTCACCTCTACATGAGGAAGAACTTTTCTCACTGAGGGGTGGCAGAGCACTGGTACAGGCTTCCCAGGGAGGTGGTGGAGTCTCCCTCTCTGGAGACATTCAAAACCCATCTGGGTGCGTTCCTGTGTCACCTGCTTTAGGTGTTCCTGCCTTGTCAAGTCATTTGGACCAGATGATCTACAGAGGTCCCTTCCAACCCTAATGATTCTGTAACAGGCGGCCGTGCCACCACCACCATGCAGCCCATGAGCATCCTCCTCATGTGAAGTGCCAAGTTTCTGCAGCTGGGATCCCATGGCTTAAAACACACAGGATATTCCCCCACTGCACCACTGTGCCTTCCAACTTCTTTAAAAGGAGGCAATTTAGTTGTATGTAGACACAAAGTTGCACATTGGTTTCTGCTTTTTTTGGCTTTACCTTTTGATCGCTGCTGATGGTTTTCATTTCAACCTTTTTGATAGAATTTTTCCACTGTAGATTGGAAGATTAAGAGTGTTGGATGAAACAAATACTTTATTCAGTTGATAACCAGGGCACTTGATAGAGGAAAGGACCATTAGTGGTACTAGTGCTACCTGGGAATATTACTTCCACAGTCTTGTTTTAAATCACCATAATAATTGATAAAGTTGTTAATACACAGAAAAGCAAAATGAATTATTTTTTGCTTGCAAAAAAGGATGCAATTTCGTTAGTACTGTTTTTAACTGAATGTTTGATAGTATGTCTTGTAAGCTGCTTTTCAACAATTTTTGTTTTTATTTGGTAAATTGTACAAGGATTAAATCTCCATAGTCATTCATACTCTTTGCCATGGTGAATGAAAATGTGTAATCTTCTTTTAAAATGCATACATTCCTTTCCTTACAATCCTGTAGAACAAGCTCTGTCGTATTTCACACCTGTTCAATCTTCAGATAAGCCACTGGGACCTACTGGATACTGATTATCTAACATTTTCTTTTGTTCAGATATATAACCTCGAAATCTGAGTAAATCAAGTAAATTCACCATGACTAAGTTATATGAACCATGCTATTCTCTGCCAGTGCAATTTAAAAAGAGATTCAAGGGAAATATTTGACATCACAAATCCCTGGCAATGCTGGATGTGATAGCAGTAGACCTAGAACAGAAAAATTAGCTGTACTTGAAGATGCCATTTTATTATCTTTATTACTGCAAGTTATTTCCAGGAAGTTTTCGCTCGTCTCCTCTGCATCGTTCAACACAATCAAGGCCCAGTCTTGCTCCCGCTGAATTCAGTAGACGTGAACCTAAGAATCTCTCACAACTAAAATGTGATACACTTTGTTTTACTGAATGAGTCAAGGGGTTTGACTACTTTTTCCAACCTTTTAGGAACAGGCACTAATGCTGACAAACCATAGATTACTGTGGTCTGAGAGCATCAAAGCTACCTTAAGCATTATTATGATTATCATCGTAAGGAGAACTTACTGAGATATATCTGACAACAATGACCAGAATTACTGCTCTTAAAAGAGTATTAATAGTGTTAACTATCATCAATTAATTATTGCCCCATATATAACTGTCTCAAATATTTAGGATTTTTTTTTATTTCTATGTGTGTATTTGTTTAACGGGAGGAAGTATAATTTATTTAATAAAGCAATGACAATTGCAAGCAGTCATACAGAACATAAATTCATATAAAATAATTTTGGATCTTCCTATATGCTTGTGATCTTCAGTGGTGGTTGGTTCTTTGTAGGCAGGACCGTGTGGTATTTAAATAGCACAGATAACAAGGATCAGTGTGTTACAAATTATAATTGTTCAGAAATTGCAGGGGGTTTTGTGCTCTATGTTACCTGTAGAACATCAGACTTTGTTCCTCAGGTACAGCTGGTTCCGGCACCATCACTAGGAGCCATCAGGAAAGGTCTCTTCCTCTGTGAGGAGAAAGAAACTCTAGCAAAACCTTTGGCTCATACAGTGACACACGCACGGTGGGGGGAAAACAATTTAATTAAAACAAAAAAAATGGCTTCATGGCAGCATGCAATGCAAAATCCCATTTAATGAATAAGTAACCAGGTATTTCTAAACTTGTTGGCCTCAGTCAATCCAGAGGTACTCCTTGAGGGCCTGATCCAAAGTTCAAGTTGATGGTAAGGTTCCTTGCCACTGGTCACAGACGAGGCAGACAGAGAACCCATGTAAGTGTAGGACAGATGCTGACTCTTGCAGATGAACGGCCGTTCCAAGCCGGCACACCTAATGATGGAAGAAAGTTTTCATGACAGACATGTTTTATTAGATGAGACGCGTTAAGGAGCAAGTAATGTAACACCTGCCAAAACATTCTAGCAGATTTTGTGCTGGAGTTCTCATAGTCAGTTTAAGTACCCTTACAGGCACTGGGAAGTAGAAAACTGAAGAATAGTTAAACTCACATTCTCACACTCTATCTCAAGGAAAAAACTACAAACACTACGCCACTACTTCAAGTTAGGGATGGAAGGATACAAATGGAAGACTCCTTAACAAGATTCTTTGCACGTGATAAAAGACACCTGCATTGTTATCTACATGATGTATCTCAAAAAAGTTCATAGCAATCAACAAGACATTTCCATAAAGTAAAAGTGTAGTATTTACATAAAGTACTACATAAATCCTTTCAAACTTGCACATTAGACACAAGATAGCCAACGTTCACCTAAACATACTTGCAACAAGTTATTCTGTGGTTTGACTGGTGACATCTTTCAATCAAAACTGTTCCAGGTATAAGGACCTCAGGCACAAAAACGCTGCTGCACACAGAACTCACGCATGTTATTTTATTTATTATCTAAGATGCTATTATCTATTTTTCCTCATTTGCTTGAAGAAGCAGGTCTGATCAGATAGTGTCAGCTTTCAGTGTCCATATATTAACCAGCTTTGCATTTCTCCCAGGCTACCTTCGAGTGTGGGAAGAGCTTCCCATAAATATCTGTGCAGCCATCTCTTTATCCTCCTTCGGATTCCTTCACGAAACTCTCTTTTCCTGTAAAGCCTATCAAAAAATGGATCAGGGTTGGACTGCTGGTGCACCAAGGCAAGTGCTTATCATCTTAAGTAATACTGACTCATCGTCTTCTTGGCCACCCCCAGGATTTCGTCTGCCTGCATATGTTGTCCTTGATGGTTCAACTAGTCACTCTTTACTTTCTGGACCATCTTTTTGTTCTTTACAGAGTGTTTAACCAAATTTGGCCCATAACTAAATATACAGATTAAGATACATATACACACATAAGCACACACATACCTATAATACGTATGGATACATGTGAAAACTCAGTGGCTGGAGTCTGGAATTTGCAGTCACTTTGCATTCGAAAATACAGTAAAGCATTTCTGCTAAAAAGAGGTATTCATCATAAAATGTTTCCCTTCTTCTCCTTTCCCTTTTCCTTCTCTTCTTCCCTTCCCTACTCCTGTTATTTTTTCCCTCTCCAATAAAAGTACTGGAGAGGGGTGGGGTTTTGTTTTGTTTTATATCTATATTCCTTGCGGTTGCAGAAGTTTTTGACTGTGCATCACTCAGTTTTATTTAATTTTTCCTTTTTCCTGGGTAAGAGGTTGAGCTGTTGACTACTGGTGAACCTTAGCATCAAAGTCCAGCTACCACTGCTCCCAGTGAAGGCCTTGCAAAAGGATTTTAAACACACAATATGCCAATCATGAATAAATTAACACCTAAATTTGCTGACAAAGAGCCTGGTTAATATAAAGTTTGCCTTGTGGGTTCCTCATGTCATTCCAGGTCAGCAGCAAATTCCGTGGCAAGTTCAAGTTGTGCTCAAACTTCTTAGAACTAGGAAATAGCCACCTGAGGTACATCCCAGTGCAGCATTAAGGCTGCACCTGGAGCTTGCAGTGGCTCTTGGCATTAATTTGCAAGCATATCTCTTGCACTGATGGCATGGAGGTGGCAGCTGCATGGGCAAAATGAGAGGCACGCAAGTCAGGAGACAAGTCCTGACTTCATTTTTCAATTAAGACCATGACCAGTGGTGATATCCACAACTCCTCTGGCCACAGACCAAAAGTGAGAGTGGTCTGTCATCTCAGTAGCAGTCAAGTGAAAGTCTCTGTCTGTATCTGACCCTATAGGTGCTGAAGTTGGCTGTGAAAGAGCACAAAGAATTTATTGTACCGGAGGCTGTTTCAAGGAGATGGTGTCAGTGTTCAAGAGCAGCATATGTACTGGATTCCTCATTAGTAGCACTCACCTGGACACAGGTTTTCCTTTAAGAGCACTTGAAGTGCTGCAGCTCTGAGATGTTCTGCTTCAGGAGTCACGGTGTCATGCATATGTATGTTACAGGAAGACTGAATCACTGATCAAACAACGCAGAGCTCAGGTTGTACTGCTGTACCTTAGCTCTGGATTTCCTGGTTCTCAGAGGTGTCTATCTCACTGTCATATAGGAAAGGAACAAGACTGGGCAACCAGAAACTGAATCTTCTCCTCACTGAATTGCCTGTGGGGGGGAATTTGTTGATTTGGGGGGGGGCAGCATCTATTTGTTTGTGTTTGGTTTATTATTTTGGTTTTGTTTGCTTTGATAAAAGAAAAAAAAAGTGAATTTTGGCTATTTCAAGACATTCTAGCGACCACCTATATGTACAGCTGGGATACTATTGCAGTAGATACATTTATCCCCCAACCCTTCATCCTAGATCTCCAAATCATTCTGAAAGGAAATAAATTATTCTCATCTTGCAGGTAAAGAAACAGAGAACAAAAGAAGCAAGGTGATGTGCTTGATAGTGCTTGAGGCCTGAGCTGGCAATTAGAGCATAAAATAAAATACACACAAAAAAAGTGTGCTATTATTCTGTGCTATTTTTCGCTATCTGATGCCATTACATATATGACAGTAGCAATCTAATGCGTGGTTCCTAGCGTGCCAGCTGTCAGCTGTAGGCCAGGCCAGACCCTCCCTGTTAGATTGGCCCTTGAGCCAGCCAGGCCCTCCAGCCTTTCCTCAGCCCACGCAGTCTCTCTTCCCCACCCAACTAGTCCCTGCCTGGAAATACCTAACCTGATATTCAGATTACTATATTTGCATTTCTTCACTCCTTTGCTTCCTGGTCTACTGAGTTTAAATTTGCATCTCTTTAGATCTACGCAGATATTGGCACATATAAGCTGATGGCTCACATTCTTCTGAATCAGAGATGAGTTACCAAGATCCCAGAACATATCTCAAAGGGACAAATGGGACTGAATTATCACTACTCCCAAACCTCCTTTTCCATGAGTTTCACATCCCTCCAGCTGGTCCCTTCCTAAGATCCTTTCTTGTCTTACTTCAGCACCAGCTCTCCTCCATCCCAAACTCCTCTCAGCAAGCTGCTGTGTATAGCACATTTAATTCCATTCTTGCTGACAGTTTTTGAACTTTCTTGGTTATTTTCTTATACTCACATTGCGTTTTTCCAAAATGAAATAGAAACAAAGCCTAAATCCTGGCAGAAGTGGAGTCCAGCACCATGTCTGCAGACCTTTGTTATATTTTAACTGGACTTAGGTTGGACTCAGGAGTAGCACAGCTGAATACGAGCTGGCTGGAAGTCTTCTTGGCACCCTATTCAGCCAACAATGGTGTAATCCATTTAGTCAGGGAGAACTGGGTACATGCCTATGCAGGCAGCCAAGCTCCTTTTTTTGCTGATCTGAAGGGTGGTAGGTGCCAGTGGGAAGCATGTCAGGAGAATGATTGTTTTGGGACACGGCTTGTTATCCTGGTCTGTGCAATTGCTAGGACTTGTCAATCCTTAAAAATGTGAGGGGTGGAGAAGTCAAGAGGTTACTTCCTAAGAGCCCTTTGTTTAGATAACCCTGGCTCTTGCAGGAAGCACACTGAATTTCAGGGGCAGTTACACACGTGCATTTTAGACCTCTGGAGGAGGCAGCCTTCAGATGTGTGTGTTCGTACAGTCTCTGAGGGCAGATGTGAACTCATTCTGCTTGTGCTCCAACTCAACCAGCAACTGTGTAATTACACTTCGTGTAGCGCTGAGCCCAGACAGAGGTATGGACAGACAGTGGCACAACATTTGGAGACTAGTCAAATATATGCAAAATATAGCGGAGGTCCATTCACTGAAGAAATAATTAAAACTGAAATTGTTGTTCCTCTCAAAGTGGAGGTCGACAATATTCAAAAAGACTCAATGCTTATCTTATTTAGAGTGTTATAAAAGGATTACAAACTATGAGGAAAGAATTATATAACAGAGGAAACAACCACCAAAAAGCTACCCAAAATAAAGAAAAGAACTGAATGATGGTTCTTGACATGTGCCAGTTTCTACATAGAACTTTTCAGCTATTGAACTGGAAGGAAATCAAAAGAATTACGTGTTTTATCTGAAATAAATGTACACAAAACCTAGAGGGGATACAAATTAACACAAAAATCCATGTATAATTTCTGAGAAAGATGGTGATTAAGTATGAGTTAAGAAACCTGACGGTGTACAGGGCCAGATGGTTTGTAATAGAAGGTACCAAAAGTTTACAGAGCTGTCTGGTCCAAAAATAGTTTTTCTGTTTAATTAAATTAGCTAAGATGTGAAAGAGCAATTACAGTCCTACAGCAGCTCCTGGGCAGGCTGATTATCTCAATAATTTCCAAATCAGCTTTGCTCACTTGATATAAAAATGATTATTTCCTTTTCTTTTACCATCATACAGGGCTTGAACCCCTGGGTGCCTGGCTGAGGTACAAATGTAAGCTGTAATATTTTTTAACTGCAGGAACAGTTAAAGGGTGTCAGGTATATTAAGAAGCTTTACATTATGCATTTCAAATTCTTCTTGGATTCAAGCACAGGCAACATTCCAGGTTCCAAGGTTTCTGTTTAAAATGAGATTTAATGTACATACATTGTAGCATTGCCAATAATATCTTGAACTGGGTGTGTTTTATTGGGTGATTCATAAAGTAAGACAGACAAAGTGTGCACAGTGGTATTGGAATTTGGGTGGGATCAAAGTACTGATTTAGTGTAATATGTTTGTCAAGCACAGCATACAGGAAAGCTTTCTGAATGAAGATGGATTTAGCCCACGAGAACCTCAGTATATTTCCAACTGTCATTTATTCCAGTGAACCCTGCTTTGCAAATATCAAAGTAAAACTAAAAGGTTGCATCACTCACCCTCAGATATTCCATTGGCAATGAGACTACAGTCAGACTTTTTGGAACGAAAAGGCAGGAAAACTATTAAAATTAATAAAAATTACATTGATTTAAAGGGAAACTGTCTGCAGTTCCACCACAGAAGAAAATTCTATCTGTTCTCTGACAGAGTAGCTGCAACATTTTTCTTTAAATACAGTTTTGCTGCTAATTGAGCATCCATAAGCCTACTGAGCTGGGTATGCTGCGATTGTACATTTGCATGCATGTACCTCACCCTCTGTGCACTCCTCCTGTTCGCATCTCTTTCCAGGCAGTATTTTGAAAACGACAGTGCTGGTTTTGTTTCTGAGACTAAGAAGCCACTCGTACTGAGAACAAGGAGCTCTAACACTGGGAAACTGAGCCCTACTAAAAGGGCTTCATACTGGTAGGAGGGGTAATGCTGTCCTGAGTTCCATTATTAAAAAGCAAGCTGTTACATTTATGGAACACCTGTTTAAATACATCATGTTTAATTCTTCTTTGACTCCTGATCGAGGATTACGTCTCTCTTTTTTATCATCTACTGCTTGCTAAACAGTAGGAACAGAGTAGTCTGCCTTTATCCCTGCTTTCTCCACTCAGATGCACTTGGAGGACATAACCACCTTGTTAGTCTGACCATGCTTAGTCCTAACTGCTCCCTTGGCAAAATTCATGCATTTGTGAGGTAGGACAGCTTCCTGAAATGAAAGGGAAACTAGCGAAAGGAAGGGTGTGGATACCCTGTTTCACGAGGAAGAGTTTCGTGAAGGAGAAGGAGCTTGCAAGACTCACATTTGTACAAAACAGACAGAATAGGACAAGGTGAACTCTCCTGCTAACAGGAGCTAAAAGGACTCTAGGTCTGCCCCTAGCGCTGGAAAGGATTCGTTACAGGAATCAGCGCAGATAAAATGTTTTCAGAGGGCTTTCCACGTTTCACTTTGAAAAGTAATCTGCTGTTTTGCAAGACCTGGGTATAGAGAGCTAATATTTCAGAGATGTTATTTAGTTCTCAAAATTTCCTACCAAGTGTGATTTTTTAAGGGTATGAATGCTATTAACCTATAGGTTAATGGATTAGCTTTAAATAATATATTACATCCTCTCCCTCAAATATATTTTAAGATTTATATTAGATTAAATACACAGGGAAGATTTTAGTTTGTAATTTGCCTCAGTGAGAAATAGATGAAATAGAAGGCTGCGTTTGCTATGGTGTCCTTCAGCTACACAGGAAAAGTAATCTGTAAAGTTGTCAGAATGGTCATGGAACAAAACTTCGGGATATTAAGAACTTGAGAATAAAGGAAAAATTCTTTCCCCTGGAAAGCTCTAGCTTATATGCATTAATTATCTCATGATACCTTTTGATAAGTAAACACAAAAGCATGCAGTGTATAGCATGCCAGTGCAAGTTAGAGGAGAGGCAGTGAAAATTTGGCTTATCTTGAAAAAAGAAGCCGTGGAGTGATTTTGTTTCTTTGATCTGCAGACAGATCCTTCATGAAGATAAGAGCTGGGAGCAGCATGTCTTGCTTTAAGGTAGGATTTAGGTAATCTTATCTTCAAAAATCTCTGCATCCTTTTTCTTCACATTTCGCTCCTGATATGCCACTAACACAGCATATGTACATTGAGCCTGATTACCTGCCTGTCATACTTCTTCCCTTGGACTAGATAAACCAATTAACCAGCCCTCAGAGTGAGCTTACTTTTTGGGTGACAAGTCCAAGAGTAGGTGCGCCATAGGTGTCCTCCTCGAAGACAGGTTTATGTCCTCACTCCTGTCCTGGAATAAGTAAGACATTATGATCTTTCTGCTGCTGTGGGATAACACACCCAGGCAGCTCTTCATCTGGATAGAAGTCTTTGAACTCCCACAGCATCGTTAACCTTCCCTTCCTGCAGGATAAATCCAGACAGTTCAATTTTTTCCCCATCCTCTGTGCAACTCATTTGGGATCCAGCTTCCCAGATCCTTTTGTATTTTCAGTGGTCTGATCTCCTTACTTTTCAGGCTGCTCTCTGTTCTGCAGTCACAAGCAATTGCTGTGACCTAGGTTACCCAGATGCCCAAGTGCTCCCATTCTCCATGTAGGAGCCAAAGGGGATGTTCCCACCAAGATGCAGTTCATCTTTTTTGGAAGAGGAATTACAACCAAATCACATGCCCAGAAGTTCAGTCAACAATAGTAGCTCACATAAAGTCCAAATTACTCACAGGCTACGCTATTCCCTTTCTAATGACTGCATGAACACTTGGACCAGGGGGTCAGGGACCACACTGGCATTCCAGCCACCTGCCTTACTGAAAGGAATTACCTGGCTCAACTATCTCAAACTCACTTCAACCAAGGCTTGAAGAGTTTCATGAGAATTTTTTTATATGTTCTAACACCTAAATGAGACTTCTGACTCTTTCTGGGTTTTGGTGAAATAATATTTTGTCTCTGCCAGAGCATCAGATTTATTTTCTGATCCATTTTACCACCCTCCTGATATCATAAGAAAGATTATGACCATGGTAGCTTCGCTTTAAGGTTGTTCTTCAGATAGATCTTCACTTTGCTGATTCCTTTGCTGAAGATAACCAGTGCTAGTTCTTTTTAAGCTATGCCTTCAAAACTTACTGCTCTATTACTTTTTTATTCTAATCTATTCTTAAAACTTTTCTAACTGTAAAGGTGAGAGATATGATTTCATGATCTATGTGTGATGAACGTATGTCTGCAGACCCTTAGAGTGCAGACCTAGTACAGAACTTTTCTTTTTCATTTAATTGCCCTAAAAATAACATGTAAAGCCTCCTAGTGTACTGCAGGATCTTTGGACCTAATGCACCCATCATCTTTAAAGAAACCACAAGAAGTGATTGAGGAGGAGGGCAAAGTAGCTGGACTGACAAAATAGGCTGCATTGTGCATATTTCCAGTTTCTGCTCCTCAAGATAGTTACTTAATTATTAGTTATGTCAGGGTAATCAGTACCTCTTGGTGCAGTTATGGTCCTGACAAGTTATTGCTTATTTGAAGAGAGTACTGTATCATTATCCTTCATTAGAAAATTAAAGCTGTTGATCAAGTAGTGCATTCTTTTCCTCCTGGTAAAATATTTTATAAATATATATTTAAAAACCTACAAAACAAAGCATACTAGCTTCTTATTTATTTTTAGGTTTGAACAAACTCAGATTATCTGTGTTGGAGCCAAATTCTGAGGTCCATAAACAGGCAGTACTACCACTGCTGTACAAGTAAATTGGAATAAATAATAAACAAAGAGTTGTCCTGAAATGAAAAATGCAGTCATCATTAAAAGCAATAATTATAAATTGTGTGGTCAAAACTTTGCAAAACTGCAGAAGTTTCTTTAAGGGTTAATTTATCCTCATAAAGGACATAGACCCAAAAGGGGAATTTGGAGTTTACATCAAACATCCTCTGCACTTCAGGGCTGTTTAGACTGGTCGTGGGAAGAGGGGAGGTCACAATCCCAAACTCAGACTTAAACTCATTTCAACACAGAAAAATGTCATTCATGGCAGAAACAAAACAAAAGGGAGGAAAAAAAAAAAAAAAAGGAACTCATCTTTTATGCTGTAGATTTTTTGGATTGATGAGAATTTCTTGATCAGATTTTTCTCCCCCTGAAATTCCTTTCTCATATTGTTTTCCTGTTTTCTGTTGGGAGTGCAAAGATTCTTCTCACTGTTAAATCTAAACAAAGGAATCAACTTTAGTATATAAGACTAAAGACTAAGACATAAGGTAAGTCTCCTCAGTCACCACCGGGCTTACAATTGAATTTTAATTTCTCCTTAGCAGCTGCCTCATGATTGTTCATAATGAACACCCTGCTGCACTGGTGCAGACAAAAAGATAGGAGTGACCCCACAAGCTGGCTATAGACACCCTTCTCACTGCCTAAACTACCGTAAGGTCAGGATGGACAGATGCATTTTCATTGGAAAACTTTCATTTGAGCCTTTCCTGGAAGGTCCCTGTTTGGGTCTTCTGTAACCAGAGGAAGCACCCATCAATGTGCATTCATTGCCTGCAGATTTAATGAGAAAAATCAATGTGAAGTTCAAACCTCCTCTGGCTGGCAGCACACGCTGGGTATGTTTTAGACAAACCTGATGCTCACTTGGCAGGACAAATTTCTGAGAGTATAAGAGCCCTGTTATCTCTCCTTGGCAATATGCACAATAGAAGCCTGCTTGCTAGACAATAAAACATTGGCCTTTATATAAAACCCTTTTCATAGTTTATAAGGCTAAGCTTAATTAAAAGGAGAATTGTGTATGCTCTCCTTTCATTTAGTAGTAAACACAGGCTCCTTCACCTCATACAAAGCTAATGGTGGTAAACCAGATACTGCACCACTCTGTATGAGAATAGTGTGCTCTGGAATGCACTCCTAGAAGGAAACAGCACAACTATTCACTAAATTCAGTTGTAATTTGTGAGAACCTCGCTGGGCTGCTCCTGCAGTGAGCTGGAAGGCAAGAAGGTATCACTGACCTGCTGCAAGGACCCCCTGAACTTTGAAGTAGAGATCTCCAGGTAATCACTCCAATCAGACAACCAATAGTTGGGTGAAGCTGATCTTCACATTCCCTCTTCAAGCAGCAAGTAACAGGTGTCACCTATGGCAGAGGCATGAAAAGAATGGAGCAAACCAATGTCAGCAACAGCAAAAGTAAACTGAGACAATTCTTGTCATCTCCAGGGACTCACTCAGAACAGGCATCATGCTGTCTTTACAAACCATCCTCAATACTGGCAGCCCAAAGTGAGGACCTGCAAAATGGCACGTGTTACAAGAGCTGTGGACATGGCCAAATTGCAGCCTTGAATACCCCCAGTCAGTGACCCCCTGCTTCGAACAGTGCCTTGGTACAGGAAATCACAGCAAGCTTTTGTTTGGATCGATGTTTACACTGCAAACACCCGCATGCTCAGGCGTGGTTTCGTATGGAATGATACATGACAAAGGACTCATGAAGCCTTGTGGGTTCACACCAGTATTTTCATAAGGTTCATGCGGAAAAGGAGTTTGATAATAAGATACAGAGCTTTCATCAAGAACTGATGGTACGAATTCGCCCATTATAAGGAGTATACAGGATGCAGCAACTGGATTGATTTTGCTGGACTGATTTCATGAAATCACATTAGTAATTTAAATCTCAGCAGAAAGAGCTCTAACTTGATTCCTTTGTAACACATCAGGCCTGATGTCCAACCTCAACAGCTGGTGTTGACTAGCTGTCATGGTTTAACCCCAGCCAGCAACCAAGCCCCAGGCAGGCACTCACTCACTCACTCACTCACTCACTCACTCACTCCCCCACCCGTGGGACTGGGGAGAGAACCAGGAGGGTAAAAGCTGGAAAATGCGTGAGTTCACATAAAGACCGCTTAATAGGAAAAGCAAAAGCTGCACACGCAAGCAAAGCAAAAAGGGGAAATAATTCACTGGTTCCCATGGGCAAGCAGGTGTTCAGCCATCCCCAGGAGAGCACGGCCCCCTTGTGTGTAACAGTGACTTGGGAAGACAAACTCCATAACTCCAAACGTTCCCTGCTTCCTCCTTATTCCCACACTTTCTGTACTGAGTGTGATGCCATAGGGTCTGGAACATCCCTTTGGTCAGTTGGGGTCAGCTGCCCCAGATGTGTCTCCTCCCAGTTTCCCACCTGCTCTCAGCCTCCTCCCCAGCATGGCAGCATGAAGAGTGGAAGAGGCCTTGGCTGTGTGCAAGCCCTGCTCAGCAGTTACAAAAACATGTCTGTATTACCAACCCTGGTAATTTGTGTTCAGCACAAATCCAAAACACAGCCCCATCCCTGCCACTGTGAAGAAAATTAACTCTACCCCAGGCAAACCCAGCCCACTGGTCAATTTACTTAGCAATATGGACAAATAATCTACTGGATCACCAAGTCTTGACTTCTGCTTTTTCAGGACATGTCAGAATTTTTTTTTACCTGTGTAAAGCTGTACCTTTAAATTAGTTTGCTTTTCATTTGTTGCTCTGACTGAACTTTTCAAAGCCTTAGAAAGCCCTACTCCTAACTTCCAGACTAAATCCATCTAAATTAATATATATTTTTTAACTGAGACAATACTTTGCTTTAGCTAGCTCTTATCCCTTCTTGGTGCTTAATTTGCTATGGTATTTGCAATGTTCTCAAGTTGTACCTCAGCTTCTGTTTTTCTGATGTAAGCAAAAAGCTTTTTTTTTATTCTTTCCCCATCTAACAGTGGAGAAATGTTGCACTATCACCAGCTTGAGGCTATGGGACACCGTTTGCAAAGAATGAGAAGTCTTACATCTCCTTTTCACTCCTTCAGTAGGAAATTGCCTTGGGGATTAACAGTGAATAAGCAGCATAAACTTGACCCTCTTAACAAACATACATCTCTGCTGCCAAAAAAGTTTCCCAAGCACTTCAGGAACAATGCCTCTGTTACAAGGTCCAACAAGAAGCATCCTGGTAAGCTTTACACAAACAACTCCCAGGTTTCACTCAACAGCAATAATGCTGCTTTTCAAAGTTCTTGGCAGTGAAGCTGCAAGTAGGATCTTGCAGAGGTTGCCTCCCCTCTAACCTTTTCCAGCAGATTTTTCTCTTCAGGAAGGAGTGACTGGACCATTCAACTGCCACAAACAGGAGATGTTTAAAACATGAAGCAACACTACAATAAAATGAAGTAGCAGGCAGCTACATAGTTTCCTGGCATTAATGCTGGCACCAGTGGGTTATGAAGAACCTAATTCACTTTTTGCATGTGCAATGAAATGGAATAACCCTTCTCAAGCTAAAAAAAAATTGCAGTGGCTTAAGACCTGTATAACTGAAATCAGAATCACCAGGTCATTCCTGTACTTCTCTGGTTTTCATGTCTCAGGACTCTCATGATGCTTTTCCAGGGCAGTCCTTTTCTAGCCTTTAAGTAAGCAAACTTTGGTTTAGTAAACATTTACTTCGATCAAGTAAACAAACAAACAAAAATAGCGTCTCCTAGAATTTTAGCCATTTTGTAACCACTGGATTTTGCACGGGATCTAGGAGCTGGAAGCTGCTCCTCCCACTCAAAGAACAGCTTGCTCAGCAGCAGCTGCTTTCCTTTTAAGAGATTTTGGCAGTTTCTTGGGCAAGCACCAGAAAGATTTCTGTGGTGGCAGTCATTACTGTACTGCGAGTTTGTGTCATCCAAGGGATGCAGAGGCTTTTCTCCCCAGGCAGCAGGGAGTTAACTTGCCTCCTGTTCCCTGCCTTGGGAATAAGAGCTGGGATGGCAGCCCATAGTAGGAGGGTCTGGATTGAATTCGCCAGTGAAGAGGAGGGATAACATTTTTGTGTGAGAAAGATGCTTGCCAAGAAATCACAAGGGGAAGTAACATGGGAGAAAGGAAGTAACTCATCAGTGTTTGGGACAGACAGCAGCAGTGTCAGGATCTGGGTGCACATCAGGGTCGTGGACGGATCTTTCTCTACCTACGTCACTCACAGAGAAAGAAAGCAGGAGGAGGAAGTGTAGATGCCTTCTTAAGCTTACGAACACTGCCAGAACCTCAAAAGCATCCAGTTTCCTACCAACACAGGCTAACTCAATACCACTACACCATTTCTAGAGAGGAAGAGACTGAGGTTGTAGAAAACTTTTAAACATAGGACTAGTTTTCTACCAGCATGAGCCACACTGGGGAAGAAACATGTAGCCAGGGGCAAAGAAAGGGCAGCAGCAGCCCCAGCTGCCATTGCTCCAGACCACTGGAGGACACCATGCCAGGACTTGAAGCTCTAAAGGAAGGCTGCTGAAAACCAAAGCCACTTGGCTTTGTACTCTCCAAAACCAAAATACAGTTGGGTAAAAACAAGCAAGGCAAATAACTGCTTCAAAACTTACAATTATTCCTTGAATGAGAGGCTACAAAAGAGGGGGAAAAAAAAAGAAAGAAAACATTTGGGATGCAAAGACTTGTTTTCCTTTGCTTTTAACCAGCCATTTGAAAACACTGCAACATGACCAATTCTGCAAAAATGTTTTCCTGACCACAGTGTCTTGCATGCAGACAAACACAAGGATTATGCCAGTTCCTGGAAGAATGAGCGTCAGTAGCTTTTTTTAATACCAGAGCACATGTCTGTTTGTATTGTTGTTATTTTCTCTTCTTATCTCCCTGATTTTGGGGAAAGCTTTTTTGTTGTTTTTGTTGTTCACAGGCTCTGTTAAAACAAGTACTACAGGTTACTTTTTCCTCTGGTTGTTCATTTTTGTTTGGCTCTTTAGATTTTTTACCTGTTCAATAAAATTGTCCGTAACAACCTCTCTTCTGCTGTTTCAGCCTGAACAGCTTCCACTGGGTCATCTTTGTGCTGCTGTTTCAAACAGTTTGCTTGTTTGTAAGTAGCTAGTTAGTTATTTGTTCTCTTCAACAAGAAACTTTTGAGGTCTGGGCTGTAACTTCTTTTAGTGAGAGCTCCTGTTTCACCATTGTGTATTTGAGAAATTTCCCCAGATAAGAGGAAAGATGGGAACCTGACTTTCTTTCCTGAGCAAATTTCTCAGGCAGTGTTTTGTATTTTGGTGGTACTGAGTCAAGACAGCAATTGGACATGTACTTACATGGCTTTGAAATTGAGATGTATTACTGTCTCAGAAATGGACCGGTGTCCCTGCCCATGGCAGAGGGGTTGGGACTAGATGATCTTTCAGGACCATTCCAACCCAAGCCATTCTATGGTTCTATGATAATGTAATTCCAGTGTGTCTTGCTGAAATTAATTCGGATGGCATAACATTTCAAGTGTACAGTAATGAAAAAATCCCAGCCTTCAAGAATTACAAAATCTGGACCAAAGGAAAGGGATCGATGACTAATAGGATACATGAAAGACACAGAAATTTTAAAAAACATCACAAAACCCCCAAAAGAATCTGTGGAAAGGTGATCCTGAACCACAACACTGTCTGTGAAAGAACGGAGTGGGATGGTGTAAAACCTTAAAAATGTATAACTCCTGTCAATTTGTAGAACTAATTACTGGCTGAAATTTGTAGAAATAATTATAAGCTGATTTAAACTGAATGTTCTGAGTGCAAACTGTAATTTTTCTACATCAGGGAGCATATCCTCTTTGCTTATTGAAGTACTTTAGTGTATAATACGTTCTTGTGGAAAGGCAATGAGCAGCCAGAATCCTTGCAATATTCTGTACTGGTTGTCTGAAAACCTGCTGTGTTTTGTTTCTCTGCTAAATTCTCCTAAAAAAAAAAAAAAAAAAAAAGCTTAATTAAATCAAAAGCATCTCTCTGATAAGCCTCTCCTTTGATCTTGCTCTTTTGATAATCTCTCTCCTGACAGGCTGTGATACTCCGCTAGCAATGCTTCATGCTTTCCTCCATGGGGATAAGAACTGCTCTGCTCCAGGCATTTCCATGGCCTAGGATTTGGGATGTCTGGAAGAGGGCAAACATCTCCATCCAGCCTATTGGTGTGAGTGCAGGACTCCATGTGGAACTAATTAGTGTTATAATGAATGCCACAACAGTTTATTGCCAGGAAGCATCTAATGACCTGGCAGTAATCTCACAATGACTAATCAAGATTTTCTTCAATTCCCTTTAGCAATTTTACCTGGTAAATTAGTGCAGGGGGAAAAAAAGGCAAAATAAAACTGTAAGTAGAACAGAGGCTCTGATTTAAAATATCTAATGGATGATGCTCTTCTGCTTTCCTGGGGTTATAGAATGTGCAATCCTTCTCCATAAATTCTAGAACCTTGCATACCAAGAGCAGAGCGGTTCCTTCTTCACTGATTTAAGAGGACTAGCCTTAAGCTGATGAGCTTAACAAATTTGGCATTTGATGTGTGGGGTGCAACCCTACTACTAACTTGAGGTTGAGTATTTTAATCCAAATTGGATGTGTATTACTAGGATTGGGTAAGAAAATGGAGTTACTATTTTCAGTGATTTCTGCACACAGCAAGAAAACCTATACAGAAAAAAAAAAAAAAAAGAAAAAAAAAAAAAAAAGAAAAGGAAAAAAAGAGATGGATTCAGATGGTTCACAGCCAGAGCAGTCCCCATCCTGTGCCTGGCCCAGCACATGGTGTGTAGGACTAAGCATATGCACAGCCCCCTGCAGGATGCCGTCTCTCACAGACTGTTTTTCTCACAACAGCAAATATTTACCCTGGAGTACAAGAAAGACAAGGAGCTCCAGGAGGGGGTCCAGAGGAGGAGCACAAAGATTATTAGGGGTCTGGAGCACCTCTCTTATGAGGCGAGACTCTGCGCCTCAGAAAAGACTGAAGGGGATCTCATTAATGCATGTAAATACCTCAAAGGCAGGTGCCAAGAGGTTGGTGCCAGACTCTTTTCAGTGGTGCGCAGTGACACGATGAGGAGCAATGGCCATAAACTAAAGCACAAGAAGATTCACTTCAACACGAGGAAGAACTTTACGCTGAGGGTGGCAGAGCACTGGTACAGGCTGCCCAGGGAGGTGGTGGAGTCTCCCCCTTTGGAGACATTCAAAACCCACCTGAAAAGTTCCTGTGTCACCTGCTTTAGGTGACCCTGCTTGGCAGGAGGGTTGGACCAGATGGTCTCCAGAAGTCCCTTCCTTCTCTACGGATCCTGTGCTGTCCCCGCTCACCAGCCC
>VYXC01010324.1:268493-345543 GCA_013397175.1 Platysteira castanea | reverse complement strand
CGGGCCCCGGGCAGATGATGGCGATACGCGAGCTGAAAGTGTGTCTGCTTGGAGTGAGTAAGAGCGACCGGGGGGTCGCTTCCCCCTTCCCTTCCTTCCTCTCCCACGCCGCAGGTGGGGCGGTGGGAGCCGGGCTGCTCGCTAAGCCGGGGAACGCTTCCAGCCTCGCTGTCCCGCTTCCCGGGGGCGCCGCGTCTCCCGGTCCCGGGCGGGACGGGGGGGGCTCGGCCGCAGTAAATTCCTGCACGCCGAAACTTGGCAGCCGCGCACCGGCCTCCGCGGGGCCGGTTGTTTTTGTCTTGTTTTTCAACTTTTTGAAAGTGAGAAGGGCGTAGCGGGCCGGGGGAGGTGGTGAGGGCTGTCTTTTGGGGCTCTCCCCCAGCGCTCCCCAGGCGGGGGGGTCGCCGGCGCAGAGCCATCCCCCGTGGCGGTGGTGGCCCTGCGGAGGGTCTCCCTTCGGTGCCAGAACCCCGAAGGCACCGGGGGAGGTTTGCTGCCCACCCGAGGTGCTCGTCACAGGCGGCGGTGGCCTCGCCGAGCCCCCGTTCCAGCGGTGGGGAGCGACACGGAGAAGAGCGGCAGCGCTGCCCACCCCGGTGTCGGGGGGCTCCTTCTCCCGGGGCTGCGTCCCGTCTCGCCGATGTGCTGCTCGGTGCTTTGTTTAGTTACTTGCCTGGCTTTATTCAGCAGTGCTTCTTTGACTCGGCTCCTTACAGGAACGTCCTTGTTTTTTTTTTTTTTTATTTCTTTCGCTTTTTTGGCGAACTCGCGCGTGCGTTTCACATCTGGAGCAGCAATGTGCTTAGCTCTGCACTTTGGCTGCGCCTGCCCCTCTCTGCCCGGCACCGAGGGAGCTTCCCGGCAAAATGTACCCACCAAGTTGGGACAAACACCACCGCAGAGCAGAACCACCTCTCCTGACAGTAACCAGCAGAGCATCACTACTCCAGTACACAAGTTCTTTTCTAAAGCCAAACATCTCAAATTACCCGGTGCAAGTTAGGCTGCTTTTAGGCCGACATCTCCATAAGCATTCGGAGAAGCTGCATGAATGAAGGCGTTTTAGAGTGAGTTTTCTTTCAGGCCATACAAGTGAGTTGAACATTTGAAAACCAAACACAAATAGACGCTCCAGTTCTCTCTGATTTGTGTTGACACTTAGCCCAGCAGGAGTGGGTACCTTGCCCTGGAGTCATTCTTGCCAGGATGCAGTGCCAGGGCACTGGAGAGTTCAGCTCAAAGTATTTGGCAGTGACCATTCCTCCTTTCTTGGTTAGAATTCCTGCCTTCAACTTTTAAAATGGCACAGTGACAAAAATAAATGTGGTTTGTACAAACACGAGGAGTCTGGTAGAATATGGGGATGTGTCTTTGTTTATTTTCTTCTCCAGCAGAAAATGTTTTAATTTTATAGAGATGAAGTGTCTTATGGAATGAAATTCCTCATGCCCATACTTTATTGATATTTTGCAACATTAAAACTTACTGGGGGTTTTGTACGGCAATTGCTTATTTTTTTTTAAGAGAGGAAAGGAAACCTATAATGCAGCTCTGTGTTACCAGGAGTATGCAATTACTCTGTAGATTCATTAAAATGATGGAGGGGCAGTGGTAGCACTTAGGGAGATGTGTCTCTAGTTATAGTCACTTAGTAATTAGTGAGATGTTCCTTCCTGAGTTTTAATAGGGCATAGTCTAGAAAACCTTCTGCTTCTGATCACAGACATCTCATTTACCATGGGGATTGACACTGTTTTCCCAAAAGAGAGGAATCCTTCAGATGATGAATCCCCTCAAGAAGCTCAGACATTTCTAGAGCAGGGAAACTCCATACCTGTCTGTGTGAACAAATGCAGGTATTAATCTTCTGATCTGCTTGAAAGCTAGATGGCAGCTCAAAAATACATTCTCAGATCTACCAAAAGATCTTGACAGTTGTTTTTTTCAGTAGGTCCTGGACCTGGTTGGTTAATCTGCATTGTATGTTGTAGATCCCTTGATAATCCGTCAAGTTAGGCATATCCTAGTCCCAAAACAAGTTCTTATCCTTGTTAGAAATATGGATTAAATTGGTTTGTAAACCCATATCCCTCCTCACTTCTGAACACAGCCCTAGGCTGCACCTCCAGATCAGACAGGAGGATCACTGGTGGTCTCTGGTCCCGAGCTGTGCAGAGGGCCTGGGCTTGGGCTCTTCCTGCCTGTTCAGAATTTCCCAATGGGGAAAAATTGCAGCTGGCGCAATGTTTGCAAAGCCAGCTTCTCCACAAGCTCTGAAGCCCCATTTGGCTGTAGAGGGCCGAGATGGGAAGATGATGAAGGGGAATAGAGAAACCAGAGCTGTGGTCCGCATTGCCACCCCTACAAGCCAGTGCAGTACTCCAGGGCCTGGAGTGGCCTGGAGCCATTGCACTAGAGATGGGGAGTAGGTTATTGGCTCCTGGATGTAACCCCACATTGCCAGGAGGAGGCCTGGCCTGGAGCTTTTAGCATTAACCTAACAAAATGGGATTCGGGTATCTGCGTTTCACTTTCTCCTCCTCCAGAGTATCTAGGGGTTTTTAAAACTGTCAGTGGGTGTCATGGGAGTCCTTTGGAGCAACCAGGAGTAGTGCACTACAAGATGATGGTTATTGGATTTGCAGCTTTTGAAGGAGACACTGGCGAGAGAAGGGCAGAGGGGAAATCTGGGGCAGCAGGAGGGTGGGAGTGAGTCAGTTTGGAAGGAAGGCTTTGTTGATGGCAGAGCTCTTTGAGAAGGGGTGGTTCCAGCTTGCCAGTGGGCTGGCAGGAGCAGGATGCCTGCCTAATTGTCCAGTGCTTCACAGCCTCAGGTGAAGGAGCTACGGAGGTGCAGTTGAACACCTCTCTTTAGTATGTTGCCATGCAAGTGTCCTCAAGCCTGCTCCTGAACTACTTCCTTCCAGTAAATTATTGCTGCTGGGCAGTGAGCTATCTGCATGTGGAAGGTGTTCGTCTTCCTGAGTGCAAACACTTGAGCTCTGCTCCAAGTCCTGTCTTCTCACCCCAGACTCTTCCTGGCCTCTCAGTCCAGTCTGTTGTTTGTTCCCAGCAGTTGTCCCAGTGTTAGATGCCATGTGCTTCTGGAGCTGAGCAGGTTTTAGCTGCAGCTCAGTCTATGTGATGGAATGAAGTGCAGCTCCCATTTGACTTGCATGGTGTTTCTATGTGGGCACCTTGTTGAGGGGCTGGTGGAGAGAGGAGCACAGCAGAGCTGCTGTGTTCCTGAGCTGTGCTTTAGTGCTGAAATGCGGCCGGCTGTGCAGCTGCCAGGTTTCCTAATCTGTCTGTGGCTGCTGAGTGCCCCGTGCCTGAGCTCCCAGCATTTTCTTTATGTGGGCTGGAGGAGCGATTTACAACTCCCTGCCAAATCCTGACATAACTGTGTGTGGCAACCGCAGAAGAGATTGCCAGGTTTGCAACTAAGGCAAAGTTTCTTGTCTTTGTCACTTCCTGAGGAAACTTTGACAACTCTTCAGACTTTAGGAGGTGGCTTGCTAACTACCATCTGAAGTGACCTCCATTACTCCTTTTTTTTTTTTTTTTTGTTTATTACATTTTTGTGTTGTGACTGTGCATCATAGGACCAAAGGAGGTAGGACTGGAAGAGGCAAGGAGTTCATCCCTTGTTCCTGAAGCCCTTCTTATTCCTGACATTTGTTTGTCTTCTCTGTCTTTAAAAACTCATGATCTTCTCCCTCGGGTTATGTCCTAGGGCTTAACTGCTCTTACTGTAGAAAGTTTTTCCTGAACATAGTGCCTACATCTTCCTTATCTGAGACTTTGTTTCTTCACCCTTCTGTTTGTGCCTCTGTTTTCTTGCTCATAAGAAGTCACTTGCTGGCCTGCGTTCTGCTAGCATGAAAATGCTGTCTGAAGCTGGTGAGCCTGCATTTGCAAAAGGAGTGACATTTCTTCTGTGGAAATTATAGTATGATACTGAACACAGATGACTGGGAATCTTTTAGTTTGTGTCTAAAATGTTTGTCATCGTTAATGCTTTTATGGCCTACGTGTCCCAACACAAGTAGGAGAGCTGCTGTTAAAAACAGAACTGCACGCCTGGCTAGGTTGTACCAGTCAAGGGGGTTTCTTGTCACCAGGTATGTGCAAGGTGGTCTCCACGGTAAGGTGAGCATCCTGCTGAAGACAGTAACACTACACAGTGCAGAATCCACCTGTGCATCAGCAGCTGCAGTGTTGTAGCCTAAAACAGAGAGTAGAGCAAACAAAAGGGGTCATGTAAAGAGGAAAAATGTGCTGATGAAGTAAATGTGTGGCTTTTATAATTTTGTCCACAAAACTACCTTGCCTGAGAGAGGAACAGAGATTGGCAAGCAGTTTTCCCCCCCCCCATGTTAATGGTTCATCATCACCTACTCATTCATTCGTATTTTATTATGTGAACAAGTAGCTATGAGAGAAGTTTTTGACCACAGTCAAACTGTGTCATGACCACATGGCTGGCTGTCTTGTGGAGTCACTGGTTTAAAGTGTCCATCACTGCAGCCTTTCCCTCAAAGGAGCCCTCATCTGTATCTCCTTCCTAGCCAGTTAGATTTTTGCATTGTAGTGAAACATCAAATCACAGCGATTTTAAGTCCATGGGGAACTGAAAGACAGACACATGGTTAGCTGAACTGCATATACCACATTTTCTTAGGAAATGTTTTTTTCTTAATATTCTTCTTTCAGAGGAGGAAAACTGAGATTTTCACTTAATGTGGGCACAGAGCACTTCCATGTTCCATTGCCCTGCTTTGCCAGACAGAAGAGGTGTACAAGATACTGAAGGAGACTGGAACTGGTGATTTTGTTTTTATTTTGTTTTTAATATTGCATAAAAATCCAGTTATGCACCAAGCAAGAAAGGCCTGCTCCCTTGTATCAATAAAAAAGTGTCTTCAGAAGCCAAAAGCAGCCTTTTCATATTATTTTATAAAATATTTAAATGGCTACAATCAGATTTTTTGCAATATGTACATTAAATATGTAGGTAAATGATTCCTCACTGTTTAGAATTCAGGATTTCACAGTGACGTTGGACCTCTTGCTTTCCTGATGTATCTACAAAACGTTTTTCTTTACTAATTTCTTCCAAGGGTTTTGTGTGGGATTGCTTAGAAGACTAGAGTGGAACGTCCTTCTAGGAAAAGGTGGTTGTGGAGGCCATACTCTGCTTTCATTTCCAACCAAACTGGATTTCTGAAGAAGCAGAAGGAGGAATTTGACGCAAGTTTTAGTTTCAGTAGCAGCAAAACCTCAAAGGGAAATCTTGTTACTACTGATCTATTGGGTAGCAAAAGAGTACCCTGTGGTTGGTGCTTGTTGCTGTGCTTCATGGGCTCCCATCCCGTCCTTGTGACTTGCCTGTTGAATGAATCCATGCCGTGACTATCACCCAGAAATCATATGCAGGCTGTCGTTTTACTGTCTCTCAAATTCTCTTTAAATTTAGATTTCCCCAGCCCCTTGCTCTTTTGATTTCTGGCCGAAAAATTGGGAAACTTCTTGGTTTACAGTAATTCTAGGGAAAAAAAAAACCCCTAAATTCTTTTTTTCTGCCAAAATAAGGAAGTTGAATGGTGATAAACTCAATTTTCTTTCGCATGGTTGAATGCAGTTTTAGCCCTATTTGGTGAAGTAATGCTCAGGCAGACTACGTGAAGCAAGCAGAAACTTTGCATGCAAAGAGTATGTGGGGAAAAGGAAAACCCTCTCATTTTCATCAGGTGGTTCCTTTTAACTGGCTTAAGTCAAGCCATATTAAAAGGGCATTTTTAATTTGCATTTAGAGTGTGTTTTCTGAGACTCTGGTTGATGGTAGGATTTGTTTCTAAGGTGATAATTTGATTTATTGATAGGGTGTGTTGCAGTTACAGTGCAGTTGAACTGCCTATGGGCAATGGCCTTTGAGCCTGCAGGGCTTTTGCTTGTGGTGCTGTTTATAAATTACAGTGGTGGTGTTTATAAATTACAGTGCCGGTGCATTTTGCTTGTGTTGGGTTGTGTCTGAGCTGGCTGTAGTGTGGGTGCTGCAGACTGCAGGGGCACGCACAGGCTGGATACACGTAGTCTTCATGTATTCTGCCTAAAATTTCTCAAGCTAATTGCTTGTTGAGAGAAGCATTTACAGGGAGGCTGGAGCCATAACTCTGCCGCTCTTGCTCTTTTGCCTCCCTGCTGCTCTTTCTTGCAAATGCCATTTGCGCAGTCTTCTGGGCTGTTAGACCCTCCAGGGACTGCTGTTAGTCATGGATTTCCTGGCCACATCTCTCTTCAGATAAGATCAGGACAGGCACTTTTTTTTTTTTTTTCATTTCCTGCGCTGTGGTTTTGAGGGGAAGGCAGAGGGGCACACTGAAGTGAACACAAGTGGCTTTAGCAGGTTTGCACTGTTACAGAATGGTAGAATGGTTTGAGTTGGAAGGGGCCTTAAGGATCATCTGGTTCCAACCTTGCTGCCATGGGCAGGGTCACCTTGCACTACAGCGGGCTGCTGTTGACCCCACCTTCCCCACCTGAGTTCAGGTGCTGCCTCAGAAAACCGAGGGCAGGGAAAGGAGTTTCTCCTCAACTTCAGTAGCTCGCCAGCCTCCACTGATGGGGGGGCTGATTTTGAAGCTGTGCTCTCCATCCGGAGGTCTGGAGCTTCCTCTGCTCATGTTTTTCTCAAGCTGTTTCTGGCGCCAGCTGAGTGCCCAACACATGGATAGAGATACCTTCCAAGAGGGTAGGGAAAGGAAGTGGGAGGCCGGGTAGAGTTCATCTTCCCACAAGCTACCTACAAGTCTTACCTCGATCCAGTGCTAATCACACCTATGGGTTAGATCATCATGAGTTGGGTCATCCCATGCTTTTTGGAGAGGGCAGAGCAAGCCTTCAGTGCTTTGCTCCTTGTCATGTCCCCCTCCTACCTTCTGATTGTAGGCCGGGGGCAGCTCATGTGGATATAACTCTGCAGCCCCTCACCGAAAGGTGTCTGGAGCTGCCATTGGACACATGCTTCCAAAGTAAACCAAAATAAAAGATGTTTTTATTCTTACAGAGTTGTTTTTCTTCTCGCTACATACCTTGTAGAGGCTGGGCAGTGGTGTCAAGGTGAAAGGAAATATTTAAATTCTGTCTCAACTTGTTAGATGCCAGGAAAGGGACACATTTCAGTTTTCTTCTGAAACATCTTGTACACCCTTTCCGTGAATGCTCGCCGTTTTGAATAGCACTGCCAAAAGACAAATCCAAGCTTTAAAAAGCTGCCAGTGGAGGTGGATGGGAGGCCGACTGGGAGCTCAGCCTTGTGTAAGCACACGCCAGTGGTTGATTTACGGTCTCTGGCCTTGCAGGGCTGCTCTGAAAGCCGAACAACAGGCAGTGGAACAAATGCTTTTTATTTTCGCCTGGATATTTTTAAACAAAAATGCTGGTTAGTGCATGGGTTTTATATTTTTTGGAGGAGAGGGTAGAGAAGTTATGGTTTTTCACTTTTTGTTTTGGCCAGAGTATGTTCTTATTTGGGCAACATGTGGAAGTGCATGTGCATGAAATCCAGCCACTAAATACTTTGTGTCCCTGAGTTACTGTTTCCTCCTTTGTCAGCAGAGTGACAGGATGCTGCAGACATCATTGGGTGTCCCGGTTGGACCCGTCAGGGGACTATGAAAAACTGTAAATTATAAATATCAGGCTCTTTACAGGAATTCACCTACAGTTAGGGACTCTCTGAAGCACATTCTCCTTTCCTTTAAAGCCTGTCTACAGAGCCAAAATGAGTTAGAAGAGATTCCTAAAGTGGGTTTAATTCTGAAAAAAAGTGGAATTTGGGGCCCATTTAATTCTGCAGCAAACAAAACTTAAGTGTTGATAGGATCTCGTGGTCCATCAGCAAAGCTGAACTGGGTGACAGGATGTGTCTGAAGTCACTTGCATCTCCTTCCATGCTCACTGATGACATGTGGGATACAACTGGAATAGCTTTAACCTTCTCTATCTTATGCTTGTAATTAGTAGCTGATAACTCATCTCCAGTACTGCCGTTGTGTAAGTTCTCGAGATCTGCCCATTTCTTACTGTGAGGGAATTCAGTGGCAGAAAAGGAATCCTTAAGTCAACATCTGGTGTGTGCCAGCACAGAGAAGCTGTGCTGGGAATCACCGGACTTACCAAAGGCTGATTGAAGAGAGCATTTCCTTGAATGTGCTGTGGTGTCACACCACAGCTCAGCCTGACTCTTGAGACTTTAAGTAATTTTTAACTACTTGATAGAAGGGGGTGAAAGTACATTATCACTATGGTCAATAGTTCAGGATTTAGAAGCATATTACAACGGAAATATATGAGGTGTTGGTAAATGTACAGTCACAATTTTCATTTTGAGCATCTTCTACTATCTGTGGAAGCAACTATTAATTTTTTTTTCTTTTGCTTTAAACAGTTTCCATTAATCAAAAAGACCGCAAACCGCCAAAAAAATGAACCTCTCGTTGACTTATACACACCACTATCAACTTCTAAGGCTGCACTTCCACTTCATGGCTGGATGAATCTGGCAGCTGATTAATTCCTGGAGGGATTTAGGAAATGAGAAGGAACATACTCCTTTTCTTGAATAGGAAGCCCATTATCTATCTTTTTTTTTTCCCTTTTCCTTTGCATACTAAATATAAGCATTTAAGTACCTATTTTAAGAATCATAATATCAACACTTGGAAAATATTTTGGTAAAGCTGATGTGAACAGGGAGCCTCCAACCACTTTTAGGCCTGAAGTTGTTCACAGTGCATAGTCCATGCTGACTTCAACCTTTTCAGTACTGTGCAGACAAGCTTGTTTTTAGGATATTAATTTTGTGAGTGTGCTACAAACATGGATTTTCTTGCTACATTATCCCTTACACCAGCAGTTTTCTTTTTTGGATGTTATCGCTCTTGTGGAAAATCCAAGGAAAGTTGAACTTCGTTTTTGTCTCGGTTTGTTTAAATGCGCGTGAGGGAATTAAACTTTGTCTTCAAGTATTATGACTCCAGCAGCAGAGTGTAGTTTATGTGAATAGTTTTCAGAATCAATTGTTCCATCCTTTGATGTTTGGGGTTTTTTCTGCCTTGGATATTTTTGTTTATTTTTTTCCTGCAGAGTGTGCTTGAAAAGACTAAATGCATACCAGGGCATGAGACAGACAGTAGGAGCATGGTTTATGTGACAAAAATGGCAGTTGGATAAAACCAGATAACATAAATTTGATTTGAGATTATGTTACTGAAACCCTAATCTGAGTAGCATCCTTAAGCATATGTTTGATTCTAAGCATTTAGGGTAATCCCTCTTCAGCAGAGTATCAGGGTACATCCTTCAGCCTTTGCTGCGTGGGCTAAATTGAATTCCATTCAGTGAGCTTAAAGCTCAGCATTTGCTTTAATGCACAGCTGAGTGCATTGCTGTGTGGAGAATAAGATAAAATGTTTAGGTAAATTAGGTATTTCAGGTAACACAGCTCATGATTGATTCCTGTCATCTGACATTAAAACCTGATACAGTAGCTCAGTTCTACCTCAGTTTTGTGGCCGTGTTTGCTTTCTCTCTTAGGCTGATGTGGAGAAAGAGAGAAAACGAACCTGTGACACCATAAATCCAAATCTAAAAGGACTGGCTGAAGGAGAGTGGTAGCCCTGCAGCCTGAGAAGTTCTTCAGGAATAGTTTATGACCAAAGAATGGTTTGGGTTAAAGATCATCTCCTTCCAGCCCCCCTGCCATGGGCGGGGGCAGCTTCCTGCAGACAGCATTGCTCAGGGCCTTCAATACTTGCAAGGATGTGCAGACGAGTAGAAAAAAGGGTGTAGAAGTTGGCATAGAGGAGACTTGGAGGAACAGAGTGATAAAGACAGAGGCTATGGAGGAGGAGGTGGAGTATTGAAGCTGTGAGACTGAGGGAGAATGTTAGGGAGTGTTGTAGGGGGACTGGTGAGAGGGCACAAGGAACACAGAGGAGTAAAGTCAGGAGCAAGGGAAAGAGAAGCTGAGGATAATAGAAAGCTAGACAGAGCAAACCAACAAAGGGTAGTAGAAATAATAACATGGGGTGAAAAAACCCTGCCACCTCTCCCTTGGTTTTAGCCTTCAGTTTCCTTTTTAGTTATTTTAAAGCCCTGGCTTTGTCTTAGTGCTGTTTCATTTGTGTTTCGAAACAGTTTTGGCCAGTGGAGCCTGCAGAAATTTTGTTTGCATTGCTTTAAATTAGGCTGTATCTCTCAACTAGTCAAGAGCACTGTCACAGATGTGACAAAGGAAAGCTCTGGTGGGATCTCACTGGCCACTTGAGATGCCTTCCTCAGTCCCTGTGCCTGTTGTTCTGCCATGTCTGGGATCTGTGGGAACTTTGGAGTTAGTTCCATGTAGTCCCAAACACTCAGGCTGTGACACTGGAAATGGGTTTAGTATCCAGACAGTCTGTCCTGAGGGTGGCTCCTCAGTACCTTCTGTGTGGCTCAGTCTTTTCCTACTTTGGAGGAAAAGATGAAATGTACCCTTCTTCTACCCCTTTGTCCTTTGAGAAGGTATCCTTCAATGTACTAAACTTCATGGTTTAGCATTCCATTTGAAATGCTCTCATAATATTTTCAGTTGAGATTTGCTAAGTCCATACACTTTTAACCATTTCTGGTTTCCAAATTCTGAGTGAAGGTGAAAAAAATTGGCCAAATTCTGAGTGGAAAAAAAAAATTCCAAATTCTGAGTGAAAGTGAATAAAAACTTCCTTCTTCAAGTCAGTTGCAAATTAGATACTGATTTCCTAGTTATTTTTGTGATGGAGAGAAGCAGGTGCCCTAACAATAAGAGCGACAAAACCTGGTTTTGCTTAAGGGCTTTTCCCTAAAAAGTTGAATTTCATGGCACTAGTGCTACCAGCGTTTAAAAGTTGCTGTGTTTCATTCCTGATGAAATCAACGGGAGGTGAACACATTCAAGAAGTCAACTGCTTAAGGGCTACAGCCCTGCACTGATAATTTCTCCCATTTATGAGCCTGTTTGGTGCAGACAGCTTTACATTTGGTAACTTCACAGCAGCACACAGTAAATCCACAGATAAAAAACTTAGCCCTGGGTTTTATTACACTGTGCTTGCTGTTATCTCTTCTGTTTTCTTGCATGATGGTAGACGGGAAAGGACCAGGTGGGTGTTTGTATGGTGCTGTTTAAAGTAAGTGGTGATGTTTGCTGTCTTAGGGAAAACTTTATATCCAGGCAACAGGTGAAATAAATATGAAATCACTACTAATCGAGGTTAATTAAACCTAACAGTTGGGTGAAACATTTCTTAACACAGATTTAGGTTTAGGGAAACTTCTGATTATCCATTCCCAGTCCTGCACATAAATTCAGGAAATGAAAAACCTCAGTTTCAAGGATTTTAGACCTCTCCTCACCACTTAATGTCCACACAGATGCATAATATCTACAGGTAATTTGCAGTTAATTGTAAATAACAAATAATGGCAAATTTCAGAAACTCTCAACTTGTCCCCTTCCCCTCATACCCCCTGGAGAAGATGTTTTGATGTGTCTGGAAGGCTGATGGAGGCGGATTTCCAAAGGCTGGCAAATTGTAGGATCAGCTTGCGTAAAGAGGGTGCCATTAGCAGCTGGGCAGCCTTCAGGCTGCTGCTAAATGAGGCCAGCTCACACCTTAGATGGTCACCAGAGGCTGCTGATTTTACAGGTTGTTGTATCAGCTAGAAGGAACTGATAAGCTGAGGCAGAGTTTCCGGCAATAAATCCGGGTACGAAATCTTTAGTTCAGTTGCTGTCCCACCCTTGTGGTGTTTCCTGACCCGCTCAAGGCTGATGGCATCTGGCTGCCTTTGGCCACTAGAGACCAGAGGAAGAGTTATTTGCTTCTGGTTGTTGGTAGGTGACACACCCGGTACCAGGGCTCTGCTAATTTGGAGCAAAGATCTGTGGCCATGAGGCTGGTTCCTGTTTGTTAGAGGAAATGTTAGTTTTTATAGCTGCCCCCTGAAACTGCCTTCTTCCTCTCTGTTGCTGCAAGGGAGAATGGATTGGGCTTTCTTGTCTCCACGACTGAAGTTTTCGGGTGGTGTTTCTGTTAGAACTCATCATTTATGTGGCTTTTTTCTTCCTCTCTGGTATGAAATGCAGTAACAAGTTGCAGGTGGGATAGTTACAAACTGGGAGAAGTATGTCTGAACATTGAATTGAATAGGGCTTATTGAGGTTGGATGGACGAATTTGAAGGTAATTGAGCCCTTTTACAAATTTTCCAGGCACTTGTTGGACAATTTTTATACTAGTGAAATAGCAGGCTGAACTCAAGAGCCATTTCATCAAATGCTGTGGTTGATGGGCATATTGTTGCTTCTGTGAGAGCCACTGCCTTCATTTAAGGGAAAGAAAAGTCTGTTGGTACTAGTAGGCAATCTGAAATACGAAATTACAGTGTTTGGATTGGATTATCAATTTCAGACTGCCTGGAAGATTTTGAATATCTTCTATGTTGGGACAGGAATATAAATTACTTGGTTTTCATATTTACTAGGTGGCACTAACAAGCCTGTATTTCCAAATTATGGCCCCTAATGATAGGATTTGACAATGAAAGAGGTTAGGTGTTGGAATATGAACAGCAACCTGTGTCAAACAGCAATTCAAGTCAAAGATTTTCTCCTCATCATACCATTATATTGAAGGTTTCAGCTGCTACAATATCTGTGGGGATGGTTCACTAAGGAAAAGAATTTGGTTTGGAAAGAGCTACACTGAATTGTTTATCCCATTTTTTGCTGGCAAATTGTGCTTGAAAACAACATTTGTCAGGATGCTGTTGCCTAATGTGTTTACTTAACTATGAAAACCTCAGGTTATTTATGCATTTAGTCTGAAAACTAAATTTAGTTTCTCTGATCACTGCATTGCACAATGGTGATGAAGGATATTTAATCAAATTGTTATGCTGGTATGTGTGCATATGGCCAACAGAGATAAAACCCCTGCAATCAATACTCATTATCACTGACAATGCGAGGTGCAGTGACTTGTGTGTTACTTCCCTTACCTAATTTTTCAAGTTCAGGGACAATTATGAGGATTTCTAAGTAGATACTATTCACACATTTTTTACTGTATCTTTAAATAAGAATTTCTCAGTGGGAGGAGTAGTACATGGAGTGGATTTTTGTAACTGCATGTGTGTTTTGAGATAGAGTGGGTAGGAAAGGGATAGCAGTGTGCAGATGTTAAAGAGTCTGCCAAATTTGTCTAGAAAATGAACTCTGACCATTAGAATTGCCAAAATCCAGGTATTGCTATCAATAAAATTGCAGAGACATTAAAGCAAGACTTGCAATTTTAATTTATTTTTAGCTTTATTTAGCTCCCTCCAGTTGAGGTTTGACTTGCTGGAGAGACCTGTGAAGTTGGCTTTTAGTTCCTACTTCATTGGTGGGGAGACTGTGACCCATCTGTGCCACCAGCAGCAGGAATGTTCCCATGGTAGACCAGGGCCCATTTCTCATCCTCACCTGAAAAATGAAGTGGTGAGCATTGGAGAGGTCATACTTTAGTGTGTGTGGTGGAGCTCAGATGGGAAATCAGCAAACTGGCTGCAGGGAGGTGTCATTAGGGTGAAGTGGGGTGGTAGGAGAGCGTGCCATGAAGTGTGGGTGTGAGGTTCCCAAGGGAAGCTGTGGATGCCCCATCCCTGCAAGCATTCAGGGCTAGGTTGGATGGGACTTGGAGCAACTTGATCTAGAGGAAGGTTTCCCTGCCCAAGGCAAGGGGCATGGACCTAGATGATCTTTAAGGTCCTTTTCATCCCAAACCATTCTGTGATTCTGTGAGACACTTTCTTACCACTTACAAGGCACCTGCCAGGGTGGGTTTAGTGGGTTTGTCAGCTGGTCTGTGTTACACCGTGGTCAGGAGGATCCTATGATCCAGTGATCAGTAAAGGGCAGTTAGACATACGATTCTTGTTAGGGTGATAGTGACACTATGGAGTCCCATAGCTATAGGTCTCCTAAAAATTAACCCCAAAATTTCCCCTTTGTGGTATACAACATTTTTGATACTGTGCAGGTTTGGGTGGGTTTTTTGTGGGTTTTGTGGGTTTTTTCCTTTCTTCGTTAATTAGTACAATAAATTAATTGTGGGATAGGGGCATTCCTTTGAAGCTGCCTTTGCCATATTCACAGTACCCATTGCCACACAGGGCTCCTCAAGGTGGTACCAGCAGTGGGAGATGCCTGTGATTCCAAGGGAAGGTGCTCAGGCACTCTTCTTTCCCTCTCTGTCTGTCTCACCTTTCTAGCTCTTGTAACTTCGTCCTGCTGTCCCCTTTCCCTCCTTACGCGGGCTTTTGCCTCCCCACTCACTTGAGCAATTTGGTCAGTGGCCCTTCGTCCTTTGCTCCCATCCCAGCGTGGCCAAGCGGACGCGGTTCCCTTCTCCCGCAGTCCCAGGAGTCACCAGGTGGAGCTATTGCCCAGTTAAATGCCCTCCTGTGCACTGCAGCACAGCCCAGCCCTTGCAGAAGGGTTTGGCGGGGGTGGCTTTCCTGATGGAGCTTTCTTTGGTGAGCAGCTGTGTCTGGTAGTGCAAGGGGTCTTGTTTCTTGCCACGGGCTCCGTGTTGAGTCGGTTTTATTGACGCAGAGTCGTTTTCTGTGACTTAATCAGCCAGTGCCTTGTTTGACAGCGAGGTCCCCCAAAGGCTGGACTGCCTCTATGCAGCTCGAGACCACACTGTTGTACTCAAAAGCTGCTGCACTGTAGTGTGAACCATAAGCAAGTCTCATTAAGGATATCCTCAGGCTTTGTACGGTTGGGTCCCCTGTGCAATCCAGTGGGAGTGATTTTTGTTTGTTCATTGTCACGTGCTGCTAGTCCAAAGGAGATTTGTGTGTGTGACCCTCGCAAGATGCTCCTCTTCTTTCTCCTTTCACCCTCTCATCTTATTAGCCAGCCGGATTGATACCGCCTTATTTGCAGCTGGTTTTTATAGAGATCATGCTCCTACTTGAAACTGTAAAGGCAGTTCAAAACACGGAGTTGAGCATCTTAAGTGAATAGCCAATGCCCCCAAAAGCCACAATTTGAGATGAAGGAGTGCAAATAAACACCGGGTTCCTTCTTCCTTTTTGCCAGGCTAAGCAATTCTCTCTCCACAGCCGCCCATACCACATGCTGTCAAGGGCATAAGAAATTGATTGAGATTCTGCTCTTTGATTTCAATTTAAAATCCTCCATTTCTCTGGGCAGTTCAACTGCTGTTCTGAATTTGATAGCTTGTGTGCAAAGGGGAAGGAAAGGTGTAAGAAAAGACACAGAGAATTAGCTAGAAATTTGATGTGGGGAAGCAGTTTCTAAATAATATTAGCAACAATCAGAGACTGTTGTCTTTGCTGTCCACGCTCATGGTAGCATAGCGCCGTGGTTAGGTTGCACTTTGTATGATAAGATGCAGTGATTAATCATAAATAGTGGAATTAAATTATGGATTTGGGTTTTGGGTTGATTTTTGTTTGGTTGGTTGTTTTTTTTACCGGAGTAGGTGAGCTCTAAAAATTGCAAAGCAGAGGTAGGTTGGCTTCAGTGTTAATTTTATTCCTGAAGAATAGCTCTGTTGTCCCTTTCTCTCCACAGCCCCCTGTCTCATAAATAAAGATTGTTTTATATTCCTGTGCCAGCTTCAGAGACAAAAGAGTTGGCAGGTTGTGGAAGAACAGCACGATTTGTAAGTCCTGGAGGAGTAAATGTGCAGCAGACACGTGGAACACTTTGCTGGGGCAATGAGTATCACTCCAGGCTGGGGCAGGAACAGATCGAGAGCAGCCCTGCTAAGGACCTGAGGATTCTGCTGGATGAGAGGCTGGACATGAGCTGTCAATGTGAGCTTGCAGCCCAGAAAGCCAAACACAGCCTGGGCTGCACCCAAGGGCAGCAGGACAAGGGAAGGGATTCTGCCCCTCCGCTCAGCTCTGGTGAGACCCCACCTGCAGTGCTGCATCCAGTTCTGGGGTCCTCAGCACAGGAAGGACACGGACCTGTTGGAGCCAGTCCAGAGGAGGCCACCAAGATGATAAGAGGGATGGAGCACCTCTCGTACAACAGAAGGCTGAGAGAACTGGAATTGTTCAGCCAAGAGAAGGCTTCAGGGTGACCTAATTGCGGCCTTCCAGTACCTGAAGGTAGCCTACAAGAAAGATGGAGAGAGACATTTCACAAGGGCGTGTTGTGGCAGGACAAGGATGAATGAATCCAAACAAAAAGATAGTAGGTTTGTATTGGATATTAGGAGGAAGTTTTTTGCTGTGAGGGTGGTGAAGCACTGGAACAGGTTGCCCAGAGCTGTGGATGCCCCGTCCTGGAAGTGTTCAAGGCCAGGCTGGACGGAGCTCTGAGCACCCTGGTCTATGGAAAGATGTCCCTGCCCATGGTAGGTGGCTTGGAAGTCGATGATCTTTGAGGTCCCTTTCTATGATTCTGTGATTCTTCAGGCTGCAGCTGTGATTCTCCATGCCATCAACCCAGCATGAAGAGCTTGGGATTGGAGCCCTAGTGGTGATAGCAGAATAATGCCAGTAATCTTGGAAACACTCTAGGAAATACTTTGGTTTTATGTAGTATTACAGGCCTGACTATATCAATGTCTCTGGCAAAGTGAATTTTTGCTAGCATTAGCTGCAGTACAGACATTAGCTGCTCTTCAGTCTCTCATATCTCTAGCCAGGCACATCACTTTGGTAGAATGATAAAGTGCTTTCGGCCATCAGTGCTTGCTTTTGTACTTTATAGTTTGGTGTTGCTTGTGATCTTTGGATATGTCTTTGACAAAAGTAGATCGTTGAAGAGATTGTAACTAGTATTGCAGTCTGGGAGTGAGGGAGGGATGGAAATACATTTTTTTGTCTATAAGAGAAAAGGACGTAGCAAAAGATTAAAGAAAGTGTATTTAAAACTCAGGCATTAGGGGTTTTTGTTGTCTCTGAAAGATTACTGGGCTGGGATCTGGTGGAGAGCAAGAGGCCTGTGACTCCGACGAAGCTTGCTAACTCCAAAGAAGCCTACAAATCACCAGGACCAGTAGGACTGCATTCTCTGGCTCCAGGTATGGCAGATACTGGAGCAGCTATGCAGGCCTGGGTTTAATTCCACAGGAGCATGTGTGCGGTGTATGGAAGGAAACCACACACTAAATAATTACACTGGTGAGGGCACCAGAACTGGTAAGGCGGCAGGCATTTGGCTTTGGGGACTGGTTGGGAACAGGAATGGACAGGGCTGTAGACTCCCTTCAGCTCTCAGGCAGAGCAGGCGGTCGGTCACTGTTCATGTTTTGCTAATGGATGTGGACTGAGGGAAAGCAGACCAAGAGAAGGGATCAGATGATGTTTTCCGTTCAGAGATGTATTGCGTTTCTGTGGCAAGGTTTTGGTAGTGGGAGGGGCTACAGGGGTGGCTCCTGTGAGAAGCTGCCAGAAGCTTCCCTGGTGTCCTACAGAGCCAATGCCAGCTGGCTCCAAGGCGGACCTAATACTGGCCAAGGCCAAGTCCATCAGTGATGGTGGTAGTGCCTCCGGGATAGCATGGCTAAGAAGGGGGAAAAGGTACTGCACAAGAGCAGATTGCAGCCAGAGGGAAGAGTAAGACTGTGTGAGAGAAAGAGCCCTGCAGACATACAGGGCCAGTGGAGGAGAGGGACGAGGTGCTCCAGGCACCAGAGAAGAGATTCCCCTGTAGCCTGGGTGCAGACCCTGGTGGGGCAGCTGTGCCCCTGCAGCCCATGGAGGTCCATGGTGGAGCAGAGATCCACCTGCAGCCCATGGAGGGGACCATGCTGGAAAAGGTGGATGCCTGAGGGAAACTGTGACCCCATGGAAAATCCATGCAGGAGCAGGGTCCTGCCAGGACCTGTGGACCCATGAAAAGAGGAGCCCACACTGGAACAACTTTGCTGGCCTGACTTGTGACTCCATGGGGGACCCACACTGGAGCTGTCTGTGCCTGAAGAACTGCACCCCATGGGAAGAGACCATGCTGGAGCAGTTTGTGAAGAACTGCACTCCGTGGGAAGGACTCATGTTGGAGCAGAGGAAGGATGTGAGGAGTTCTCCCCCTGAGGAGGAGTGAGAGGTGGAGACAATGCCCTGGTGGGGAGCAGGTAGAGAAACTGGGAGTAAAGCTAAGCTCAGGAAGAAGGGAAGGGTGGGGGGAAGGTGTTTTAAGATTTAAGTTTTATTTTTCATTATCCTACTTTGATTTGATTTTCAATACATTAAATTAATTTCCCCATCTCGAGTCTATTTTGCCCATGGCAGTAGTTGGTGAATGATCTCTCTCTGTCCTTATTTCAACCCACAGGTTTTTCATTACATTTTTTGTCCTCTGCCCAGCTGAGGAGGGGAGTGATAGGATGGCTTTGGTGGGCACCTGGTTTCCAGGCAGCATCAGCCCACCACAGGAGGCCACATACATTAAGCCCTGACTGGTAAATGTTTTTCTGTTTTAAAACAGCCAGTAGAAATATACAGGTGGTATTGAAGACACGTATAAATACCAAACAAATAAACTCAGCGCTTGACTATCTCTTAAAGCACTTAAATAGCTCTTTGTTACTGTACTGCCTGAATGGTTTACAACTATCACTGTTTTCACAACATCCCCATAATGCTGTTACAAGGTAAAATCAAATAACTATTTTCATATAACAGCTAGTGAGCTGAGAACAATCGAGCCAAGAATTCCTGTGCCAAGTGCAGTTCTTGCAGCACTAGGAGGAAGGATTGCATTCTGATATAACAGGACTGACCTGATTGTGGGTAGAACAAGTGCTGCCCTTTTATTTGTAGAGGGAATTAATATAATTCTAATGTGCTTCAGATGAAAAAGTCTGATTTTGTAGCTAATTCGTGCTCTGCAACACCAGTGTTGGCCTGAAAGCGATTAGAAATGATGTGTAGGGCTTTTTACTGTGTGGGAGTTGGCATAGGTCATCCTAACTTAGTGGGAGTAATAGACCGACTGACTGAAAAGATACCTTTGCTACCATATATTATGAGAATGCAATGAAGGGAAATGCAAATAGGGATGTTCTTGTAAAGTTCACTCAGGGACCAAAAGAACTGTGGTGGTTCCTGCTGAAGTGAGGCACTGCAGAATCCAGCCAGGGTAAACCCACCAGAGGAGGCCAGTGGTGGCCATCCTCCCTCTCAAAACAGGGTTGCAGTGAGATCCATGTGTTTGTGCTGGGACTGTGGGCAACTGGGTTCCAGTATTCAGTGTGAGTGTCGTTTATTTGGCAAGTACCCTTCACTCAGGAAAGTGCATGATAGCAAGATGACCCTTCTGGGAGCCAACTCTGGTCCTCATTCTTCCCTTTCAAAATTTTACTTTGCAGATTAATATTCCCCAGATCTCTGCAAAAAATTCCTTGAAGGTCACTGGTGGTATAAGGCCATGAATTTTGTAAATTGGAATTTACAGAAACCATTAGTGTCCTGAATGAGATACATATATTTTGACTGCAGAAGTGAGGCTACAGAGCAGCTGTACCTGCATCCCTTTGGTCCAGGCTGAAGCCTCGGGCAGTTTTGGGTTGGTGAAGCAGCTGAGAGCCAGTGTGCGAGTCTAAGAGCTGCTTTGTATTTTCATCTGTGCAGTTACGCAGTGATAGCTTTGCTCACTCGATACGTCTTGCAGATGGAAAAACTGAATAAAGCCGAGAAGCTTTTTGCAGTTCTTCCTAGACACCCCTCCACAGTGCATGGCTTCATTTTCTCTGGGACAAGCCTGACACTTGGCAGATTCCATTCGGTCCCAGGGGTGTCTCTGAACCTCGGTCTTCTGCAAGGTATTTCTCCTTACAGCAGTGTTTTCAGACAACTGAAAGTGATACCCAAACACAGGGAAGGCTGAAGGATGTGTTTAAGGTTAGTAAAAAGTTTATTGGGTAGAGTATTTCTTGGATTAAAATACTACCCTTGGAAACTGTGATCAGGAATCTGTTGTGCATAACTCATCCTTGTATGTTCATACAGTTGATAAAAATCCAAAGGCAGTTTCAGATGCTCTTCAAGCTGCCTGTCACAGCCTTCCAGAGCAGCTGTAACTGGATTAGTAAGACATGGAAAGTATTGCAATGCTACCTGCATTTGATCATCTGAGTAATGATTAAAATGTTAAAGGCAGGCATAGATGTCTAAAGCAGGCTGCAAATTGCGAAGCTTTAATTTATTTTTCAGCTTGTTGCTTTTTTACTTCCACTGGAATTTAAAAGACGGCCATAATCCTGTACTCAGCCTCACCATGTCACATGCCTTTGGGTTAAGAACTGGCAACCCTGCAAGCATTCAAGATGCAGGTTGGATATCTCAGTGCTGCATGCCAGACCATGCCCGAGGAGTGACATTCCTCCTAGACACCAGGCTTGACCAGAGCTGAGCTTACATTTCTGCTGAAGCCCAGCGATACTTTACAGCGCAGGCCTTGCAATTTGTTTGATGATAGCTAATGAAATGCAAACCATTTAGCAGCTTCGAGATGCGATTACACTGCTGTGAATTTTCAGATTCCATCAAAGTCCTGCTGGGGGTAGTGGGAACGGGCCAGGGTGATTCAACTGTAAATCAAAAACGAAAGCGTGGCCAATTCTGACAGTGGAAAGAAGGGCTGTTTAAATGTGCAGAAGCTGATCTGCCAAGTCAAAACCAGCTGCACTTTACAGAGCTACTGGAATGAATGGTCTCTCTGCATTCATATTTTTTTTGTGACTCATTGATTTTTTTTCTTCCCCTAAAGTTTGAACTCTGTCTTTCTACCTCAGGTTTGCCTGGCCAGTTGCAAAGGTTTTCAGTGCCTGTTTTTGGTATATAAAATATCAAATGCATTGAAAATAAAGGACAGTTTTCTCATTTTTGGTAACTTCATACCAATTCAAGTGTTTTCATCTGTACATCTTTAATGCTTCAACAGTGAAAGCTCTGCACTGAGCAAGACAAGGATCTCTCCTTCCTCTCTGCACTAGCCCTGGCAGGAATCAAATGAGAGAAAAAAAAAATGGAATTTAACTTGGGAAATCTTGAGCATAAACTGGCTCCTCTGTTATTTTTCAGTTAGGGATGAATCAGCCAAGAGTGTTCGGTGGTGTGAATATGTAACAGGGAGCCAGGAATGGTTGCTTCTCTTAACAATGAGGAGCAGCCAGCTTCTTCTCTGAGCAGATTCTCTTCCAGGAGAGTGGGACAGCTTTTTTACTGCACCCTAGGTCTGTATGTTTCATCAAGCCTTTTTTTGTTTTTTCCCTAGTCTGAAAGAAGACAGAAGGCAGTATTATTTCACTGGAAGGTACACCAAGAGGGTTGTTAGAGACAAATTTGACCACAGGTGTTTCTGGTGCATGCACTTAATTGCACCTCTTGATGCTAACCTGTCTGGAGAAAGCAACTGGCTAGTAGGCTCTTGTGCTGCTCTCTGGCTGAAACCCTGAGTTCCATCAGTGTGAGCAGCTTTGTAATTCCAGCTCTCTGCCTGATGAAAAAGCTTTGCCATGAGAGACTTCCTGGGGGGTTACACAAAATTAACCCTGACTGCATTGGTCACAATGTTTTTCTCTTGATTGGGGATCATCGGAGGAAGGGTTCAGCCACCAAAGGCTTGTGGTGCCTTTGCTCAAGTTAGGGTGGTTGGCAGGTCAGCTTTTGGGGAGCCTGGCACAAATGGGCTCTGAGGAGCAGATGCTTTCCTGCTGTGAGGTGCAGGGAAGTCCTGCTGAATTTGATGGAAGCCACAGGAGCTGTGGGATCAGTTTCTGGCTTATGGGGAAGGATAAAGACTTGTAAGGTCCAAATGTTTCTCATGTTATTATTAAAATAACATCTTTGCCTGAGGATCTTTGAGCACTTAGTATTAATATCCTCCTGGTTGCTACGGCTCATTCTTCTTCTGATCTGTAAGACTAACTCATGTTAAACCCTGTCACATTTAATGAGACCTGTCTGTAGCTCATGTCTCAGTGGCTCTTAGGTATTGTGAGAAATGTTTTGAAGGGACAGACATTTTTAATTTTTAAACATTTTTACAAATTCAGATTGTAAATTTGATTGAATCCTGGCTTTGTCCAAGCTGATGAGAAAGCTTCCTTCCGAAGGAGCTGTGTGTGGGATCCCTATTTATATAGAGGTCAGTTCTCCATTGCTTCTTAGTGCAGATTGTTGTGGTGCCTGTCTCCAGGGTATCTCAACCTTCCTTTAAAGCTGAAATGGGAAGTTAGTCATGAGATCTGTGGTGGTTACAAGCCAGATGTTCTTTTCTTTCTTTTTTTTTTTTCTTACTTTGCAAGTGGAAGGGACAGAGGGCAGTTTCTTCAGTATGCTCATTCTTAGGGTGCCATTTCCTCATGTGAAGTGCTGTCTGGTGTTCTTGCTTTGTTTGTATTTTCAAAATCTTAGAGTCGTAAAAGGATTTTTATATGGTTTATCTAATTTTACACGTACTTGGGAAGCCCAGTGTGTTAACATAGCACAGAAAGACTCTGCACAGTCCAGACTAAAAAAGCTCTCGCAGCAGTGTGCATAATTATAGGGCTGCTGTTTAGTCATCAGCCATGATATGTGTGGATTTTTTTGTGAATTCAACATTCATTCCATTTCAGATGTAAAAAATAAAAATTACATGAAGAGATTAGTTTACTCAGCACAATAGGGCTTGACCCTGAATGTATTAAAGCTATTATAATATCAAGGCTAAAGACTAACAGCTTAATCAGGGATGTGTTTACAGGGTACTATAGCTGCCTCCAGTTTGGAAAAGTGCTTGGAGGACTAGACCCTACATGCAAAGATATAAATGAGACATCCAGATTTAAATTAAAGAACTAAATTTTTCTGCATTAGCTTTTTCTGCTGGGATAAATGTGTTTGGAACAATAGACAGAGGAATATACCAAATGCCTATTTGTAACAGGAAAATGGTTTTCTTTTTTAATGTATTGCTCATATTGAATAAAAAATAATTTTTTTTCCTGCTTTATTTTTTTATCTCCCTGTAAGCTGCTGCAAATCAGCCAGAAGAAATGAGCAGCTCAGTTGTTGTTTGCCTGCAAATGAGTTGCCAGCATCCTGTAATGCCGCTAGCTTGAAATGCAGTCTCATCTCCTTTACAGTAATGAGAGCCGAGGAGAGCCAAGTGGGGTGGTTCCCCGGGAGCAGGAGTGTGGGTGGAAGCCCTGTTTTCTGTGGCATTCTGCTCTCCATTCTGGTGCTCTTAAAGTCCTCACACCTAAATCTGCCGGTAAGGGTTTTTGAAAGAACAAAGAATGTATTTTCTGGGGTTAAAGGGTAAAAATCTGGAATTAGTCATGCTTGCATTGGTTCCTTCTATTTATCAGAAACATCTGATACAGTTTCAGATTTTTAAATTCATTTTGCTGACCAGGGGAGATTCGGGAGTTGTAGCTACTTACTCTAATAGTGGCTCACTTACTGTGAATTACATTTCTGCTTCTTTCCTTCCTCCCCACCCCACCCACTTTGCTTATCTCGCTGAAATGTGGTTTGTAACTGATACTTTGTAAGTGTGCTAGGAGGCTTATGAAGAGGAAAAGGAAAAAAGCGAAACCTGTAGTTGGTTCCTTGAGTGACTCGTGAACACCTTGATTCACAATAATTATTTTCTATTTATTCATTTCTTGCCCCTTCTTTCCTGGGTTGATATGCTCTTGATCGTGATGAGTCAATGAATATAGTGCTGAAGCCCTTGGGTTTCCTGTAAATGAGGATTTTTCTGAAGAATTGCAGGATCTGTTCCTTGAAGTGCAACGTAACTCCTTGAGGGCATGTTCTCAGTTTCTGAAACTCGTCCAATCCACTCTGCTCAGTGCCACTGTGACCTTTTGCATAAGCCAAGCTGTTATACCTTCGTGTGTGTTTGATGTTATATGTACACCAACATCAGGTAAAACAAAACAGAAAAACAGATTAGGGGGTGTAATAGCAGAACTCTGAGAATTGGAAAAATAAATCTTCTGTATGCCTGAATGTTACCCAGGCATGTGCCTTGATAAATCTGCTATAATCCTTTGAAGAAAAAAGAACAAAACAAGGAAGATCATCCCCATCAGATGTTAGAAAAATGGCTTTATGTAGAGCAAGACCATATAGTAAAGTACAAAGCAGATGGTTGCAGGAAAGGTTTAGACAGCCTTAGCAAGGAGGTTTGATTTTAATGCATTGCTGAGAAGCAAACGCTTTTTCTACTTCTTTGAAGCAACAGCTCTGCTTTCCTTGTCTTCTGTGAGAGACTTGAAACGATAGTTCCCTGTTGTCGGTAAAAGTTAAGGTCTCATTAGCTGTTTTGAAGTTGTTGTATAATGCTCATACACCATGATTTGCTTTGCTTTCAGGCAGGTGAATGTCTTGATTGATGGGTGTCAGTACAGTTTTCAGTAACGTGGACTGAACACTATCTAAGTAGTTTTAAATCCCATGATGGAATGGTAATCACTGCCTTAAGCAGGAAGCTTTTTCTATTTTACTTCCTTCCCCTCTGTGCGCTAATTATACTCTGGTAGGTGGTGGTTTGCATCCTCCAGGCAACAAAAGGGAAGCTGGGAGTGCTTGTTTCAACTGAACCCCCCTGGTGCAATAATTTGCCTGGCTCCTGGAAAGCACCAGCCCCTGGCTGCAGCAGTGCTCGTCCTAAAGGTTCGCTTGTGGTCCAAGTCCATTGGTTTCACTCCAGTTACTCGAGGGGTATATTTAACCCTCTTGGGCAGTGCTAGCAGCCCCAGGAGCAAAGTGTAAGAAAGCCTTTAAGCTTCTGGAGGGCTCTTGGTGTGCCTGGCATATGCTTAAGTTTAACTGTGCTCATCATGAGGTGTGAAAGCACTAGAAACTTTGAAAGCTCCTTTAATGCTATCGTGAAACATTAGTAGGAGCCACAAACTGAAAGATGAAGAGGTTCCAGGAAAATGAGCTAAGCTTTAATCCATGCTTGTGGATGTCACGTCCCTGCCAGAGACCAGGCTGCTCTTGTAATTGCAGTTGCCATTCTGAGTGACCCGTCAGGGGAGCTGGAGGAAGCAGATGACACTAAAGCATCGTCAGGTCACCGGAATCAGTGTCTAGTTTCAAACACGGTGGCAGAAACGCTGTCCCCACAAGAGGGACATGTAATTCCTTGCAACCAGTGGCTGGTAATTCTAGTTTCTGTACACCATTTAAAATCTGGAAAAATAATTAGATCCTCAATTTCAAGGCAGAGGAGTTTTTAATTTTTTTTTCTTTTTAGTGTGTTCTGCCATCCTGGTGTAGTAATTATAAAGCGATGTCAGCTGGAATCAATAATGAAGGCAAAATTTGGGAATAGTAACAGGATGTGTTACTGCTATTGATCAAAGGCTACAGGGCTGTTTTTAAACACTGCTCCTCTCTTTGATCTTTTTTTCCTATTGATTGAATAGAGTAGATAAACAACTTCTGTGTAGCATGAGCATTTATTATGGCTTTTAAGCTGACTAAGGACAGCTTCGAATTAAATATGAGGGTTTAAATGATGGTTTTCTAATAAGTGCCATCTATAAAGACATTGGTGTGACAATACAGTTTCATGTAAGCATGGTGAAAGGAAATGTAAATACAGACTTTTTTTTCTTTCTTACTCAAAAAGAAGATAACATTGCAAAATTGATTATAGGAGCAGCAGAAGTGCTATTTTTAATATGTAGTTATGTGGGGGCAAAAGCTGCTTTTCTTTTTTTTTAATATATAGTTATGTGTGTTGTGCTGTTAACAAACTATTGTATTATCTTGGCATTTTTCAGGAGTGTTGTGTAAATTAGTCATCTTAAAATGTGGATACAAATGGAAATACAATCTGGTAGTTCTGCAATCACTTCAATGAAATTAATAGAAAACTTTCCATTGACTCTTTAATGAGTTAGATTGGACCCTAGGCTGTCATTGTTAATGTTTTGGAAAGGTCAGGATCGATTTCCTGGCATCCTTTTTGTCTCTAAGGAGGCTCTTTGCAATTCTGTGGAAGACATAGCGATATTGTTATTCCTCTTCCTTGATAATTCTCTGTATAAATTAAGTTCTACCTATCATCCAAGGCTTTGGGCAAAAACAGACAGACCGAAAAATGCTGCATTTTAGGGAAGTTGTGTATATCTTAAATGCCTAAAATAGTATTTCTGCATGATTTCAAGTTTTCTCCTGCCTCGTCAGGTTATTTTGAATTTTATTCCAGTATTGTCCTGCTGTTATTTTTCCCTGCTGATTGGGTGTATTAAAAGAAAAAAGAAAGACTATTCCTGCAAACCGAATCCTGCCATGTTGCAGTATAGACAGTAAACTGTGTTGCATTTTAAGTAACACTCTCTCACTGTAGTCGTCTAACATGGCATGCACAGGGAGAGCTGCACATCCCTGGGGATCCATATCTTTGGATTCCTACCTTTTCAAAACCACCTGAAGCCTCTGCAAAGTTTCCACCAAGCGGGCTTGTTTGTCTTGCCATGAAAAGGTTATTTCCACTAAGTCAGGGCTGTCAGAGTGCTAAAATGTTGCTGTCATTAGTCTGTTTTGGAAGCTTGCTTGGGCTGGCCTTGCAACAGGCCTGAATGAGATTGTTTCTCTGGCTCTGCTGGGAAATGCGCCGTGTGTTGGGAAGCACGGGGTTTGCTTGCACAAGTAAATGGCCATGCTGGATGCACTGCAGTCCTTGCAACAGGAATATAAAATCCACCCAATAAAATAGAAGGCTTGAAGAGACAGGAGTCCTGGGAAGAGGGCCAGGGATATTCACTCACAGTGCTGGTGTTTGAAAAGGACATGTCCTCACTTTTCTTCTGTAATGTGTGATGTGCCCCGCTTGCCACAAGGCAGGAAGACAGAGTTAAATATTAATTCTTGAAAATGAATCAGCTGAAGTATTGACATCTAGGGTCTCCTAGATATGACTTCATGACTCACTGTCCTGCTTTCTTTAATTTTCAGGATACTGGGGTTGGGAAATCGAGCATCGTTTGTCGGTTTGTCCAGGACCACTTTGATCATAATATTAGTCCTACAATTGGGTAAGTACCACACATAATACCACTTCAATTTTTGCCAGTAAGTGAGGTTTCAGATTGGATCCTTGAGTGATTTAAGTCCTAAGGTCCTACAGCCAAAACAATCTAAAATAGGAAGCTCTTGACAAAACAAAAACCAAAACCCCACAACCCAAGAGGCTGTGATCTGCACAATGGTCAGGTCATCCCATACCTGAGTAATGGCAGGAAGACCGTGGGAGGCTCTTAAAGTATCTTTGTTGAGTGCCCTGGTAGGCTGAGCTCCAACATGGACAGTGTCTGTTTTCACATATGGATGTGCTTTTGTCTAAGTTTAGGATGTGTCACATTGTCCTTTCTTAAAATAGGGACAGTGCAATTTAAACTAAGTATAATTAATTTATACTGCTTCTTTAAAAACTAACTAAGCTTCCATGTATCAGACCATCAGAATCCTAATAGTCCTGTAGTAGATTTTAGTTCAGATTTTTTTTTCTTTTAATATCCTAAGGACAAATCTTCCAAGTCCAGTGAGACCTGGAAAATTTTTAAAGTTATGGATCTCTTACGGGAAAGGAAGCTACTTTGGAATGTACAGGAAGGAGTAATTCAGGGGAAAGGGCTGATCTGGCGTGTGTGTCAGAGCTGTTTAAAGTCGTCTGTGAAGGTTCAGTATTGATTGCTGCGTGTTGTTCAGAGGTACCTTCAGATGGTACCTTCTGAAGATCTGCCTTTCAGTGCATGGAGGAGTCTCAGCTGGAAGCTGCACACAGAAATTCCAGGACAGTTTTGGATTCCTGAATGTAATGAATAGAGAAAAATCTACAGAGAGAAAGGAAGCATGTTGTGAATAAAATTACTGGCTGAAGGACGCTTGTTTGCAGTAAAGGAACTGATGGCAACTTGAGTGTTTGTTTTTTTTTCTTCTAAACTGTTAGCAGCCTTTTCCCCCAAGTAGTTGTTGCTAAATAAATGCCTTCTGCTCAATTTGGAAAACAATTTACCTCTGTTATCACAATTATGAAAACCAAAGGGACTTTTTTTCCAATGGGAGATTAAAAAGTGAAGTCTAGCTTCACACAGGCGATATTATTTGTCTGCACAGATAAGGGTTTTTTTCCTTCCAAATTATTCAACTATTTTAAATATATAATCCTTGCAATCAACAGTAGCCACTGTGGATCTATAAAGTTCCCGTTTTTGAAGCTGTGAAGTGTTGTTTATTGGTTTGAGAAGGAGAGTGACAACTGAGAGAACACACCCTGAAAACAATCAAAGAAGTGCTGCTGCTTTTTTTTTTCCTTAGTATTTTCATGTGCAATGCAGCATTGTTAAATTCAAGCAATTTGCAGATGGCTGTAGAGGAGAACTCTGGTGTATCATTCTCAGGAAATGTTTTGTTCAGTCATATGTCATTTGATGTCATTTGGTGCTTTTGTAATGGCAGTGCATTGTATCAAATGCATCTTTATGGGCCAGGAAAAATGTTACCACAACAAAAATGGTTCAGTACTACCCAGATAGGATGGGGAAAATAGAAATCTGCCAGAGTTTAGCAGTCTTTCAAATGAACTGCTGTAATAGAGGAAAAACCTATAAATTTGTAACCTTCTTTCCTAAAAGAAAAAACTTTGAAAACATAGAAAAATCTCATTTCCTATGGAAAATAAAAGAAACTACAAAGACTTACCCATCCCACTTGAAAGGGAGAACAACTTTATTGCATTTGTTTATCATGTGCACTCCAGCAGGTGGCTTTCCTGTTCCCTGGTATCCAGTCTCATATATCAGAGTGAAGAGTGGGACATGATGCCATTTGTTGCCTTTTTCTCAGGTCCGTATGACCAAGAAGGTGGAGCTAACAAACGGCAGAAGCCATGTGTAAATGGCAGGAGCATTTGCGTTCCCAGATTCATGAACAGATGCCCTCTGAACTTCAGAGGCTTTTCCCTTCTCTTAAAAAATACATCTGTAGGTAGCATACGCCCTGTCTGTGAAAAGGGAGACTTCTACAGGCATTTTATCAAGGTTTTGGGGTTTTCTCCATATGCAGTCTAATCCAGCAGAACTCACTAAGGTCTACAGGTTACATATTCAGAGTGTTGGTTATGTCACACATTTCTCTTTCTTCCTTCTTTTCAGAGCATCCTTCATGACTAAAACTGTGCCATGTGGGAATGAGCTTCATAAGTTTCTGATCTGGGACACAGCTGGTCAGGAACGGGTGAGCATTAGTTTGCATATAATGTGTTGATGTACTTTTTCTAAACCTTTCCTCTTCAGAAGACTTTGTAAGTATCAGCCTCCTGAATCTTTGCAAGGCCCTGCAATGCAGGTGGTCAGCAGGCACCAATGTGTAGGTTCTCTTTTCATGGATGGGGAAAATGCAGAGACAGGCTGACCATACCACTTACCTAGTGTGACTTGTCTGCCAGTTTCCCCAAGACAGCTTGAGCAGCGCCCCAGCAACATCCAGTTCCCCTCTGGTTTCATCAGGTTTGTGTGTGGCAGCTCTCACTGGCATTGGAAAGGCTTTGACTTCCAGCCCATGGGCTGAGAGTAGTCTGAATTTAGGTGGTGACTCCGGGGTTGTCTTGGACTGGGACGTTGAATATGGGCATGGATTTTGTCTTCTGTTACTATTTTGGAAATTGCCACTGGCAACCTGAACCACTTTGGTTTTTTGTCTTGATTTTTTTCAAGTGTGTGAAGTGAATTGCTCAGATCAAGCAGCTTTTCCTCTGACTTTTCAAAAAAAAAAAAAACCAAAAACCAGCCAGAATAGATTTTTGGGCAGTAGTTCATCTTGACTGTATGTAAGTCTGGCTATCTTTTTTCTTTTAATAGCCTCAGTGGCAGTAGTATACAGTAATAGACTGTAGAGCTGTAGGTTTCTCTTAATACATGCCCATGTTTGCCTTCAGAAATTTGAGAGAAATGGAAAACCCTGTGCACACTTCTAAAACATCTTCAAACTTGTGAAATGGCACGGTGTCTCTTCACAGGAAAATGTAGCTATGCTCACATTAGGTTGGGATAAAATGAGATGTTTATACAGACTGGGATGTCAGTCCTGATGCATCCTACTGTATTCTCTATACCTTGTATGTGTATTGTGGGCAAAGAAGATTTTTGCTGTTCAGTGCAGGAAGTGCTTGTGCTTTTATTTACAATGCATAGCATGAGGTAAGGTGACCCTGATGAAATCTGTTGGCTCATAACAATTCAGTATGTTATTTATGATGGGAAAATGGACCTTGAAAAACATATTTGGAGTATAGCCTAATTCCTTCCCTTGAATCTTGTTTGTTCCATTTCTGCATGGCCTGGAGCTGATAACTGACTGATTATTGCAAGAGGTAGCAGAAGTTCAGTTTTCTTTCCCATGGTTTCAGTTTCCTTGCTCATTCTCTGTTTTCCCTCTACAGCCTTGCTCTCCTTGCTTTTTCTTTTCCTTTTATCACTTTATACACAAAACTCAGTTAGTTAAATTTTGATAAAAGTATTAATCTATTTTCCTGTATAGTCTTAGGACTCCCAAAGTCCTTTAAAAATAGGTGAATAGTAATATTTGTATTTACTGAATGCCTCATTTGAGGCAGGAAATCTGTGACTGAGCTCTGACTCTTGGACACAAAATCCAACCTTCCCACCTAGTCCCTTATGTTTCCTCTCAATTTTTTTTTAGGTCATCATTTTTCAAACATCTGGTTTCCTTTTTTGTGTGTGCGTGTCAAACAGTGGTGAGCAGTGAACACCACAAACTCTGTTAGATAGCCTAGAATCTATTACAGATAAGACGTTACAGGTTTTCATTAATTAGTAATCATGAATTAGTCCAGGGACCATCTTTTTATTCTGTTTGCACAGTGTATTCCCAGTCCTTCACTAGGACTAGGAAACTGAAGTGATATAGTAAACAAAGTTAATTGGTGTTGAGTTCTAGCTACGGAGGCAGACAAGTTTCCCAAGGTGAGGTCCATACTGGTCCAGGTCATTCTCTGTCCTAGAATGTTCCCATTTTACAGCTAAACACGGATGCTTCTTGGTATCTTACTCACTTTCATCAGGGATTTTTGGTTGCTTTGTTTTGTGTTGCTCCTTCTGATCTGCTCTTCAAGAACAAATGTCTCCCCCCTGTTAATGTCTTTCTCATTATCCTCTGAACAACAATGATGACCCAACATTTCCAGCCTATCCCAACCTTTGGGCCTATTGCTGTTTTCACAGTGGACTAATAAATGTCTTCTGAGTGTTGTTTCTGCTTTGAGAGTTGCCCTTCCCTTGTTCTTTGCAATTTTTGTTGAGGCTTTATGTTCCACTGTCAAAGCCTGGCAGTTCTGTCAGTCTGTACTGCTGACAGCAGTGTTTAGGACTTCCTGCTCTTTCAACGTTGCCCTCGTTTGGCTTCGCTCTCCTAAATGCAAGGGCAGGCATAGGCTTGTGCTTATTCTGGAGTTGGGGTGCTCTGTGCTTCCCCAGCTGTGCCAGCTCTGTCTACGTGCTGATGTGGAGCCTTCACAGCAGAAGAGCTCTGGCTGGGATTTAACTGAAACCTCACTTATGCCATGAAAATTAAGCTCAAACTTTAACCTTGGTGGAGCAGGCAGATGGAAACAATAGTAGTGGCACTTCCATGATCCTCGTTCATGAGTTTGTCCTTTTTAATAAGTTTTTGCTTCCCTGTCCATTATTTTCTCTGCATCTTTTCAAACTGCTAGTTTGGAGTGAATGCTGCAGAGTGACAGTAAGGCAGCAGAAAATGGAGATTAAAAGCATTTCTATCATATCCCTGGTGGGGCTGAATGGTGCTCAGTGTGCTTCTTAGGAGAAGACCCTGGAGAGGGGTATGTGGCTTGTGGTGAAAAATTCACATTGTACTTGGTTACAAAATGAGAGAGCTGCTTAATCCTTTTATCTTGGTTTTTTTTTTCTCTCCTTTTTTTTTTTTTTACTAGAAAGAAGCAAACTGGCAGCACGCTTCACAAAATCCTCCTATCGTCTCTGCCTAAGTACTGGTCTCTGTGGACCTGGTTGCTTTGTGTTGGTGTGCTATCCAACAAACTCGCTTTATTTTTTTCTTTACAGTCACTTTCCCTCCACACCAGTATTTCCCAAATGCCACTTCTTTCCCTCCTATCTCATGTTTTCCCCATTAGCTTTGAATTGTTGCCACAGACTTCGGGACTCACATGCTTGACAATTATGTTGTTGTTAGCAAAGATTCCCTCCCCTAACAAGAGTCTCCTCACAAGTTAGTTAATGATATTTTTATTAGCATATATTTTGGTTCATGGTGCCCTAAGTAGCTTCTAATTACAATGCTTTGTTTGAATACCTTGGGTGGCTGCCAGCTTTCCATTTTGCCAGCTGAGGAATATTGTAGCAAACGGGGAGTCTGAGGGCCATGTTTCTAGGGCAGGAAAATTTATCTCTGTCCTTTTTGAATTTACTTTGTTGAACTCTGGGACTTTTAATTTTGTTTAATAGAAAAAGCCTCAATTACTTGAGCCCAGTTTAAAGCTCGATAGGAGTTATCCGGAGTTGTGAGCTTTTTCTTTTTTTTGTTTCTTAATCTCCATTTCCAGGAAAAGGCTGACTGATGACAAGTCCGCAGCTCTTTATAGCTCCCTCTTTTCTGAGTGGCAGTAGTTGTCCTGGTGATTCAGAGACAGTGCCACAACACCATCTATCAATGAGTTGAATTATTTCCGCAGGCAAGATGCAGCCTGAATTTTGCTCTGTGGTGTTATAAGGGTGATTCTGATGGTCTCCCACAGCTCAGAGTGGGGGTGGTTTATTGTTTGTGGTGTGGGGACCTCCCTGCAGTGAGCTACCTCTTGCACACTGCAAATATTGACAGGTGATTTGGTAGTGTGTGAGAGCACAAGTGACATTAGAGCTAGCAAGTGCATATGTTTTTGTTACTATTTTCAGAATGAGCATAAAGCACAGTAAATCATTCAAGGGATGCATGTGAATGTGTTTTTTCTTAAGCTTCAGCAAACTTGCAGCAGGTGTAGCTTGATGGTGAGTCATAGTTTTGCTGTAGTGTCTTTTGCATCCTTAGTTTAATCACTGTAAACGTCAGAAGGGCTAAGCACAGGTCTGTGATGCTGCAGAAGTTTGTTTTCTGCTTATTTTAAATATATTTAAAAGGTTGACATAAAATGGTGAGATTTTTCCTTCTTCAGTTGAAGAATTCTTAGACACTGGAAAAAAATATTCACTCTTTTATATATATCTGTGTATATTTAATCTTCAATTTAACTAGCAAAAAATACCTGTAGGTCAGACAGACATCTTTTCTGATTTATTCAGTTTGCAAATCTTGAGAACTGGAATTTCAGCCTTCAATCATGTAAGGAAAACTACTCAAGGTTTTAAAATGCTAAATGGTATCTGAAAGTGGCTTTCATGCATAACATTTTTCCCATTTACTCTTTGCCAGCTGAGAATGTCAGGAATTTTGTATCCCTCCCTGTTCGAGAAGCTTATGTGTCAGGATAATCTGTTTAATGCTTTTGGATTTTGCCTTTGCTTCTGCCTCTGCACCACCACAGTTTTCTGTTTGTTGGCAGCCACTGCCTTGAAAGTGACAGGAGTGGGGCATGCAGCTGCCCAGACTTGGGCAAGTGTACTTCAGGTGGGTTTTGGGACAGGACTGAAGGGGTTTTGTAGGGGTGGCCTGGCAGGAAGGGCCAAGGGCAGGAGAAACAGGACACCCAAGATCACCTGCAGAGGTGTGGGAATGGCCTGCTGAGTGAGGGAACTGACGTATATTTAAGATAAGAGTCCAGAAATAGTGGGTGTGTGTAATAGGAAGGGGAAGGAAGTTGCAGGGCTATGACACCGCCCGCACATGTCAGCGAGTAGCAGAGCCAGAGGCTGTGGCTGTCCTTGCCGTTAGTGGCACCCAAATAAAGAAAGAGTAAGAGTAAGGAACTCTGACCTTCAGAGGAGCCAAGTGGTTTGGTCTTGGCCACTCACATGCAACGTATGTTGTCAGAGAGCAGCTTCGTAGGAAAGGGAATGAAATTTAGTCAAATGATCACAGCTGTCAGGAAGCAAATCTTGTGCTGCTGTGCACCTGCAGGTGCTTGAGAAGGCACTGTGTAGGGAAATCGTAGCTGAATTCAAAGTGTGTAACACTTGCTGAGCACTGGTGTGATTCTGCTCAGTCTATGCACCCGTTATCCTTTCCAGCTGTGCTTATGGGCAGAATTATAATCCTTTTGCAGTAAGAGCAGGCAATGTTCTTTACAGTCTAGAACAGTAAAAACCAACCAAATACAGGAGTTAGGTGGTGGCTGTAGTTGCTGGTTTTGGTTTTGCTTTTTTCCCTCTTGGCTGTGGAGTTGGGAAGAGGCAGCCCTGCTGCGGCAGTGTGCCAGTCCTGGGATATAGCACCGCAGGACGCTGCAAAGAGCTGCTGACATGAATTAATGTTCCCTGGTGTGCCTGGCAGATTGAATGAATCCCAACTGTCTTCAGCAGCATTTGTCAGCCTGTATATAAACAAGCAGGAGTGGTAGTTTTTATTTCTGTATTTATTTGGCCTCTGTTTTGCTTTCTAAATCAGCATTACATTAGACAGGGTTAAGAGACTTCCACTACCACAGCTCAGGTGTGATGTACGCTGTGTTCCCTTGATTTTGGTTTTCTCTTCCAAGTATGATGTGACAGTTCTCCTTCTTCCCCATTCTTTACTGTTGGTAAAGAGGAAATGTGGTAAGTGTTACCTGTGACCAAATACACCTCTCCATGAGGAGATACATGGGAAGCAGAAAGCAAAATACTACACTTCTTTTAAATAAGTGGTAAATTCCCCAATGACTGCTTGGTTCCATCTTTCTGTCCTTTGCAAGGGCAAGGCTTCTGCTGACTTCATTGAGATGGCCAGATGAGGACTTGCAGAATCCCAAAATATGTCTGGAATCAATGAGAGAAACTGGTTATGCTCAGCTTGCATTTGCACCATGTAAGACTGAATTTGCTCTCTGTATTATGGGTCTCTATAGCTGTAAAGAGTTGGGCAGCTTCTGGTTGGACCCTTAGAGAAAAAGAGGATCTGCTTTCAGTGGAAATTTCATAATGCACATGTGGCCTCACTCCTTCCTTAGTGTCAGAAATGATGAACCACAGGTGCAAAGTGGATGTGTTGTCAGAGGAGCACAAGGAAGAAGGTGCTCTGACCCCAGTCAGCACTGCACCAGTATTCAGTCCTACCAGGCTGTAGATATGGAGCACACTGTGTCTCCAAGAAGGAGAGTCCTGGAAGTCTGCGTCAAGTAATTGATTTTGGGTTTGGACATGTCTTTGGTAAAATAAGTTTCCTATTTGTATTTTGAGTCGTCCTTTCAGTCTGGCCTTTGGATTGGAAAATGTACTCCTAGAATTTGAGTATTGCACTGTGTGATTTATCAACCTCAGCCTCACCAGTTGTTATCAACCTCTCCAAAAGCAAAACGGGACCAATGAGTGATGCAGTTGGTCAATATTTGCAAATAGGCAAACTTTTCTTGGTGGACACTGAATGAGAGGCACAAAGCTCCTAAATTCCCACAACAGGTGAGCTGCTAATGGTAGTTTACTCATTATACAGAGATGGGAGGTGTTCCCAGTGCTTAGAAGGTGGAAAGCAGTGGAGATGAAGTTTGGTAGTTTAAGTACCAAGGCTCTGTATTTTTTGCTCCCAACAGAAATATATGCTGTAAAGTTGTAGGTTAGTTTTTAAACCTTTTTTGGGGGGAGGGGAGGTGGGGAACAGAGGAGAAAAGCCACCTCTGAATGTATCCACCAGTTAAAGGATGATTGTGTGAGTACGATACAGCCATGAGAAAAGTGTTAGGGGACATGCAGCTAAGGCTGTTCAGTGTCTGTAGTGCTGCATACAAACCTGGTCACCAGCAGTCAGGAAAGATGAACTGAAGCTGAACCAGGCACAAGGAAAGGTGATTAGACTCTCATTTCTCCCTTTTATCTTATCTTCAGAGGGGAAGAGCCTGATATAGCAGACTGGCAAAGTTATATCTGCAAGCTTCCTACTCTATATTAATATTTCAGCTAAAGGCAAGCAGTGATCCCTAAATTTTACTAAGTCAAGGTCCAAACAAATTGCAAGTAATTTAGTAATTGGGAATTCAGAATGTTATTAATTGTCAAAGTAATATGATCCCTGTGGCAGTATAATGAAAAAAGAAAACTAATTATTTTAGGCAGGACATTGATCGGCTTTTGAAGTGGGTTAGGAGTGTGATTATTTGTGACGGTGGGAGCTGATGGACGTGTCTTTCTGGTCTGTGTTTTCCTGTTGGCCCAAGGGGATGTGGGCTGCTGCTGGCTGCAGGAAGGGGTGACATCTGCCAGAGTGCTGCTCTTGGCTGCAGGGTATGTAGGGGCTGGCTCCGTGGAGAGTTGGGGCAGGACACACCTGAGTGTCTGTGTGGCAGAGCCAGGAGTGGCTGCCTGAGCATTTCTAGGTGGCCCTTCTCAAGCAGAGTTGTTCTTATGCCACATCTCACATTGTCCTTGTTTCTCCTAATTTTCTTGGGAATTACTGAACACAGAAATACTGAGCTATAAAATCAAGGTTATGGGCATTGTCATTTATAATACAGAAGGTAGTCCCATGAGATTGAATTTTGTGAGCTGTTTTTTTGTGTCACTTGTTTTGGGCATCTGTCCCACATTTGGTCCTTGGCAGGTGAAAAATGTGCAGATTAGTATTTTGTATCCCTTTAATTAATTTGATGTGACTCTCTTTTTCCGATTAATTAGGCCAGAAAAATGTTCAAGAGGACATTGCTTTTGGGCGCTGGTTTAGAAGAAAAATTAAACATAATTATTTGCATGATATTGGAAAATTCATGTTCATAAAGCACATTTGTTAAGAGTGTCATTAGATCATGAAACTCATGCAGTTAAAATGTTTCAGTCCCTCTTGAGTCATTCAGTATTGCAAAGAGGCTTTTCCTGTTTTCTTGTAGAAAACAGTGATTTCTTGTGGCTGGGATATAGTGTATTGTCATGTTTGTTTAAAAACAAGCCTGTATAAAAGAGTGACAAAGGGCTTTTTTTTTGTTGTTCTGTTTGTTCTGTTTGTTTGTTTTAAATTACTTTTGTTTTTGCTTTCTGGGCCTAGCACTGCAAATATTCTTCAGTGAAATAGCTATTAAGAGAAGTGTTCTTGTCAGCTGGCCAGAAGAAAAGGGAGAGAAATTCCCAAGATGTTGTACAGGTTTTCTCTCAGTCTGTTCTCAGACTGGCTTTCAGGGCCAGTCTTGAAGGAATTTGGAGTATGTGAGTTTAACTGCATGGCTCTTCTGAAGTGATTACTGTTATCTGAGAGCTCTTTGTAAATTCATGAATACTGTGTAATCTAGATTAAAATGTAATCTAGATCAGGACCAAATCAGCGTGTGTCTAGGGTATGTATGTTTTTTCCCAGGATTTCATGGACTGAAGAGTGTGCATATGCCATGAAAGGTCAGATGTACCGTCCACTGTATCCGGGGAGACACAATAAAGACGCTCTTACACCTGCCAGGTTCAGCAGAAAGGAGGAAATGGAATGGATTTATTTACATTATCTCATTCTTATACACGTCCCAGCTCCACAAGGGATTGGAGAGCATGTCACTTCCTTCTCAAATCCACTGGAGAAGAAAGGTGCTCATCAAAGTTGTCATATCATAAAAGGAATGAAAAACAGAAAATACCGTTAAGTAAACACTGGCTATTATTTACATGAATCCGTGTGAAAAGAATCTGACTCCAAGGTGAAAAACAGAAGGCTTACAAAAATCCAGGGCAACAGTCCACAGTTAAGGTTCCTGACTTTCAGGCTACTTTAACACAACACTTAGGTTGAGGAGAAGGTCTTGGAAGTTCTTGAAGTTTGTAGGAGATCATTTCTAGTCGCAGGCACTCAGTGAGCCAACCAGGCAAGATGCCCTCCTAGGCTCGTTTGTGATTAGGAAGGACTTGGGGGATGTGATAGTAGGTGGGATGCCTTGGCCACAGTGATCATGAAACGAATACTGATCCAATGTTTTCTTTAGACCTCCTCTGTTATTAACATACTTGAAAAAGCCCTTCTTGTTATCTGAAATGATACCCCAAGCTTCTCAGTGTTTAAGAAGCATTTGGCTAATGCCCTTAACAAGATGCTTGAACTTCTGGCCAGCCCTGAATTGATCAGGCAGTTGGTCTACAGGATTGTTGTAGGTTCATTCCAACTGAAATGGTCTGTTCTGTTCTAACATACTGAAAATTTCTGTCGTGATTTAGGAGCCTAAAAATTCCAAAGCATTTATTGCACTAAGCATGCAAGTAGTAAAGCTACACACTAAAACCCCAGAAAGCACACATCTACCCAACTCCCTCAGGATCTTGGCTGATCCCATTTCTTTAGACCACGCTTCTTGACTGATTCCTCTTTCTTTCCTCATCCTCTTTCCTGCTGTTTTCTCTTATTAATGAGCTCTCCCACCTGCCTCGCTCCCCAAAACACTTCAGCACTTGACCATCTGTCACTGCTGCTGTGCATCCATAGTGTTACAAAAGAAAGCGCCGACCTTGAGCTGGTGTGCATGATCTGTGATAAATAGCTTACAAACGGGCATGTGAACCAGCATGGCAAATAAATTGCCTAATACGTTGCACGTGAAGCAGCAGAAAATGTGGAGGCTGCTAAAAGTCTAGATGCTCAGTCAGTAGGTACAGTTCTGGGAAAAAGGTGTGTCCAGTAATGTGCAGAGGTTTGCAGTGTAACGCGTGGATCCCTGCGTGCTTGCTGGGCAGTGATGTTCAGACACTGCCCTAATAATGTACCTGATTTAGGAGCTGACCGCAGTTAATAGCTGCAGCTTAATATGCTGCTTTTGCAGATAACTTTTCCCTCCCAAAATTATAAAATGGCTGTGTGAGCACAGTGAGACTGAACAGATTTTCCAAGAAAGATTATTTTTGGTTTGTTTGAGACTAAGTTTAGTTGAATCAGCAGAAAGACTTTTTAAACTTCCTTTCTCTAATTGTAAGCTGAAATTCTAAATCAGCTGCTTAGTCATTGGTAAATTATGAAAATTATGCTGTTCTTCAGTTGTTATAACAAACATATTTATTTCTTGGGGTTTTTTCCCTGAAGAATGTTTTCCTTAAAACAAAAAGCTGAAGAGTAACTGCAAGAATCCATGTTTTTTGAAATATCTGTCATAGTATAGGATACGTAAACAAAACAGGTGTTCAGATTTTTCTGACAACTTAATTTTATCCAAGTCATTTGCAATGTTTTATAAAATTCAAACCCAAGCTGAATCCAGTCTTAGATCTACAAAGCAAGATTGTGGTTTGCCACGGGAAGGGGTCCCTATGCTTCCAAGTGTAGGTGGTCTTTCTGTCAAAACTTGTCCTCAAAGTCCATGCCCTGTAATGGAAATGATGCATTGAACCAGTAAGTGCTGGTTGCATAAATTCAGCACGATGAGGAACAGCAGAAGATAAAGGAGCTCTGCTTTCTTTGTGTTTAAGGAAAATTAGAGAATGGGTGACCACTGATAGGGTTTGTTCTCTAAGGGATGAAAGAAAGTGCGTGGTCTTGTCATGGCAAGTCTTTGTGACCTGGCAAAGCCTGTGATAATTCTGATTTATTAATGATATTTTCTGTTGGGGGTTTATGTTTTAACAGTTTCATTCCTTGGCTCCAATGTACTACCGAGGTTCAGCAGCAGCCGTGATAGTGTATGATATCACCAAACAGGTAAGACCTTTGGGATGCTTTTTGCCTGTGTTAACTCCTCTGTTTGGGCCTGAGTTGGAGTTAAACCCCACAACTGCAGAATTTAATTTGTATGGGGCGTATATGCTTCGGTACTTTGTGTAGATCTGGGTGGAGGTGTCCAACTGCCTTAAAACATTAAATAAAAAGTCCTGTTTCTGTGTCGTTTCAACTTCACGTAGACAAAAGGTTGGAGAGTGCATTTTGTCAATGTTTCTTTGGTTTTCCTCCGGCTAAGTAGACAGGATTAATATCTTGCAATACCCCCTACCACCACCACCTATGTTCTCTTTGTGGAGTTGAATTTTGGCTACAAAAAGCAGCTGTTAGCTTTATCAGCTGAGTAGAAATTAAGTTGTTTGCATATTACTGATTTTAAAACTAATTATTTTTATCTAAGCATATTAATTTCATGTTTGTATTGCAGGCGTCATGTCTTAATTTTGAAACTGGTAATGAAATAATAAGTCTCTGACCTTTTGTCTCAACCTTATTAATTTGGAATGAAAATTGTGTTTTTAGATCCCTAACTTCTCTGGCTCATTTCTCAGGCAGAGGAGGCTAGGAGCTTCCAGCTGAATGCCTCTTCCACTGCTTTTGGAAGAAACCCCTGCTGATAGAGCTGAGTTAGAGACAGTGCTAATGGATGGATGGCCAGGACAGTTCCCTAGCATTTTCTTCCTTTCTTGCCAATTGAATTATTTACTACCAAGTTGAGAGGGCTGGTTTGGTTCCCCAGTGCATTAGTGTAATGATCTGTCGCTGATGGTGGTGGTCACTGTTGTGCAGCAGTGCTGTTCTCCACTGCTAATGTGCCAGGAAAAGGTGAGGAAGAGTGGATCGTGCTGGATTGATAGTTTTGATTTGAATATCTTACAGTTGATCTTGTAATATATTGTAAGAATAAAATTCTGTTTTGCCAGCCTTTCTCCAAGCTTATGTGCAACAGCTTTCAGGATAAAGAGGGGGAAATAGGAGAGGAAGGTCAATGTGTATTTCACTTTCTGATCCTTAATATTCAGTGTTAATCATTAAAGCAGAATGGATTTTTTTCCCAAGTGACTGATGGTGCTCTACCTTCTGTGATACTGATGCGGCTATTGCTGCTTTAGACACAACTCTTACATGCATTTCTGAAGGGGAAAAAATTATTTATAATATATTTGGGAGCTCATTTTGTCAGTAATAATTTCAATTGTGCTTTTAAATTAGAATCTCCAGAAAGAAGTGTGATCTTAATGCCACTACTTCACTTGTGTAAAGAAATAGAAAAATTACTATTAAAAGGCAGATAGCATCAGAGAGAGTTTGACTTTTGTGCTTGGAGGGGAAAAAAACCAAGTGAATTGTCACCTCTCTCTTCAGCTTTATAATAAGTAAATTGAGGTTTACCAGATCACAGATTTGGAATTGCAGGGAGATGGGCATCATTGTGGAAACTCTCCTGGATACTACCAAAAATATGACAGTGGTTGGGATGGTAAGCCGCTGGACAGAAGTGAAATTAGACAAATGAAGCTCAGATTAAAAGTGAAAGAAATTAGCTACTAGACGAGCTGGGGTAGTTTCTTCAATACTGGAAGTTTAATATTCGGTGCTGCTTTGGAGCAGGGAGGAGGGGAGGAGGAAAAGAGGGAAGCACCCAAGTTCAAGAATTAATTTGAAGAAGTCTTATGGCCCAAAGCTTGAAAAGCAAATTGCATAGATAGATAAATGATCTTCCAGCCTTGTGATCCATATAATTATTTTTGCATTAATACTGTCAAAGCTGTGCTCCTCCACTTTAAAAAATAGGCAAATATATTGGCAGAGAGTGTGCTGGTAGCTCACTTTGTTATTTCTCTGATGTAGGATTCATTTCATACTTTGAAAAAATGGGTGAAAGAACTAAAAGAACATGGTCCTGAAAACATTGTAATGGCCATCGCTGGAAACAAATGTGATCTTTCTGATATCAGGTATAACTTTTTGTTGTTGTTTTCATTGCAGTAACTATATTGTTTCTTCCCTTCAGGTAACAATTTTGCTTCATTGTTATAATAGCTTATAATTTTGGCCACCTGTAGTAACATCAGTGATTCTAGCAATGCACAACCTTAACAACATCAGCACAACCTGAATTATGCACTTTTTTTAACCTCCCTTTTACTGCCCTTCCTCTGTATTTGTACAATCTCTACATCCTTTATCTGCTGAATCATTGGGAATGGAAGAGGGTTCTCTTCTTTTTCCTTCCTTCCATTCAGTTAGAAGGTGCAGAATGTACTAAGAGATGAGCAAAACCTGTAGTGTAAAGCTGGGGGGGTGGGCAAGAGGTAGAAAAATAGAACTTTGAGAACTTGTGATTTGCAAGAACTGAAACTGTTTCATAATACTGAAATAGAAAGTGTGTCTTGGGGTTTTTTTGGAGCATAACCTCAAGTAAAACTTTTGTCACCTGTGTGGAGCAAGCAACCTCCTAGATAAAAGAGGGGAGGGTTGAATCCACACCCCTGCAGAAGAGCTGAGATGATACTATTTGAAATGTGAGTGAAGCTAGAATCCCTCTTCTGCTTGTTAGCTCTGTTTTGGATTTGCATTTATCCTTTCAGGAACTGGAAGCACATTCTGCTGTACAGTAGTGATTCTGTGTGTCAGTCATCTGTCAGTACAAACTCAATGATCGTATTTGATGCTTTCCCCTTACGACATCATAGGCTCTCATGGTTGTTCAAATACACCCCATGTGTTTTGTTATGATTACTTTGGCCTAGATTCACCAGAGCTCTGGAGCATGTGTGTAACTTCAAGTAAGTGCTGCAGTGCTTTATTGAATCAGGGCCTACACGAGGGTTTGACCTGTGTGGGTTTTGGTTGTTTCTCCCCTCTGCCACTGTCAGCCATGAACAAAGCTGCAACTCACTGCTTTCTCTAAGTAGTGAACAAGCCCTAGTTCTGGCAAACTTCTGGTTTCTCTTGGGCTGAGAATCAGGGACATAGCTGTATTGGCCTCTCCTACATGATGTTGTGATATGCTGGTCAACATGGTGAAACTGAGTCCTATAAGACAAAAATTTCCAAATGAGAAGGAGGAAAAAAAAGAGGAAAGCATGGTTATAAAAATAAAACCAAAAGCCGGTTAGCACACATCAGGAGTTTTGGTTGCTTTGAGAGTCACTTTAAAATTTATTGCTTAAGTGTTCCCAGGAATGCAGTTGCTGGATTCACTCAAGGTAATACGTTTGGAGGTGGTGACAAATGGCAAGAACTGCAAATGAGTCCATAACCACCCCTCTTCCTGCTTTTGGAAGCATTTGCCATACAGCAAGCTCTCAAATGCTGTTGCACCAGAGGGAGGCTGAAGGCCAAAAAAATCCTGCATTCCAGAAATCTTGTGAAAGTACCGAGGTTCCTCACACAGCAACTGTGATCTGTGATCTTCCCACCATATTATTATCAACCACTATCTGTAGGTTACTGGTTGCTGATCATCCAATTCTCGCTCCTGTTCAGCTGGTATAGCTCTTCTTTGCACAAATTGTTTTGCTGTATGAATGGTCCTCATTGTACTCCATGGGCTTAAGTCTCTTAATCTTTTTGATTTTTATGGGAGGGGGCTTCTTTTCTCCCCACAATTACGAATAGTTTTGGTAATATTTTTTTGTGCAATTGTTCTTTCTGCATCCCCCAGTCTTTTTTCTTTCTGAAGTTATCCAGTGATGTCCAGCTAAGAGAGATTTTGGTGGAAAAATAGAGAGCAGACTATCTCATATGTGATATGTTTTCACAATTCTTTCAGAAATCTGATTGTTTATGCAGCGCATGCAGTTGTGTGCATTCTCCATCTGCTTTATGCCTTCAGATTTACTTCAGTAAAAATGGTTTTAGGTGAAACATGTCACCAATTTATCAGATTGCTTCCAGTGAGTAGAAAATACACATGCCTTTAGGCACAGAGAATTTAAAAATAAGATGATGTGAGCACACAAGAGGAAGCTGCTGTTTGTATGAATTTTTGGCATCTCTTCTTGGTTTTGTAGAGCTTTTGGCAGATGTTTTGCTAGATATCAGAGAGACAGCTGCGTTTAAGACCAATGTGTATAGATGCAAAAGAGGCCAAGCTGACCCAGTTCAAGTTGGTTTGATTCTGCCATCTCTATGAGTGTAAGAGATAATGTAAGGAGGAATGAATGCGTTTCTCATAATCATTGACCATGTTACCCTCCCTGTTTAGCATCTAAAATTTGGTTTTGAGCTGCCAAGATGTATTTGGGTCACTTAGGGGGTCACACTGCTTTTTCTTGATGTTGTTAATAGGCTATCAGCAATTCTTGATGCTCCGTTGAAGTAAATTTCTTCTCCACTTTGAAGGAATTTCTGCAGATAGACAAGCAATTTTATCAAGTATAAATCCTCATCTTTGTAGTAGCACTGTCAACTCTTAGAACTGCTGAATGTTCAGCATACTTCTAAGTAATAGGAATAGGCTTTCTTCTGATGTGTCCTGTTCTTCTGACAGGTCATTAAAAAGTAGTTTCAAAGACAGAAGCTGAAACTTCAATGCTCAATTGTTTTAAGTGTCCATAATACTTTTTTGAGTATTACAGAGGTCAATAGTCGTAACAGCAGCTAAGAAGTGTTCACTTCCCTAAAGATGTGGTTCTCCTTCTTAACAAATGGCGTTTGCTGGAAATCCTTGGTTAAGAGAATTCAGCAGAATTTCATGCTCAGATCTTCACTCTGTGCATCCATAGTATTTCTTTATTCCATGAATTATCTGGACTTCTGCAAATCCTTTGACACAGTCCGCTACAACATCCTTCCCTCTAAACTGGAAAGAGATGGATTCAATGGATGGACTGTTTGATGGATAAAGAGTTGGTTTCACTGTCACATCCAGAGGGCAGTGGTCAACGGCTCAGAGTCCTGATGGACACCAGTGGTATCCCTCAGGGATCCATACTGGGACCAGTGTTATTTAATACCTTCAATAATGACACAGACAGAGGGATCGACCGTACCCTCAGCAGTTTGCTGATGACACCAAGCTGAGCGATGTGCTTGACACACTGATACTGGGAGGAAATTGTACAAGGAATCTCTGGATTGGTGCATTGGAGCTGTGGGGTGAAGTAGTTGGTGCAGATGGTGCTGTTGCTCAAAAATCAGGAATAGAGGTGGTTACAGATAGCAGTGCACACGGGCAGATCCAGCTTTGCCACGTGGCTCAGGGAGATACAAGGCCAGCAAGGGGCTTGCTTGTTTAAAGCAGAAGTCTTTTGCGTGTTGCAAACTGTGTTTGCCAGCTTTTGACACATGAACTATGGGTTGCAAAATGAGGGTGTTCAACTGGTGATTTTAAGATGGTGTCACTTTGGTGAAATGGCACAGAATGGTGTCTTTCCCCAGTGAACTGGCACTCAGAGATTGCTGTTGCTGATGTGCTCAAAGTCGGTGGCTTTCATATTTATTTCAGAATCTCTTGTTTCCTTGCTGCTTGCAAAGACCAAGACATACGATGCTCTTACCATTTTCATCCACAACAGTTGTACCCTATCTTGTTTGAGCATTTGGCATGTGGAGAGTGCTTTTCTCATCATAGTCAAATATAAAATACAAACAAATGTGGTTTTCTTTGAATTATCTTCCTTTTCTCAAGGCATAGATTTAACAGCAAGTCCCAGAAATCTGCAGATTGATCAGTTTTGTTGGAATTTTGATATATTTGAATAAGATGATCTAAATGCCATATGAAGAAAGATAGTACTGCTTTTACAGAGAAGAAGAGCATATTAATGCTTTTCTGATCAGGCTGTGTTTGGGATTGTGTGGTGTTTTTTCCTAAAAATGAACTCTTTTTAAAAATTTGGTTTATTTTATTTATAAATGTTTTAATATTTTTTTTCAGGGAGGTTCCTATGAAGGATGCCAAAGAATATGCAGAATCTATAGGTGCAATTGTTGTTGAAACCAGTGCAAAGAATGCTGTTAACATTGAAGAACTTTTTCAAGGAATAAGTAAGTAAATGTTTCCTTTTATTAATTAATTTTGATTGTTTAGAGGTTTTCTCTAAATAGCTGTCTGTTTCAGGTCTTTAAACTTCTTCCCCAAGGACATCAATAAATCCCACAAAGCCTGTGGTATGGCTGCTATTTATGCAGATGTAAACTAAGAACAACTTTGAATACACCAGAGCAAAGCATAGTAGATAGTAGAAACAGGGTAAGCCTATTCCTTCTAAATCTGTATATAAATCCTGACCTGGGTCACATCTGCTGTTTCAGACCAAGCCTGCTGTAGAGGCACTACTGTTGATCTTATCCTCAAATTGCTAAAAACTTAAATGTTAATAAATGCTCCAGGAGGGCATTAATAAGTAGAAAGCAGTCACTGCCATGGAATACATTGAAAAAAACCCAAACAGGTAAATTTCTCTCCAGGCCTTCTAAATATGATGAGACTGGTGCTTGTCATGAAGAGAAGGAAAGCCATCTTGTTCAGTTTGCCTTCCAGGGGTTCTAGTGCTGGTCACTGTTTGCAGGTGGGAAGAACCTTGCATGCTGGAAGGGACCTCAGGAGAACTTGAGTCAAACTTTCTGCCCAAGCAGACTTGACAGTGAATTCAGACCAGATTGCTCCGGCCACTGTCTGGCTGGGCCCCAGAGCAGAGGTTCCACAACCTCCTTTGGCAGTTGTTTAAATAGTCTTCAGTGACATCCCCACATCAAGCCAGAACCTATTCTGATTCACTTCACTCCGTGTCCTGGGTGTACCTCACTAAAGAGCCTGATCCAGTTTCTCAGCAGCCCTTCCCATGGGCACTGACAGACAGCTCTGTGGCCCACCAAAGCCATTTTGTCTCCAGGCTGAGCTGGCCTTGTTTCCTCAGCCTGTCCTCACAGGCCAAGTGCTCCAGCCCTCACTATCTTGAAGCTCTCCTCTGAGTTTGTGCCAGCTTGCCAACATTTTTGTTGTGTTGTGGGGCCCAAAGCAAGTGTGACCCAGCTGGTGTTAGACCGCATCACAAAGGGGATAACCACAGTGCCTGATGTTCTGTCTTGGCTCCTGTGGGTTGCTGCTGGCTGTCTCTGCTGCCAGAGCGCGCTGCTGGCTCGTGCTCAGATTGCTTCCCTCAGGTCCTTTTTGGGCAGAGCTGCTTCCCAGGCAGGCAGTCCCCAGCCTCTCTCATAGCCAGAGGCTCTTCCTTCCCACAACTGGGGCTTGGCATTTGTCCTTTCTGAAGGGTGTAAAGGCTCCTTTTGACCCATATCTGCCTCCAGCCTAAGGCCCTCTGAAGAGCAGCCCGTCCCTCAAGGATACTGAATGCACCTGATTTGAGTATCATCTGAGGGCTGAACTGGGTGCCTGTTTTTTCATCCTTTAGGCTCTGATAAAAGATATTAAGCAAGGTAACTGGCCTGTGGGTAGACATATACTCTTAACCCCTGACCTTTGAGTCTGATGTTCCAGCCAGCTACTCACACAGCTAACAGCCTGACTGTCTAGACTGTAACATCCCAACTTGGACGTACCGGGGTGCTGTAGGGGGAAGTATCCCAGTCATGCTGTCATACAGGGCAACCAGGATGGCTGGATGTGAGTCCGTGCTGACTGGTCCTGATCACCTTCTTCACCTTCTTGTGCTCAGAAGCAGCTTCTCAGAGGATTTGCCCTGTGGTTTTTCCAGGAAGCAGAGTGAGGCTAACCAGCCTGTAGATCCATGGCTTATTATTGCCCCGTTTGAAGACAGATATAATATTCACCTTTCTCCAGAGGGATGTGTAGAGAAAACAACAGGGATGATAAGGAAACGGCCTTGCTCCCTATGCATCCTTAGGCTTGTATGGGTTAAGATTTCTTAAGAGCTCCGTGGTCCAATCTTCTTCCACCAGTAGTGTTTCTTCCTCTCTCTGAATCCTCTTCTGGGGTGCAGAGACCTAGGAGATAGCATGTCCAGACACTCAACCTTGTTTCCCTGAAGTTATTTTATTTTATTTTGGTTTATTTCTCATATTTGTAATCAGCTGATGTTATCTACCACACTTCACCTGAGATGGGGCCTGTTCAGCTGTTTGCTTCGCTTACATGGGATGTATTTTAAGTGGTTGATGAGAACCAGTATTCCTAGAATACACTGCCATTCTTTTGCCTCCTTCAAAAAAGGAGGTGCGTGCCACATGGCTGTCTGGAGGAACTGGTTCTTCCCTGTGACAGTTTACTTGTTTGTCTGCATTTGATGGTTGTGGATGTTCTCGCAGAGGAATTCATTCTTGCCACGTAATTAGATAATTAGTTTCCATCTTTGATAGGCATTGCTGCAGCTGGCAGTGTGCACCATCCCTAATACTGAATATAATAGACAAGGAAAATCAGCTAAATTAAGCTGAGTATGAACTAGATACCCAGGCAAGTGCACTTAATTCCACAGGCAATTACTTCTATATATAGAAATATTTGGTCTCAGTGGATCTACGTGTGACCTTATCAAGCAGTCAGCAGAAAGAAAGGAGAGACTTGGTAGAGTATGTTGATAGAAATAGAGTGAAAAATGCTTGATTAGCAGTAGAATTAATTAATATGGTTGTGACTGGGCAGAGGATATTGATAAGTAACTTCCCAGTGTTTTACACCGCTTTAGTCTTGATCCGATTTCCAAAAAAGTCTGTCTCTGCCCAAGTTGCATAGCATCATTTCTGCCATTTCAGAGTATGAAATCCTCCTGTGGCCATGTCTCCTACCCTGTTGACTAATTTTGTATGTGTGGTGCCCTAAAAGTCACGCTGCAGCTTTAGTTTTGCTTTCATGCTGCCTGAGGGCTCCTGCCCTTCTCCCAGTGCTGCTCATGAAGGGCATGGTGCAGCTCCCTGGCCTCTGAACAAGGAAGCAGCAATTTCTGTTTACCTTGGACTTTGCAGGTAGACTGTATGTGTTTTCTATTTTAAAGTCTAGATTTGGAAGGATATTCCAACATGTGTGGAGAATTTCTTTATTAAATCCTCCTTGAAATTGACAGCTCAAGCGGAAAGGGTAGACTTCATTTTATTTTAGCTAAAAAATTTACATCCTTCTTGCCTATGCTTTTCATTTCCCAGGGGCATTTTAACATAAACATTTTTCCTTCCTGAGATGTCTAACAACTGTCTGTTTCCAGGGACAATGTTGTGAATAGAGTGAAATAGTATGATAGAAAACATGTACTCATAATGATAGAAAGAAGGCGTAAAGAAAAAAAGGAGAATGGATGTTTTGTTGACAGCCAGATAAATCTTGGAAAAATTACAGAGATTATAGAAAGATTGCTTCATTTGTAAGGTTATTACATTACACAATGCTTAGAAGATTTTTTAAATAAGTTTCTCTCACAATTTGAAGATTTGGCTGTTTAGAGGAAAGTCTTCATAGCAGTCTCAACACAAATCAATCGTCCTTAATTTTTCTCAAGAAAATACAAGATGTGGAAGACTAGAATAGTAAAAGTTTCTGATTTTTTGAAGATGAGTCAAATTTAGCAGGAGAGGTACTCTGCAGTGACTGTACTTGGGCAAATAAGGCTGAGGAGGCAGGCTGGGCACGGGAGTCAATAAAGTCAGTGTTCTCTGCACTGGGGAGTTTGCACTGAGCTGAGTAATGGGCTGCAGCTCCTCAGTTCTGTTGTACCCATGGGATTTCAAATGGTAAGCCACTACACTTAGCCTGGTTTTGTTTAGCAGTGCCTGGCTGAAGGCATGCCGTGATTGTGAAATGTCATGTGACTGATTTATGTCTCTGTAAACATGAAACAAGTATTTTTAATACAGTTGTACATTCCTCACTTGAGATAAATTTTTTCCCAGTGTCTTTCTGTAAAGGTTTTTGACATAAAAAGAGCTTAACGGTTTAGTGTTTTTTCATTTGTTCCAGTAGTTCTTTTTTAATAGCTGAGTTTCTATAGGAACAAATGTTGTTAACATTTTATTCCCAGCCTTAAAAGAATCATAGGCACAGTGGCTCCTTGTTGCTGGTTTATACCTTGGCAGCAGCAAAAATGCCAGGAATGTATTATACAATAGCAGTATAATAAAGTTGTGCCTGTGCAGGGGGTCATACCAGTTCTGTATTGCCCCTTCTTGTTTGTGGGACTTTAGCCCACTGACCTTTGCTTGTGCCTGGCTGGTTTTCAAAGACTAAACAAGCTGCCCCATGTGTACTATCATTTAGTGGCAATCATACCCTTGCAATTCTCAGACACCTGTTCATTTACCAGCTCAAATAAGCCGTAGTTACCTTATTCAAATCTGGTACACGCCCAGCTGTTTCTCCTCAGCCTGTGTGTGTTGCCTGCTGCCTCAGCGTGAAGGTGCCCCAGATACGAAAGAGCAGATTACGTAAAAGCCGCCCTCGGTGCGCGGCAGAGCCGAGGCTGGGGCTCCCAGGTTTACACCAGGCTGCACTGGGAGCTCCAGAGGGGAGCAGGCGATGCGACAACCAAGCCACTGAAGAATACCTAGCCAAGTGAAACATGACTTAAACTTGTGCTTAAGCAAAACAAACAAAGAAAATGTTATGGCCACGGGTTATTTTCTTTAAAGTCTGGCAAATCACAGGACCATAGAATGGTTTGGGTTGGAAGGGACCTTAAAGATCATCTAGTTCAACTCCCCCACCATGGGCAAGGATGCCACCCAGTACGTCAGGTTGCTCAAGGCCCCATCCAGCAAAAGTGGGAGATCAATGTGCTACCGGAGGGGGCAAGATTGAAGCATTTCAGCATCTTCAGTTGAGGGTGAGAAGGAAGCGGGGAAGAACATTATCAAAACCACGCTATGGAGACTGTGCAAAGAGTAGTTAGCACGCTCACCCTTACTGATGCTCGTACTACGAGAAGGAGAGACAGGCTGGTGTTTAAAAATCCAGATAAGAACGTTCTTCCTAGATAAGACTTTCTAATTAGAGCAGAGTTTCTGTCCTGGGATTCAACCTTTCATGTGGTAAACGCTCAGTTATAAATGTATGAAGCTATTGATTTTCTGATGCCTTGCCAGCAGCTCATATATTGAATATTTAATGTAACCCAAATACTTGTTTCCTAGAAATACTGGGAGATTAAAAAAACCAAATCAAACTCAATCTCTGGAGTTTACAGTTTAACCAGTTGTATACTGAACAAACTAAAGAGGAAGGTATGAAATACCTGTGGAATGGGGAAGAGATCCTTTCCAGCAGATATTCAATGTTTGCACTGATTTAGATGGACTTGGTTTGGTGGAATTGCAGACAGACAGGACAGTCTTCAAGCTTTGTGGGTGATCAGTATGGTGGTTTTTGTCCTTTTATCTGCTGATTTGCAGATATCTGTGAAGTACTTTGAAGAGGTCTATGAAAGATATTTTAAGAAAAGAAAGTACATTTCGTTTACAAAGAAATTTCACATATGCCAACTTTTAAGGTAGTCCAAACTCATAACTGAATTTTTGTAGGGCGTGTGAAAGGATGAAAGAACATTGTCCAAACTTATATTTGAGATTATATTCTTTACAGTTTATGCTTCCTGTGTTCTAGGATTAGTTCTCCTTTTGCTTTCAAACTTTAGTGAAAGGAGCAAAACTTAATGACCTTCAGACTATTCCTAAAGTTAAACATGTGAGGTACTGGATTTCTCTCCAACCAAGGAGAGCTCTTCAACTTAAAACAGTAATAAATAAACTGACACAGCCCAAAGTTAATTACAGCAGGACCTTGAATCAAGGTTGGATCTCTTAGTAATTAAAGTAATTAGGAATACTGTTGTTTACTTTGGTGCATGCAAGATTTAAATATTTGTTTGGTTTTTTCCTGGAGATTTTAATTAAATGAGCAAAATGTAGTTGTATTGCTGCTTTCCCTAGCAAGAACTTGTGTCAGCAATCTGTGCTTTTGCTTTAAATAAAACCAAACCAAACCAAAGGCTTTATTTTCTTGCATGGAGATGCTGTTAGCTGTGCTATTAGGAGTATTAAAATAATTGCAACTTAACTATGTTTAGTTATGCAATTGTAAAATTTATTGTGTTCCCTTGCATGAAAGCTTACAACATGAGTAAACAGTACTCTCTGTCAATTGGGGAAATCTTAACCTTACTTTAAGTATAGGGAGGGGGAAAAACCTAGAGGCAGACTAGTGAGCCAAGCGTTATAATCCATGTGGGAAACTTCTAAAATACCACTGAAATGAGTTTCAGAGCATGAAAGACTTTGGGGAGATATGAAGCGCGACTGTCTTAAGTCCTACAGGTGCAGAAAACTGCCCAAACTGTTGGATCAGATGTGCCTGCTTCACTCTGCTGTGTCTTCACAGATGGCTGTTCTTTATTAATGAAGTTTGCAGGGGCTCATCTTGCTGTGATACAGCTGGCAATTTGAGGAGCAGGTTCTGGCCATTGTATAGCTGTTTTACCACTGCTTGAAGCAGCTGACCTTTCCTCAGGTGAGCCATTAGAAAAGTTCACCTGAGCTCTGACAGCTGTCAGGCTGCTCTGGGGCAGAGTGAAATGGATTTCACCTTCCTCCAGCCCCCTAAAAATTGTGTTGTACATGATTTTCAGGAAGATGGAAAGAAAGGCACAGAAAGCCACTGTGTGGCACTCTGATTGCTTCTTATCCTTAGAAGAATTGTTGTTGTGTTAGATAGTAGGACTCTGCTTCTTGAATGGCCTGAAGTTGTGTCCAGGCAAGTTTAGGTTGGATATTAGGAAAAGGTTCTTCACCCAGACAGTGGTTGGGCACGGGAACAGGCTCCCCATAGATGTAGTCACTGCACCAAGCCTGACAGAATTCAAGACACATTTGGACAATGCTCTCAGGCACATGGCGTGACTCTTGGGGTATCCTGTGGAAGGCCAGGAGTTGGACTTGATGATTCTTGTGAGTCCCTTCCAACTCAGCATATTCTGTGAGTCTTTGGGACTTGACTTCATCATCTGGTTGTGCCAGCTCAGGTTGATCACAGCACATCTGTTTCCATGCTAAATGAGTTATTTGTTCGATGCACTGTTGTGTTTGTCCCTTTGTCAGCATGGTAACTGTTGAGGGTTTTTTACTGAGCCTTACGCTCAGCTTGAAGGTTGATCCCAACCTTTCCTTTCATGCAGTCTTTTACAGGTCAGTGATGAAACTAGTTTCATATTTAAAAACCCAAACAAAAGCAAGAACCTCAACTCCAAGCCTGATTTTTCTGAGCTAGTGAATGTCACAGCTTCCAAGCGGAGCATCACATTCAAAAAGGAATAAAGAGAGCAGCTTTTATTACTGTGATGATGCATCCTTCTTCCAGCTGCAGCAGAGCAATCCCCGTCTGTATTTCTTCAAGTTCTGCTCACTGAGCTGTTACCCAGTCCCTGTTGCCTCTCTTGCTTCTCTGCTCCAGTTCTCATTTTTCTTCATTCCCATTTTGTTTATCTCTTGTTCCACCCTCCCATTTCCCAATCTCTTTGCCTCTGGCACTCTTAGAACAGCAACGCCCACAGTGCTGATTAATCTCTTAACAAATCTCAGATTCAGTAGCAGGAGTTGGAACTCTACCAGGCTTTAGAGAAGACTCTGACCTTCATCCTGGACTGCCTCAGCCCAACTCAGACATGCCAGAAAGGAGGAGATGCAATTACTTTAGTGCTTTTCATCTGTTAATCTGGATGATTCACTTCAGAACTGTGACAATTTCTGTAACCCTACATTTGAGTGGTCTCTTGTGACGCTTTTTATTTTACACACCAGTGTTTACTGGAATAAGAGAATGGAGGACACCAAGACCTCTTCAGGAATGTGCAGTGGTGGATGGTTACAAACAGTTTTGTTGCACAAAATCTGTGAAACATGGTCTGAACCTTAGTGAAATGAAACCAAAATATATAATCATATATTTAATAATAGTGCAAAATCAAATTTTAAATTGCAGTCAGCAACTTACTCTGTAGGAATATCAGCAATAGTTACCATATGGGACTTCTATACCATCTCAGTATTTTATCCCCAAGTTCCTCATTTCACCAGTTCAGCTGCAGAATTCTTAGATAAATGTGCATGCATTCTCTGTGATTAACTATTTCTTCTGGAATCCTAAGACACACTCCTGGCGATCTTTGGCAAGCTGGCGACTTGTCCTGCTCTTCAAAACAGGGTGCAGACTATTTGTGGTCTAGTTTTTAATCTGAAGTTAAGCAAGAGATGAAAACAGGTTGTCCTGAGAGGGTGTGGATGTCCTATCCCTGAAAGTATTCAAGGCCAGGTTGAATGGGACTCTGAGCACCCTGATCTAGTGAGTTACATCCCTGCCCATGGCAGGGAGGTTGGAACTAGATGATCTTTGAGGTCCTTTCCAACCCAAGCCATTCTATTATTCTGGAACTCAATCTCTCATGGTCCTTTTTAAGCTGACTCTACCAAGCAGTCTTCAGTTTGAAGAGGAATTGCCTTAATGGTTTTGTTTCTTCAGCATGAGAATTGCAGGGCTGGATGTCAGAGGACTGCTGCTTCTTTCTGACATAAACTGCATGAAAGAAATAACCTACAGCATTATTAATTTATGGTATTCAATACCAGGGTATTTTTTATTGCTCTGGAGCAGATATTATGGTTGCCAGTGAGATACAAATTTTAAATGAGTATATACTTTTCAAAATTAATTCAGTTTGTGACCTCTGTTGATCCTGACTCAGTGCCAGCTGTATTTGAGTTGGTGTCAGCAATATTGATGCCATATTTATCAGGAGCTGAATGACAAGATGAGATGATCACAGTGCTTTTAGGTGGCAGTAGTGATTGAGCTGGGTTAGAAGCAGGAAGTGTAGATGCAGGCTCAGCGTTTCACTGCTCATCCTTAGTGCTCTGCTGCTGCTTAGGCCTTTCTCTGTTACAGTGCCTACTGTCAGGGAGGCCTAGGGAAAGACAGATTTCTGACTGATTTTTTTATTCACTTTCCCTGATGCCTGGTGAAAAATCACTTTATCATTTGCTGTGGAGCTGGTTCTCAGTTGTTAGACTGAGTTTTATGCTCCAAGGTAATTACTCCTGTCATGGTAAAAGCTGCTTGGGCAGGGATGTCTTGTTACTAAAACGAAAATGATTTAACCTCATGGTTTAATAATTCTGGTAATAAGAGAAATAATAAGTGAGAGAAGAATCACCTACTTACAAAATATTCTCAAACTTGAAAAAAGTAAAAGTTTAGACTGTTTTAACATTTATTTCCTTGCACTGAGTTCAAGAAGGCGGGTGGTGGTATCAAAACAGCAGAAAACATGGCTAGTTCCTGACAAGCAGTACTTAAGTTCAAAGGCCAGAATAACTAACCAGCAAATAGGTCTAGAGATTTTTTTGTCTTTATTATTTATAGTTGTTATCTGTGTGGGTTTTATTGTTTTGAGCAATTACTTAAATCTGGGTGATTCTTAACAACATATATTGTGTCCTGCTCTGAACTGGACAAACTGCTTGCTGACCTTGAAGCCTGTAAGGTTTTTGCTCCAGAGATAAGTTTGCCTGCTTCCTGGCGTACACATCAGGAGTACTGTAGAAAAGACTTGAAACTCGTAAGAAATATGAAAAGCTGAATGAAAACCAGATAGAGTTAATGTCTCTGTTTAATGCAGAGTTCTAAAATGAAAGTTAGGCTACTTTGCACATTAAAGATCTCCTCTTCCAAAGTTACTGTTAGAAGAACCAAATGTTTCGAGGGTGTTTGCTTAATGGCAGATTATGGAAACCGTGTCTGTAGATTCCAGGGTTTTTAGCTACACTGTGCTCTGTCTGGGTCAGATTGACAGGGTTTTATTACCCTGGGAGTGAGTTGAAAGCACTTTGGAAGTGTTAGGTACCTAATGCAGAAGTTCCCTGCAGGTCTCTATGACGACAGCATTGCCTTCTTGGAAGGCCTCTCACAGATACCATGTTCTTCATATTCTCTAGTTTTAAGAATTAGTGGATTCTCTTTGTCTCCAAACAAAGCCAGCAGAACTAATGCATGTAACAGCTGGGTCTATAACCACCTATTCTGCTTTTTATTTTACTTTAGAAATGTGAAATCCGAACAGAATGTTAAGCAGGATGTGAAATTGATATTTTAGTGACCTGAATAATGTTCAGAATTGTAATGTCAGTGCTTATACATGCTTTGGCCCTCAAGATACACATTTTTCACTCTGGACCAAATACAGTATCTTTACTTTAGTAATGTGAGGATTTCTCCCTTTCTCATTCAGTTGTACAAACGCACAAGATTATCCACTTTAAAAGTCACACTTTTCTTGTACAGCATACCTGTGCAGAACTAACTGAATAAGAGAAAATTTGAATCTTGGCCAAAGGTAATTTACGGACAAGTTTTACGGATCAAATTTTGCTGTTTGATTTTATTGGGATTGGATTTTACCTGAATGCTTTCAACTTGCCCACCCACAACCACTCTCCCAAATAATTTGTAGACCTCAGGCTTCAACATAGGTCCGTAACTGATAGAACATTTGGTAAGAGAGAGCTGTGAATAACTGAAGCAAAGGATGGAGATATCTAAACTCTAAAATCCACCTGGATTATGAGCTGTTCAAAGGAAGTCTGTGTTCTCTGAAAGTGGTATGTAACAAACAAATGTTAAATATTTTAACTCATGTTATTTAACATGGCTAATGGTAAACCCAGGAATAATTCATAAAAAATGTATTCAGCTTCAGAAAAAAAATTTCAGGAAATCCACAAAGTGATGAGAAAGTGCATTAGCATGACTATAAGATCTCAAGGTACTGATGGAGAGCTCACACAAGGGTTTAATGCAAAAGCCAGGTGCACACAGAGAGAGACTGGATTGGACCTGCGAGAATCTTTTTTTTTTCAATTTATAATTCTTATTATTAAGCACATTGTATGTTGTCCACTAATAGGAGGCCAGTTAGACAAAAGATGCAGCAGTACTGAAAGGGCACACAGGGGAGGGAGTTGGAGCAGTGCCCTTCTGCCCCAGGAGAGATCTCTAGCTCTCCTGTAACAGCTGAAATTCTTTCAAACACTTTAAATATTACTCCATAAGATGATTAAAAAAATCAGGAGAGTTTGCGGGGGACAGGGTGGTGGTGGTGATGTTAAGTAATCGAAGCTGCCAACTGGAAAGACGTGGGTACCCCTAAAAAGAAGGAAGGGAATCAATGGAAAGAACAGATCTATTTTTCTTTGTCAAGTATAGGCACCATGTGTTTAGTTACAGTGCTGTGTAAAACTCCAGTGTGCAAGGACTAAATGCCATGCACAATTAGGGCAGGCACAATCTCATTAAACTTGCACCATTCACATTTAGGTGGAATTAGGAGAAAGATGAAAGTTTTCTCTTTTTAAGTTGTAAGGAGCTCAGTAAGATAACTATTTTTAAAAAATACATGGATGCTATCATTTCAGTGTACTTCATGCCTTCTCAATAGCCATATTTCGTATTTTTTTTTAATGTGAAAGTCTTTTTTCATAAGCAGGATACAAGGAAAAATATTCAAGGTATGGTTGTTTCCTTGTGAAGTTTCACAGATGTAATTCTTATGCAAGCTAAATTCTTCTGTTACCTGCATGGGGTGTTGTACTTATATCTGGAAAATTGAATTCATGTCTCCTCATGTGTTTCAGGTCGGCAGATTCCACCCCTAGATCCTCATGAAAACAGTAACAATGGAGCAATCAAACTTGGAAGGCAGACTTCACAGACGGGTAGGCGGTGCTGCTGACCCAACTTGATCTTTTTAGATTTACTTGAAAAACAGCACCATTTGCTTTTTTTTTCACTGAGAAAGGACTTCGTGATCTCAGTGACGTGGCTCCTTATCTTGAAAGCAGTAATTTCAGTACTTCCCGTGAGCAATAACGCAAGGACCAGAAGCAGAAGGCTTTACTTCAAAGGGATTTTGCAAAACCCAGTTGGAAAATCCTCTCTAATATCCTGTCAAAATTACAATGTCAAAGTACTCTGATTCTCTGTTTAAACCAGTGACTGTTGGTTTTTGGTTTTTTTAATAAAAAGATCAGTTTATATATAAAATTTAGGTTTGCTGCAAAAACTTAACCTTCTTGCATTTGCGAAGTGGACTCGGCATGTTTTTAGAGTTTTCTCTGTAATAATAGGGTGAAAAAAACCCCATGAAACCTGAATTTTGGCTTACGGTTTCTCTGCCATTTTTTTAGCTGGACTCTGCTTCACTGTTTTTCTAAATCTTCAGCTTCATCTCCTACTTTCAGTAAACATCAGCAAGAAATGGACTGAATTTGCTAACTGAAGGAAAAAAATGGATCCAAAGGATGAGCGCATGCAGTTTTTATGGACTGGAAGTCAAAATCTGTGTCAGGAAGTGCTGTGTATGTGGAAGAAGGAGTTGTCATGACGGAAACTGCTGGACCCCGTACAGTTCCAGTGTGCTTCAGAAAGAAGTGAAAATGCAGCCACTGTGGTGACTGGAGTGATTCCCTGCGCAGGGTGTGGGCTTCAATAATTACTGAAAATGTAAAAAGAGCATAAATACAGGCTTAATCTCCACTACTTACCAGGGTTCCTCTAAATCTGTGCCCCAGACCAGAGTTTTTTCTGTTCGAAGTTGCCTATTTCTTGGTTTCTAGAAGAGGGTGCCACTGTTCCCTACTCCTCACGGTCTCACTAGTGTGCCCCAAGAGATCTTTGAGTTCGAAGAATGGTATTTCTGTACAGAAACTGCATAAGAGAGCACAATAAGATTTGGGGTTAGAGGCTGGAATCTAATAAAACAAACCTGAATGTTTGCTTACAAATGTAATTCCCTGAATTTGTGGAGTAGTCTTCTCAATTGTGTGGGGATGTGGTGTGGAAGACCCACTGTGTGATATCTTTGAAGCGTGATGCACTTGGAAATGCAGTATAGGAAAAAATTTCTACAGAGGGTGATGAACTAGAAATAATGTAAAACTGTATGTGTTTTCCACTTCCATCTTTTATGACTTTTATGTGTGTGACTGAGATGATAAAATCCAAATTTATCTTCGTCATCAATTTCATTGGAAATGGGAATTAGAGTAAGAAATGCTGGATTCAAAACCAGAGCCCAGCCTGCATTCCACAACATTAATTTGTTCTCTTATGAGGAAAATTATCGTCACTGCACATATTCAGGAGGGCTTACGAAAAGCAAACAAAAGGGAAAAATAACTTTCCACAATAAATCATGAGCAGGCAGCCTAGAGCGTGGTTTCCGTGTTGATACATAAAAAACCAGACCTTATGGGCTGGTTGTGAGATTGCTTAGATAAAATGTCACTAATTGTTAGGGCTTGAAACAGAGCCAGATAAAATCAACAGGAACATTTTGTTTCCAGAGGGCTTGGAGTAGTATAGGTGGGAAATATCCCTCTGGATTTTATCTAAGAATCTACACTGCGTTGTTTTTTCACCGGTAATCAATTTCTCCTGTATTTTGGCCTCCTTTGAAAACACTCATACTAGAAAATATGCCCTTGGATATTTTGGGTAAACTTCCAGTTTTCAGCTGTGCTGCTATACGATCCATGTCTCTGACTCATTGCAGCAACTACTTTACTGATAGTCCAGGGTTATTTAAGTGAAAATTCAGTAATCATCATTGCTGGTAGCTGGGGAGGGAGACAGGCTCCTTTAGGGAACATTTAATTCCATCCCAGTACAAGCAAGCCTGCCAGGGATGCCTGGCTCTTTCACTTGGCTGGGGAGGGAGAAGCTTAACCTGGCCTTGAGTGCTGAGGAAATACCAAACTTACCAACATCACAGGTTCATACATTTTATGGGGTCTATGACCTAGTGCTGGAAGAGATCTGATTCCTCCTAAGTAAAACCCAATAAGAGGCTAGACCAGTTACCCAGAAAACAAGGTGAGATCAAACCCATGTTTTTAGAGGTGTCATAAATTTTAGTTCAACATATAGCAGTTATCCGTAATTGATTTTTAAGCTTTTGTAAATCATTGTTACTTTTTTTTTTTAACATGGCATCTCAAAGCTTACTAAATCCTAACTGAGATGTCTGACAGCTTTGTAAGACAATTTTGTGAGTACCTTGTATACTCTAATTTATGTTAGAACTGGCAATTAATACTGATCTTTATGGGATATTGTCCTGAACAACCAGCTCTCACAGCTGGCTTTGAGCAGTATGTGAATCCAAACAGGCTTATGAGTTATATGTTAAAATAGTTCTAAATTGGAAGTTTTTACAGTGGATCTCTGACAGATTTTAAAATTGGAATGGTGACTAAATAGGTTTTGCTTTTGGTGGGGCAAATCTAAATCACTTTATTCTGCTTTTAGTCAAGAAAAAGATTTAAATTAATAAGGATTCTGATTGTATAAGTTCTTGAGATTTGGGTCACTGGGAGCTTCAGCAGGGAAGTCTGAAGCCAGAAGAAAAATAACAGGCCAGTGCAGAGCATGTCAAATTTTCTCTGAACACAGGGCTCACTTTTGACAATGTTGTTGCCTCTCCGCTGTTTGTCAAAGCTAAGCTGCAGCTTTAACATGCCTTTTCAAATGGGGCAAGGGCTTGTTATAAAAATAGTGATTTTAAAATGTAAAATTAATGATTTCTGCTTCCATTGGTTGCCTATGTTGCTTGGAAAGTACCACCACCCTTCATAAACAGCCAGGAAAATGACAGAAAAACCCCCAATTTCAGAGTTGAAAGTTGCAGCAGCAACTGGAATTCCTCTTAGTAGTTCATTGCTGGGGAAAAGCTAAATTACTGTACTGGAAAACCCGACTGTGTAACTGACCTTCTCTAATAATAATAATAGTAATATCAACGCTGCAGTTCTTGGTTAGCCAGCTGGTGCCAGGTTTGCCCAAGACTGATTTTCTCAAGAGAGCTGGCAGCAGGACTGAGGCACAGCCTGTAGTGCCAAGATATTTGGTGGAGCTTGTTTGCACCGTGACTCAAGACTGTGACTGTCCAGTTGTGGGTGACTTGCTTTTCTGGCTTGTCATGAACTAGTTCAAAAAACAAAATTATGAAGGAACTAGTTTCCATATATGCTCTGCATATATGTGTGTATATAAGTACATTTTTATATTCTGCTGACGTGTAGTGGTTTTTCACTATGTCTGGTTCTCATATACTACACATTGTATTCTGTAAGTACATTTTTTTGTTAATGATCATTTCACCTTTATGAACTTAAAGTTGTGGATCAAAGGTAGCAAGAAGATAGAGATGCCCATAGGTACAATTGTTGACTTGCCATTCTCGTGCATGAAAATGGCATATTCTAGAAAATGTTTGTCTTGGAGACTGAGAAATCTAAAAAGCGCCGTTATTATTCAGGAGTTGGGGCTCAGAAGTAATAAAGTGACACTCAAAAGAAAAAACTTACTGATTTTGCTCACGGTACAGCATGTCTTTCTAAAGTGCTGCAATGTAACATGAGTCTGTATCAATACCTAAAAAACTTAGTCATCCCATGTCTCCACTAATCCTTCATGGCACATGGGAATAAGCGTGACTAAATAGGTTACAAGTGTGAGCATTCTGTCATCAGACTGTTTCAGTACAGTGATATATTTTACTAATCTACCCTCAATTATTTAAACCAGAGTCAGCGATAAATTGCCAGTTTAAAATCACCTGCTAGGTACTCTTTTCTTTTGTTTATATAAGGGCTTTGATTGGGCTGGACCCACTTGCTTCATGTATGGGATGCTGCAATCTGTTAATACTTTACCTTCTGTTTTACATATTAATTGTATCATACCTAATAATATTTTTTCCCTAAAATGTAGATTTTTGTGTTTTATTTAACCTACAATGATTAACGCTAATAAATATTTTAAATGCCTCTGATTTGGGGATATCTCTGGTTTCAATAAAGCAGAACAAAATAGCTCCCATTTTGCACATCATTTGCTTTTGAAAAAGGGCTGTCTGCAGTCTCTGGATTACTTGCCTGGGATTTAAATGCTGCTTGAAACGTGTGTGGCTGGCCTTTTAGCAGAAAGTGAATGCATTCCTGGGTGATCCTGCAGTCCAGGTGAACTCCCAAAAACCAGAAAAAGAGGATCTGAAAATCTTTTTGCTAAGTTACTTGATTTATCCATTAGAAGAGAGCGACCTGAGTGGCCAGCATCCACTTAAAAATTAAGAATAGTGGCTCTCAGTACAAAGTGAGCTTCCAGTTACCACTTGCTTTGCATAGTAACAATAACTAGTGTGGCTCATAAGACACTTCGTCTTTTGTATGTTTTTATATTGGTGTGCATTTGTTTTTTAAGGTATAACAGGGGTTTTGGACTAAGACTTTTCAGTACACAAGAAACGCTGTAACACAAATAACAGTACAGAACACCACTTTTCTGTGCAATGAGAAACCAGTATTTCATAGAGGCTTCATATGATATGAGTTTGGTTACTGCTGGAAGATACCCAGCAGGATCTGTTCCCTGCTTCAAAGCAATTACAGCTATCTTGAAAAATGATGTATCTTAGCTGTGTATCTTAGCTGTGCATAAACAAGAAGGAACCCAGGTACATAACTGTAAACTAAAAGGTGATGTACTTAATTAATGGAAAGCCTAAGTAAGCCCCTTAACTATTATCAATGTGTTGGAAAATCTGAAATGAATGCTCTTTTGCCCTTAGGTGCTTAAAGAGAGTTGTGCCCCTGAATGGATTAGTTCTTGTGTTGTCAGTGGGATGTTTTACATGGCTTGGAAGCATGTGCTTGTGGTGCTTTAGGTTAGCTTGGAATTGAATTTAGCTGTGAGAGAGGAGCTGTATAATTGGCTGGAAAATAAATCTCCCCTGCTTTCCTTTTGAAGATTGAAGGTTGTGTCTTGAGGTACTTAAGGAAAAGTATTTGACATTTTGGCCTTCAAAATCCTCACCACTGCAGCTTCAGTCTCTGCAAAGAGCATCATAGAGCACCCTGCTGTGATCTCCTGGGCACCGCACTGAAATCAGGCCAGCAAGGCTGATGAAATAGTCTGTGCAGCTACTTCATACCTCCACCCCCTCACCTAATCTGCAAAACTGTTTAGGCCACTACCAGGTTTTGCCTCCCTTCCCTGAAAGGAAAAGAGTAAGCTGCAGGATTATTATTTTTTATCCCCCCTCGGTGTTGTTTTATTCAAGGCTACAGAATAATTTTCCTTAAAAGCATTAAAACACTCACGGGAGGATAGACTAGCTAAAGGTGGTGTACAAATGCCTTTGTTAATTGGTGCTGGTTACTCCCTAAGGACTTGACATCAGTGATAGGATGGATGTCTTCATTGTGTAATGGGGTTCTTGGCCATCAATAAGGTCCTCTTTTGATCTACTATTTTTTGCCAGCTGGACCAGGGATAAAATAGTTGCTTAAAATTGTGATAAAATGGTCTCTCACTGTCCCAAAAGTAAGACCTTTCACTAAAAACTATAAAATCAATAGTTAACCACATTTAGCAGGTTAAAGATGAGAAGAAATAAGTAATAGCATAATGTGGCATAATACAACTTTTTTCATATTTATTTCAAATGGGTTTCTTCTGTTTCAATTAAGAAGAGTCCTTATTGCAAAATGCCTGTATTTCTGATACTACTAAGTGGGTCTTGATGCAGATTAGTTTGCATTATCACTTACCACTGCTGTGTAATTTGCACAAATAGGAAGACAGGCTCCTGATACTCAGATCATTGTGTTTTCAAGACATAGGCATGGAAGTGTTACTGGAATTGTTTTGTAACATAGATGTTGTGAAAACTTGAAGATAGTACACTGACAGAACTTGAAATGTAAGAGACCTGTACAAACTTGCATTTAGTGTCACAGCAATTAACAAGTTTTTAATAAGATATCATTGTTTAGTGTGGAGAAGAGAATTTTGAGGCTTCTGGTTAGGTATTAAACATTTAACAGCTTGGGAAAGATTTATTTTTTCTGGCTGTTAAATTACTCTTTTTTTTAATTCCTGAGACTGCCTGAAAGACAAAAAAAAAAAAAAATTTCTTTGAAAAATACTGACCCTCTTTTCTCAAAACTTCCCTGAGAACCTGAGCTTTCTCTCTCCCATCATCTGTCAAAAGTTCTTTGAGACACACCTAATTTATGATGAAACACTAAACCCTTCTCTTTGCTACACTGGGAATTTTAGAAAACAAAAATGCCTTTCCCCTAAAGTCCATTTAATTCACATTTATTTCACTTAGTCAGTGCCACTCCTGCTCCCTCCACAGCAGTAAAATACATGTTTAAGTAAGAAGATAAATACCTAACAACAAAATCCCTATTCCCCTACCTCAAGTAGAGTACCCTGGGGAAATGATCTGTTACAGACTACAACAGAAATGATCCCTACGCCTCCAATTACATATTGACAAGAATCAATCAATAAGGAAGTCAGCTTATATGTCTGAGAGATGCCCTTGAGGAAAATGAACATCACATTCCTTCCTCTTGGTCAATATAATGACTTGGGGGGCAAGTGATAGCATTGTTGTTACTGACTAAAAAATTATTAGGAGGATAGTAACAGTTTCTCTTCACTTGTTTAATACAGTTGAAATGTAGGTTAATCACCTTATAGAAATCCCTGTTTCCTGTCATCTTCAAAGACACTGGCAGCTTTGCTGACAAATATATGTTGGGAATTCTCACAGGGGTTTAGCAAGAAAGAGCAATGGGTGCAGCCTGCATGACACAGTGTGTTTCTATATTCTAGCTCTGCAAAAAACCATGTCGTCACCAAACCTATAGAATCATTACCAAATACGCAAGTTCTTGTGTGTGTTCATCACCCATCATGTGGGACAATTTTGCACCATAGATATTTACCAAAAAAGCATAAAATGTGTAGAATGAACCTAATAAGAGCCCTCAGAAAGAAGGACATTCCAAATAAAGATGTAACTTTTATGTGCTATTTCTTGAGACAGTCAGAAACACAAATGTGAATTAAATAGCTTTCCTGGCAGCATTCCCTTTAGAGATACTGTTTGTCCTATGAGTTTTGCCACGCTCTGTAAGTCATTCCTGATTCTCAAGGAAAATTTGCTTTCAAGGTGGCAACCTGAACTGCCTGCTGGCACCCAACCAGCTCCCCTCCTACACCAGCCTTTTACATCAGAGTGGTTCTCCCCATAATCTCAGTAAGAAGGGACAGAAGTCTTGAATGCTGGAAATACAAACTCATATTGATGTAGGAAAAGGTTTCAGTAGATTAACTTGTTTTCTTGTGACAAAGATACCAGAAAAGGAAACGATTTTTTTATATATATGGTTTTTGGCACCGTATTTTTTTTTTAATGTTTTAGGTGGTGAAATTCCTGGAGGAGAAGTAGGTTTCTTGGAAGGAGAATGAAGTCAGAATGTCATGTTGGTTACAAAATTCTGAAGAGGGAAAATAATGTTTTGAACTGAAAAAAGGGACAACAAGATGAAAATGTCCTACTCTGGGTGATACTCTTCATGGTGGGTCACAACCCCACTGAGGTGATAAGAAACAAAAGCCATGTCTGAAGTAAAAAATCTGGATTTGGGATAAAAAGGATATCATGTTGTAAGTGGTCAGAGTGCATATACACATTTCATGGCACAGCCACACCACCTTAACAGCATTGTTACTTGAGAACCCTAGCTAATAAATGAGCATAAACAAACACGAGATTAGAGTACATCAGGTGCCTATGCTCCACCTATAAGAAAATGATACCATATCTTCACCTGTGGGTATGCCTGAATTTACCAAGTGCAAAGTCCACGGCGTAAAAGATGATACCCATTCATGCAGTCCATGACGCACCGGTTACTGAGCTGAGCTGGAACTCTGGACAAAGGGCTTTGGCTAATACATTCCAGTACGTTTATGTAGCCACCCTGCCTGCATGGTTTAGCTTTTCAGGAAGCTTGATGCTGTCTGAATGATGTCTTGGAATGATGGGTGGTTTTGCACACACTGTTCCAGAGAAGACTTAAGAAGAAAGGATGAGGTGGTGATAAATTGTATCCAAGTAGACTTCCATTGACTGATTTAACCACAGCATGTAGTATGTACTTAAGTAGTTGCTGCTGGCAGTGTAAATGCTTGACAATAACACAACATCCATCACTGAAATGTAAAATGGAGGGATTTTTATTTTAATTCTCCCAGGAGGAAATTGATGCCTTAGAAAATCCTCAAGGCTTGAGTCATCAAGTCATCACTGTCAGCGGGCATGTCTTTCAGACACTTCACCTTATCTCACTGTGACTCACACACCAGGGAAAGATGCACACCACGGCAAAAAATTGCACCCTCCCCTATGTGATAGACACAGCTGAAAAAATTACAGGGCCTGAAGCAACTACTAGATTAGAAGGAGAGCTGCCATCTGAGAAGCCTGTTTCTCATCACATCCATAACAGCGAGGTAAGGATGTCTGGGAGCCACAGGTTTCAAAGCTCTAAGAAAGTGGTTACTGAGCTCTTTGGCAAAATGACTCAGCCCTCGTCTCTGGTAGTGCAGGAGAGCCTGAAGTTATTAAGGCTGCTTTCTAACAGGTCTGCTTTCGAAGACAGCTAGCTTTCCTGGTGAAATGGTGCCAGGATTCCCATAAGAAGTCCTCATTTCTCAAGAAGTTCAAGGAAAGACCCACACCCCATCATTCCAAGGAATGATCCCCACCATTTTCAACCAGCTTTGGAAATTTTCCTTCCGTTTAGTGGGAGCTCAAAGCCATAAAAAAATCCTGGATGTTAGATAATTCCAGTGTATATTTCAAGCCAGGCAGCCACAGGCAGGTGATGCCTTAGGTTTTAACTTCTATATTTTTCAAATCCTGTATTGCCTAGTGTATAACTGAAGTTTCTTATAGCCTGCTAGCTGCTCTCTTAGGCCAGCTCTGAGCTTGCTATTCAAGGACACTCGGGCTGTCCTAGGCCCAAAGGTGTAAACTAGGACCATGAGAGAGGCGGAGAAATTGAAAAGAGCTAAAGTTTCAATTGGTGAATTTATGCTGATATGCAAATGGACCAAACCTATATCTGTGTCAAGAACTCGTGACTTGTCGTCCATCTTGGGGTCCATTTTATGGAAGCAGCCTCTGGCTCCCCAGGGTATACCTTGAAGGCCCGTCAAATAAATACCTACCTTCATTCCCTTACTCGTGTCTAGTCTCTGTTTCTAGGTAGCTGGAGAAGGCATCACAGGAAATCAGAGTTCAGGGAACGTGATTTTCTACTGGTGTCTTCAGATCACTCTGGAAATGTAAGGAGGCCGTGTTTCAAGCTAGGCCATCTGATTTTATACACAACCCTGTCATAGAAAATGTGTGATGCGGTGATGGAAAAACTCAAATTTTGTATTTGTTACCATTTTAAACATAACCATTACTATAATGTCAGTTGTTATTTGTATCTTTTATACTCAGAGCTGGTCTGTGGAGACTATGCATCAGAAACAAAACATTTAACCAAATTAAAATACTGGATGTTCAATCTTAGGGGTGGCTAAGCCCTAATAAGATTACTCTTTAGGCCATTTTCACGTTCTGAGTTGGGCTTCCAAGCCTGGAACACAATCTTCAGCAAATCTTAGGAGGATTGATCTGGATAGCCTTGATGGACAGCAAAGCAAGGAGCTCTATCATTACATTTTTACTAAGTCACATTTTAAATCTGAGAATTAGACTCTTCTTTTAAAACTGTTGGATATTTGGGAAAGCAAGTGTATTCCACTGACATCATGTGTGATATTTCTTCACCATTTTTTACCTTTATATTTACTGAAAAGTGAAATGAGGTTTTCAATCTTATTCTGGTGTCTTAGAGAAGGACCTGGATAGAACGTGAAAATGGCCTAAAGAGTAATCTTATTAGGGCTTAGCCACCCCTAAGATTGAACATCCAGTATTTTAATTTGGTTAAAAGTTTTGTTACTGATGCCTAGTCTAAAATCCAGCTCCGCTCCTTCTGTCACAACTGTATAATCTCTGCATAGCCAACAAGAGCAAAATCCAATGATTTCCTTTTTTGCCTTTGATATGAATTCATGTAGGGACTAGTTTCTGGATAATAAAGCACAGTTTTTACTAAGCTACTTTGAAAAGTTGGATTTTTTTCTGTTATCATAATGGAGTGATATTTTTTCCCCCCTCTCAATCTCTGTATGAGAGAATGTTCATCAGTGAAAACAAAGCACATTTAAATCATCAGGCTTCAATGCTCCCAAAGAGTATGACAAAAAATGGTGGAAATACTGTTGGAACCATTCATCTTCATTCTGAAATAATATTCTTGGTGCATAGGGGAGAGTTCAGATGACTGGTAGAAAGTGAATGTGTCACACCATAAAGAATAAATGCAAGGGGTTTGGTTAACTATAAGCATTGTATAGACCCTGGGCAAAATACTCATGAAAACAGATTATAAAGACAGAAATAAATAGAAATTAATTTATAGGTAATATCTTATGTAATATTAAAATTTATATTTTTTGTGTGAAAATAGATGCATTCAAGCAACAAGATGAGACTAAAATGCGGCTGCTTAAGATAGATGTATTGACTTAATACACATGGATTACTTTAAGTCACTTGATGTAGCCCTGCATGACAATCTGGTAAAAAAATGCAGTACTATACAAAATCAATTTACCTATATCAAATGCTCTGGGAACCAATTAGCAGCTACATCAGCATGTTTCTACTCTCTTCTAATGGGTTATTTAACAGCTTCAAAGGAGCTAATACAGCTCAATATCTTTATCAGTGATCTGGAAGAAAACATAAACTCTGCTGATAACTTTGCAAATTACACCAGAATTGCTGGAAAGGAAAGAACGAAGAGAACAAAATTATATAAAGGTATTGAAGATGGTGCTTCAGATCTTAAGCATTAAGCCACTGTTTAAAAATAGGATGAATCTCAATGTGGAAGATACACTAGCTGCTGTCTGCACATGTGGGATCCTCTGAAGCTTCTGGTGCTGGCCCAGAGAGTGAGGGTGGCTAATGAATAAAGACTACCCTCTGATCCACTGTAAGTTCCCATTTTCCTCATTTCTATTATTTGTCTTACTCATGGAAGGAAAAAATGCAAGGAATGGCCTGGTACAGGAAAAAAAATCAGATTCCAGATTTGCAGTGGCTAGCTCTGTTTCTCTATTAGATTGCTATTAATTTCTATTAAATGTCTTTTTCTCATACTAAGGAAAAAGGAGGAGAAAACCCATCGCCCTCCTTTGAAGAGGAAAGCAGGGGAAGTTTGCTGGCCTGGCTGCTAGCTACTGGGAACACAAAGGCAGGAACAATGTGAATTAGGAGAGAGGGAAAGGGGAAAAAAAACCAGCAAAAGAGGACAGAATTAGTTTCGGAGTGATGGACTGGGAGCAGAAAAGTCTCTCTCCCATTGCAATGTGTTTCCCTCTGAAGAGCAGAATTGAAGCCAGGAAACCAGTGTCATTAAAACAGAGACTGCACAGTTAAAGGCTGTATTAAAGGCATGCTCACAAAATATTTACAAGCATTTAACTTTATGAATTTAACAGTGGAACGTCTATTTATGTTTTTGTCTGCAACAGGTATGTAGGCACAGGGCCAAAGTATGAGGTGAATGATACAGTCTCCTAACCTTCCCTGTTAGTGCTTGGTGTTGGAGGAGGAAAATGCTAGATATTCATGGTTGTAGGTGGAAAGCCCTGCACATGGTTGCAGTGTCCATAGCATAGGTAGGACTCTGCTGAAGGACGGAAGCGACTGGGTTGCCCACTGGGAAGGGGAGCATCAGAAAAACATGAGAGATCACTGGCTGGTGAGTGCACATGGGTGGGGAGTGGAAAGGTCCCACATCTCTTAATCCAGGTCAGAGCATTGTTTGCTACGTGAGCTTTCTGCAGGCCCTTTTACCTCCTAAAACTTCAAAAATGCTGTCAAAAAAGCAGGTATTCCTGCTTTGCAAAGTGTTTGTACCTCTTTTAAGGTAACCACCAAAGTACAAGAACAAAGTCTGAAAGACACAGCCCTGTTTTTGTGCAGTGTATCAATTGCATATTGAAATCTAACAGGTCCTCATGGATATCATTTGTACAATTAAGCAATAAATAATTCAGTATTTGGCAGTCAAAGACTCCATCTGTAATAATATGCAGACTTCTTTCTTTTTTTTCTTCCCAGAATGCAAAGTAAATATTTCATAAATGATCTCCCAGGTAGAGTGTTCAAGCTTCTGTGCAGACACAGAACATATCTGCAACAAACAAACCAGAGTGGGGAGATGATTCTAGAAACTTTGTGGTTTTACTCCTAGACATAATAAATTAGTCAAAAGCAAAGAGTTTTGATGTGTGTATTAGCCCCACATTAGTAAGGGCTTCCTGCATCAGCTAAAGATGCATTAGGAGCACTTGCCTGCTTCCTGCCACAAGACAAGGGTAACACTAAAAGAATTTCCAGGAGAGGCCCACAGTCCACAAAAGCAGAGTGGCTATGGATGCCCAGTGTGATCTCGCTGTGAGCTGTGGTCTTGCAAATATGCAAGCTCTTAACTTTATGTAGAACGTCATGTATCCAGTATTCCTCTCAATTGCATAAAAGTGCAACTGCAGAGGCAGACCTTTAGCTGGCATAAGTGCTTCTGATTTCATTGATCATTTAGAGTGGAGAAAAATCCTTCTGCTATTTGGTAACAGACTATAGGAAAATGGGTATTTCCTCATCAGTCACTACACAAATGATTGAATCCACTGACAGTTTTAATGTCTCCCCTTCTTTTGCTCTGCTCATTTTCAGGCTCTTAGCTAATTTGATTTTTCGGCAGAGATAAACATTTCATTCTCATGTTCATGATACCTATTTATTTTTAAAGTGTTGTTAACATAGTTTCAGCTGTCTCCTTCTGTCTGGCCCTGCCTAATTGATGTAAAAAATAGCTGTCTAAAATGTTCTTCCTTGAGAAAAGTTGCTAATTTCCCCCCAGAGATCTTCTCCTTGTGTCTGCCTTCAGTCAATTCCACTCAATTTTGTAAGAAAAATCTAGCACTGCACCTTCAGAGTGTGTTTACTTTCTCTTGTAAAACCATTGCAAACTAATGTGCCCTGGGAAAAGGAGTTGGACTCTTCCCATTTTCAAATACCATGAACAAAATTGTGGACCAAATTCCACATGCAGCTCCAAATTACACACATGATTAGGGCCTGATCCAATGCTTATTAAAGTCATTGGAAAAATTCCCCCTGATTTTAATGGGCTGTAGCCCAGACCTTGGGAAGTGGACACTTCCACTGCAGATGATCAGTTTAATCTTTGAGCATGCTGGAATTCATGCAATGATAGACTCATAGGGCTGGAAAAGGCTTCAGAGGTCACATCTCAAGGCAAGACTAGCTAATTTTACATCTCCCAACAGATGTCTAACCTGTTCTTGAAGGTCAGTGACTGGGACAACATGGACTGTGCTTCCAGGCAATCTTTTTTGTTAATTATCCTTACTCTTAAAAAAAGTTCTTAATATCTGCTCTAAATCAATTCTTGCTTTGATCTACACTCATTACTTCCTGTTTTATTCAAAGTTAATGACAGAAAACTATTTTTTTTCTCTTTGCAAAAGCTTTGAACGTGAAGACTATTACCAAACACATGAGACCATCTTGTCTTCCTTAGGGTAAACAACCTTGGTGTTTCAGTGTGTTGTTATGTTTCAATCCATCTGTTTTCTGAATCTGGTCAATACAGATCCTTTCTTCTGGACTCCACTTACCCCACATCTTTTCTGACAGATAGTGCCCAAAACCAGACAAATCCCTTCAGCACAGGTCGTATCAGCATTTCATAGAGGGAAAGCAGTTCATGTGTCAGGCACAGTCTCAGCACGGTGCTTGTCTTTCACATGTTGATATGACACTATTTGCTCACATTTACATTGTGACCCATTAGAACTGAAAGTGGGCATAATTCAAAAATATAATTTGAGGGCTTCCTGGGGCTGCTGGGGAGATGATAAGGGCAGAACCAGCAATGCAGAGCTGCTACAGAGCAAATGAGAGGGGGAGTTTGAATCCCAGTTGCGAGAGGAGTTCTTCAAGCTGAGATTGAGAAAGACCATGACACTGTTTGCAAGACTATCAGTTTGAGAAGGAGATGTATGTATTGGCCATAGGACACTATCATGATGGTTCTGCAGAATTACTTCTCAGGTTAAGACTTATTTGAGTCTTTTAAGAGTCTTTAAGGAGGCTTTAAGACCTCTTCTGGAAGCAAGTTTCAGCTACGTACTTATGCTTGTATACTTAGCTACAATTTTGGGTTTTGACTACTTTTTAGGAAAGTCTTTGTCGATTTTTAGATACGCATCATCAACAAACAACAGCCAACACACACACAGAGAGTCTGTATTTTGTATATTAAATTGTCTCCTTACATCCCTCATGAATGAGTATGAATGTAAGAATCAATTCTTGAAACAGTATTCAAAACTCCACTTCCTTAATAACTTTATCAAAGGACTAATGGCTTTTAGCACATTTGGAATTGTCTCAGGACTCATCCAGTTCTTTAAATTGTACTTTAAACCACAAAGACAAGGTAACGGTTTTGCCTTGCCCTTGCAGAAGTTAATGGTCTGGGGAATTTTGTGTTCAGCAGAACAGAATTGGGTCCAAAATATGAAAAGCACATTAAATTTTGTGCTATAGCTATTTATGAGAATGCCATTATGTGTTATTGGCTTCTTTCTTCAGGAATATTCAACATGTATTGTGTGTTTTTATAATTATTTACTGGGGTAAAGAAATACACTGTAGTTGAACCAAGTTGAAGATATTCAACTAAGATCTACTTTTCTGTTCTGTGGCAACATTTGAATAGTGCCATAAATCTTCAATAATAGTATGGACTGTGACTTAACCTCTGATTTACAATATAGCAAGTGGGCCTAAAATTATATATGGACCTCTAGCAGTCAAGTAAATGATGACTAGAGCTTGTTTGATTAACAGTTTTGTATTTCAGAAGAAAAACAGCAGCACCAAAAAGCCAGGTATTTCCTTAAAGAGAAATTGGAACATATTCTTAGCTTTATACCTTTGCATTTTGCAATATTCACTGACTTAGCAGTGCAGGATGCATGAGATACTTCACAGAGGGAGACCTAGAATTTTCCCATTAACACAACAAGTAATGCAGCACTTGGTTACTCTTTTTGACAGTCTCAATAACACCAAGGACTGGCAAAGAAGGTTGTGATATTGTTTTATTGCAAGACATTTTCAAGTTCAGGATTGGTGGGACTGAGCAAACAACCTGCACAATAAACAGTGGAAAAAGCTACTAAGAAACTGAATCCATTCTATTACTTCTCAGGTACAGAGAGTGCTTATTTAATATTTAATAGCAAACAGTTTTGAAAGATGTCAAACTATCTCCAAACTGAGATATTATAACAATACTGAATTTGCAGAGTGAAAAACATCAAGATCTACAAATACACAGGACAAATGTTGACCTCAGATTAAGCAAATGTTATCCTTTTTCAAGCAGTCATGAATACACTAAAGGTACTTCAGGAATGACATTATTATCTCACTGAAATCAGGGACAGGAGTTCTATTGACTGCAATAGATCCAAGGTTTCATTCCTGAGCTGTGCTGTGAGGTGATGAAATGAATCAGATGCTAGAGAAGATTGCCAGATACTGCTGCTCAACAGCACAGGTGTTGTTTTAATATAAAAAAATTACATCAGTCTGGACGCAGACTGGAAATAGAAGCATTAGATCAGAAATGATACTAAATGCAATAAAACAGACTGATGCATTATTAAGGTTCAAAATGTGTTCACAGAACAACACAGACCACATTAAAAAACCAGCTTTGAGTTGGAAATTGAACTGTGGCCTTACTGGGGTCCCCTGCAGCCTTGGTGATGATGTGACATCCCTCCACAGCTTGGGGCTGTGCCCTGTCTTTCATTCACTGCCTCTCAACATGCTGTTGATAACTATCAACCCAGTCTGCCCCCAACCCCTGCACACCCCCTGATGTCAGCCCCATCTACTGCACAGCCATGTCAAACAAGGGGTTTGCATGGGAAAACCTGTAAGTCCTGTTATCATATTAAGGAGAGGTCCAAACTTTTGGTTTTCCTCAGTTTTTCTTAAACAAGAGGTATGTAGAAGAATTAGACAACAGAGATACTTCTGTCTTCTAAATCTGCAGAATGGAAGCTTCTTTTGCATTTGTACTCTTTACTGTTATTTTTTAACCCTATTAAAAGGAGAAAAGACAGAAACTTTTGTGGCATTCAGCATTTTGCAGACATTTCCCATGTCCTGATGTTTTGCAAGCTGAGACCCAGATCTTCTGGTACATAAGCAGCAGGTAATTCTGGAGGCTGAATTACTGTTTGTGAGAAGTGTGCACTATGGTTTAATCTTTGCTTGAGTCATGAACAGAAACAGAGAAAGAGTGGAGATAACAGAGTTAACATTCTTCTTCTGTGTTAACACAGAAGAAGAAAAACCTCTGTTTTCCAGTTTATCTCCCAGATCCCAAGGGTAAGAATGCATAAACAGAGTGGAACATTGGTTTTGTTAACAAAGCCCAGCAGACCACCAGATAACAACCTTAAATATTGCACTGTAAATAAAAGATGTGATTTAAGATGCTGTTTTATGTGCATCATAAAGTAAGTCCGGAAAAAACCTGCAGCCAGAGTAGTTGCAGAGCTCTAGTGACATTTTCACACATATGCCATGTAACTCCACCTGTTGAAGCCAATTCCAGTCAGGTAAAACTGCTCCAAGGTGCTTTTCCTGAGCACTTTTTACTTGTTTCTTCTTCAGTCAGTGATGGTATTAAAAGCCACGTGGGTATTGGTGTTGGCAAGAGTGGTGTGGAGAAAAGCCCTAAGTAGGCAGGAGTGGTGGTGGCAGGCCTGGAAGAGGGGCAGGCAGCTGAAAAGGAGGGTGGAGGCTCTGCCAGAGCCAAGGCAGAACCTGAGCCTAAATTACTCAGAGGGTGTCCCCAGCCCAGTGGCCCCACGGCTCTTCCTTCATGGTTTAGCTGAACTAGAGGTATTCACCAAAGAAATTACGTGATCCACAAGTGTTACTACGAAGAGCTGATTTTGAATGCAAACCATTTAAGTCCTTTCAGTGTATTTATTATCAGGACATATTTTTCAAATGGGTTAATATGTCCCTATACATGTTCTTAGCAAACCTACACCAGATTTTGCTAGATAGAAAAGATGTGTTAATCCTTCTGACTTAATTTCCATCACCTGTACTCCAATCTCGCATGAATATAAACCTATATATATTCTTCAGGAGCAGATTTAGGACACAGAAATCATCAAGGTTTGGATGGATTTGACTGTCTTACTGTTTTTTCCTGTTTGTTTCTTACTAATGTATTCAAATACCCCAGGATGCACCATCTGCTTGAAAGTATGGTGCTAATGAAAAGGCCCACTGTGACAACACTGTATCTGACAAAAAGTGTTAGAAAGGAGGATGGCAAACAACTCAAGTTCCTGCCTACTAATAAATAATGGCTCTTATTTTTCATTCAGGTTTTGCAAGAGCTCAATCTCTCTCAACTTTTCACAGAATTGCAGAATCATTACAGTTGGAAGGGACCTCTGGAGATCATCTGGGTCCCCCTCCCAAAGCAGGGTCACCTAAAGCAGGTGACACAGGGACACATCGAGGTGGGTTTTGAATGTCTTCAGAGAGGGAGACTCCATAACCCCCCTGGGCGGCCTGTTCCAGTGCTCTGCGACCCTTAACATAAAGAAGTTCTTCATGTTGAGATGGAACTTCTTGTGTTTCAGTTTATGGCCACTGCTCCTTGTCCTGTCACCGGGCACCATTCAAAAAATTCTGGCACCATCCTCTTGACACCCATATTGAGATACTTATACGTATTAATGAGATCTCCTCTCAGTCTTCTGTTTTCTAGACTAAACAGGCCTATTTACTCCCTGTTAATATTCCTAAGGCTTCATGTAATGACAATTTCCCTACTTTCGTGTTTCTGGCTGTTTTCAAGGCCGGAGGGTCAGGTCCATCCACGTCAGTGCCCAGGTCCCTTTGGACTGGACCACAGCTGTCCCAACGACAGTATGTTGGAGCAGCTAGGAACTGCCTCACCCATGAATAGCACTGGCCCGTGTCAGAGCCACCAGCGCCCCCAGGACCCACCATTTAGGCTCGCTCTCCCTTCTCCAGTTTCGAGGGAAAGGCTGGTCAAGCCACTGCCCCTGAGGCCCGAGGGAAGGCGCCCGCTGGTATCCTCCCCAAGACTACAAGTCCCAGCAGGTCCCGCGCCAGCCGCGTGGCTTGACGGGAGCTGTAGTTCCCCCGGCGCGGCGCGGCTGCCCACAGCGCGGAGGCAGCGGCGCCCTTCCCGCTCCTGCCCGAACTGTGTGCGCGCTTGGGAAGGCGGGCAGCGGGGGTACCGCTTCTGGCCGCTCCGCTCCAGCCACTGGTGCTTATAGGGGCCGGACCAAGCCGAGCTGCGGCGCGGGGGAAGACAGGCTGGATCGATCAGCCGAGACCACTGGTGTGAGGTTCAACAATACCAAGTGCTAGGTCCTGCACTTGAGTCACACCAACCCCTGCAGCGCTACAGGCTGGGGGAAGACTGGCTGGAAAGGTGCTCAGCAGAAAGGGGTCTGGGGTTGCTGGTCAACATCAGCTGAACATGAGCCAGCGTGTGTCCAGGTGGCCAAGAAGGTCAATGGCATGCTGGCCTTTATCAGGCATAATGTGGCCAGCAGGACCAGGGCAGTGATTTCCCCCCTATATATGGCATTGGTGAGACTGCACTTGAGTACTGTGTCCAATTCTGGACCCCCCAATTCAGGAAAGACACTGAGGTGCTAGAGCGTGTCCAGAGAAAGGCAGAGATGCTGATGAAGGGTCTGGATCACATGTCCTGTGAGGAGCGGGCTGAGGGAGCTGAGGGTGTTTAGCCTGGAGAAGAGGCGGCTCAGGGGGGTCCGTATCTCTCTCTACTGGTGCCTGAAAGGAGGGTGTGCCAGGTGGGAGTCGGTCTCCTCTCCCATTAGCAATAGGATGAGAGTACAATACCCTAACTTCCGCCAGGAGACGTTTAGGCTGGACATTAGGAGTAATTTCCTCGCAGAAAGGGTGATTAGGTATTGGAATGTCATGCCTAGGGAGGCGGATGGAGTCACGGTCCCTGGAGGTGTTCAAAAAAAGACTGGACGTGGCACTGAGTGGCGTGCTCTACCTTACAGGGTGGTGTCCGGTCACAGGTTGGACTCGATG
>VYXC01010324.1:232603-268096 GCA_013397175.1 Platysteira castanea | reverse complement strand
TGCCCCCGCCCGCCCCGCCGTGTCACCACTGCGCTCGTAGGCCCGGCCCCGGAGCAGCGGCGCCTGGGGACGCGGGTGTCACTCTCCGGTCGCTGGCGGTGCGGGCTCCCTCTGGCAGCAGCGGGCAGGAGAGGCCCTGGAGCGGGCGGTGGAAGCCTTGCGGGGTTCCAAGCTTCACGAGGCTGCCCTCACGTTTGGCCTTGTCCCACTTTTCCTTTCAGGCGTGTTGGGGCCCCGGTGTCCCCGCGGGGCCGGTGCGGCTCTGCACCATCTCTGCCCGGCACCCGCGCCCTCGCCCCGGTGCATCCCAGCCCGGCAAAGGGCTCCCCGCCCTTTCCCCGAAGCTGTCATGTCTCAGGCAGGCTATCGGAACGTAAACAGGGAGCTCGCCTCTTCCCTGGGAATGAGGGGAAAGGAATGCGTGTGTTTCGGAAGTTTTATGTGTGCTGTGTGTTGCGTGCCGACCGCGTGGCTGTGACCGCTGACATGCTGCTGTCAAAATAGGTCCCAGCAAGTTCTGGTATCGTGTGTGCCTAGTTTTCTCTGCTCATCAGTGAGACAGTTGTGAAAGAGGGGGCTCTGTCAGAAATGAGTGATCGTTGAAAGGCAAGGGCATAAAGAAGTGCGTGACAGAACATGTAGTTTTTGGTAGTACTCCGTGATGATATGTTATACCTGTAAGGGGCACTGAGAAAAATCTCAGAACCTTTTGGATTTGAAATCATCAGTATTAGAATTTTTTTTTTAAAGCAGTTAATATTATGTGAGCTTACATTTTTAAATGATGTGACTGGTGTCAGTACATGTACGTGCCTAATCCTGTGCATGCTTCTGTTTTCCACTTTTAGTAGGCTCATTTTTCATTGTTTTAGAGGGCAGAGTGGAATTTATGATGTTGTAAAAATCTTCAAATGGACAACTAGGACAAATGAATGTTTGTATTAGAAAAGAACACTGTATTCTCCCAAAATACCTTTGGTCTGGCGTAGCATTTAGATAAATTAGCAAACTATACTTGTTTTATTGATCTGTCAAATCCAAACCCCAAAATCTGTCTAATCATGCATATTAATTTCTTGATAGCTTCAATTTTAAGTTTTTGTAAATTGCACTTTCATACACAGAATCAGAACCATAGCAGGAACTTGTCATTTTCACTTGGGTTTTGTGTTGTTAAAATGCTGCCACTCATATTTCAGTGTGCTGTGTTCTTACTGCAAGAACAGGTTGGAGGAAAATGCATGATTTTATTTTTTTTTAAATTAAAAACTACTGTGTCTGATTCAAAGCCTGCAAATGTTGAGCTATCTTCGAGCTGGAACTAAGCTGTATTGGTGTGCTGTGAAACAGTGTGTTGATAGAATAAATACTAGATTAGAAATTCTGTCTGTGTGAAGCTGTTGTCAGTCAGTGATCTTTATTGTGCTGTGTTTATGCACTTAGAGCATGAAACGTGTATTCTTTAGACATAAACTTTGGTTTCAGACTAATGCATATATTAGGAAGATTTCTGTAGAGCAGACTAAGCAAAAACAAAACGTGAAGCATAATGAGACTGCAGCACTCCCTATTACTGTACTATTGCAGTAATATACTATAGAAAGTGCTATCAACTGAGAGAGCATCAAGTGCACTCTCAAATATTTTCTAACTGCTTGTTATTTAAAGATGTTTAAAAAGGTTTGTGGGCCACAAACTAACCCAATTCTAAAGTACTGTGTTGAAGAATACAATATTAGCTGTAGGGAATTCTGAGTGTCACCTTTTAAAAAGTAATTGGTTAGTAAGGAAGAGAATATATGACTCAGAATAAATGCAGCATAGTGTAGGAAAAGCATAAAACTTTGTTAAAAGAATAAAAGTATGTATTTCTTTAGTGCAGCAGGGTATTCAAAGTTATTTTATCGGTACAGTCATCCATTATTATTATTAACTTAATACTGTTGGTGCATATGTAACAGAGATCCAGTTTAAGTCTAAAGATTTGAATTGAACAAGTAATTTTGTTGGTTTTCTTGCCTCAGGAAGTTATAATGGATTTGCTGATCTTTAGGGTAACAGTGAAATGTGATAGTATACCCCAAACAAACAACTATTTCAATTAAAAGATACATAGTACTTATCATAAGGAATTGTTAACAAGGCTTTAAATTCACCATTGCCTGATGAAACTGCTTTTTTTTTATTAATACAATCTAATTTACTCTGTCAGCAAAAATAAGGTCTGTAATACATTTATCCTTGAATTTCATTCAGTATGATTCAAGGGGAATTCTAAAGAACATGTCCTATAGTGGCTAACACATTACGTATTTCCCTTGGTGTCCAAGACTGCAATCTTGTTTTTATACTGCTTTATAGTCCTAGAAATTTCAGTTATTAATAGTGTTTGGGTTGTGGTTAATTCTGTCCCCCTATGGTAGTTAGGTTTCTTTGGATTCTGAAACTGTCAGGAATATCTAAGAAAAACCACAAAGCAAATAAATATTTTTCACAGGGTCGTGCAAATATGGCAAGGGGAAAAATTGTACTCAAAAGCGATGAAACCAAGAGGCAGTTGATAAACTACGTGATACCACTTTCAGACGCTCAGTATGGAGCACTGAGAATTTGCCTCGTGGTTCTTGTACCTAGGTTCTTCAGGCATATTGCTCCTGTGGGTTGGCTTTCTTTAGTGTTCTAATGTATTTTGTTTAACTTCTCAAATCTGAAGTTGTTGGAGTTTATTTAGGACTGGATAGGAAAAATTGAAACACAAGACACTTAAAAACAACCCATTTGGAAGGTGGAACATCTGCTTCTTGCTGGTGTCTTCTTCATGTGACTCATACATGTAATCATTGTCAGTAGCTCTAGTTTAGTGAAGATTATGGGAATCTGGAGTTGGTTTGCTGTGAGTAAATATGCTTTTTAATACTTTTTTTTTTCTTTGTAAGCAGCCATGTAGTTTAATAGTAACATTTAAAGTTTTAAGTTTGAAAATTTGTAGCATTTTTATGGAAACTCCTTCTTCCATAAACCAAAGAAGCCAGTGCTGCAATTTTAAGTAACATGTATTTAAGTTGGTCTTTGATGATGGTCCTTTTTAAAAAAACCTTTAAAAACCTTCGCCAAATGTTTAAATTAGTCATAAGACATGCTTCTGCAACACCTAATTGAAAATCAACACTAGTGGATTTGATGAGCTTTGGAAGATTGTAGACAGTGTTCAGAATTTGAATTTCATGTGATTCAGAGGTGTCTGACTAGCAATACAAAATAATAAAAATGTCTGAATATTCGAAATTTATATCCTTTATTGAAGTTCTTGCTTACAAGTGTGTGAAGTCCAGTTATGTTACCTTTGTAAACATCTCAAAATAATGAGCCACTCTTTTCCTTTAGCAGACTAAAATAAAATTTGGAATGTGTCTATGTGCAGTACGTTTTCTTTTTGATGGGTTAAGTTACTAGGAGGGATCAGTATAACAGAGGATGTTTAATTTCTGATTGTTGATCTGAATCGTAGTCTAGAATTGTCAGTGTATAAAATCAGCTATCAGCTGGTATATGTTCAAATGACTTTTCATGAGAGGTAGAGAGCACTTTCACTCAAGTGTTGGGGCTTATTCTGAAATGCAGATTTTGACAACCTTTTAAATAATACAAAAATATTGCTGTAGATTATTTTGTAATCATTACACTGCTATTGGTAACATTGAAAGCCACAGGCTATGTGTTGCTGCAAATTGAGAAGGTGGAATTTAAAGGCAAAAATAGCTCAATGTTAAATGCATCCCCTGCCCTCAAGGTCTGTTGCCAGAATTGGCCTAGGATGCCTTTTGGTGTAGGCAGAGTTTGAAGTCCTCAAATGTGATCTTACTGCTTTACTTGTGTGTATCTTGAGTATTTCAAATTATTTGCCTGTTTTCACTCTCTTCAAAGTACCAGTAAATTTGTGGTGTCTCAATTTTCTAAGATAGGTTAGTAAAAAAAGGTGATTGGGATGTCAATTTTCTGGTATCTTCATTCAGGAACATTTTTGAAACTAAATGGTTGGAGTGTAGAGGGGGAAAAACGGTTTGTAAGTGATTACTAATATAGTTGTGACGTTCTGATACTTTGAAATGGTTCCATTTAAGTTAATATTTTTGCTGGCTGAGAATTGCGTAATGGCAATAAAATGACTCAGTATTCAACACGTAGTTTGACTTTTTTTTTCTTTTAAATACAGGAGCAATTCTTGGGATTGTTTGCTCTTCCTATACATATACTTCTATCCGTTGTTTCATGGCTCAGATGTAGTATTTGTTAGTATTTTAATTTCTTTAAATTACACATATTAATGAAAATTGAAGCACAGGAAGATTTGTGGGAATGTGTTGGGGAAGAAAAAGGAAGATAATGTTTTTTACCTGGTGTTGCTTATGAGATGTTATACAAACATCTCTACCACTGTGCTAGACTGCATTTAAAACTGCCTTGTAAAACAGGAGTTATATTGATCTGTGAAGTCAGGTGTATTATAGTGTTAGGTTATATTTTGGCAGAGCTAGTTTGTCATTTGTTTTAAGATTCAGTAGTGGAATATTTTCATGTGGTGAAAGAGGTATACAGCACTGAAGATTTAGAAGTTTTGTCCTTTACCTGAAATTTTTAGGGCTCAGTTTTACTTAATATTGCTGTTGCTTCACTACACAGTGAAACACTATCTAAACCTCGCATCTTGTTCTTCCAGTGTGTACCAGTGATTATTGGTATAAAAGCTTCACCTTTGCATTGTAATTACTATAAAGTGCCTACTCATGCTGCTTGTTGATAACATAAGCAAGTGTTCTAGATCACCACAAGACATTTTTATTAATATTATAAAAACATTCTTTATTATGCATGAACAGTGTACTGTTGTTCAAGGCCAGGTTGTAAAGCAGAAAGTTTGAGGGGATTGAGAGGAGCTGTTTTATTGCATCAGTAAATAGGTCTGAATATTTAGTGCACTGATTGTCCATTGTGGAAATATAAATTGTTCCGGTTTTGGCTTGACTGTGGTTTGTGAAAGTTTTACTTTCTGACCAATTTCGTCTTTGGGAGATGTTTGTTAACCAGATCTTTGTGACCATCACTAAAGAGTTTTACATGCTCCCCTTATAAGCCATGAATTCAAGCAGAAAAGGTTTCTGAAGAGAACTTGCTGTATTAAAAGTGGAAAACCAGCCCTGACTAATTGGATAAGTATTACATTTTCCAGTTTGGAAGTTGTCAGTTTACAAGGCTTGTGGTGTCAGATGAACCTGATAAGTGAGTGAAAGCTAATTTCTTTAAAAAAAAACTAAACAGCCCAACAACTCTACTAAGATAATTTCTTACATGGTATTGGTGAAAATAAAAATGCATAAACACAAGTTAGAATTTTACTAACTTTGTTTTTCTTAAGGTGGTAAGAGTTCACTTGGGGCATGGTTATCTTGGCCTCTAGCTTCTCTTGCCTTTTAGTGTTGTTTTGTATTGTATAAGGTTATATCCTGGCATTTAAAATTATTTAGCAATGCAGATGTCATATTTCATTTTAGTATTTAAAAGTATTTAGAAATAGATGGTTATGTAAATTAAAATAGGTATTTTCAGTTCATTCCTATGTGAACAAGTTTTTGTTAATTAAGATAGTGTGCTGAATATTAACCTGGTGTAGGACTTCATGTGTTTAATAACATGGAAGAGGAAAAAAATAAAAAGAAAAATAAGTGTTTGCCTAAAATTTAAAAAAAGTAATCAAATCAGAATTTTTCTCTCCTTTGTTTCTCAAGATGTGGTCTTGGAGTAAAATCTTAATCTGACACTTCAATGCTGAAATTGGTCTGGCCTCAATAGTAAGCAAAGCCTTAGTGGAAAGAATAATTAAAGACATGGAGGTGGATGGAACATGAAATAAAATGCAGTGTCCCAGGTACAGTGTGACAGTCTGATCTGAGACCTTCTCTGTCTGTGATATTGGGGGTTGCCCTGACCCACGTGCAGGACCTTGCATTTGGCCTTGTTGAACCTCATGAGGCTTCCATGGGCCCACCCTTCGCTCCTGTCAAGGTCCCTGTGGATGGCATCCCTGGCCTTCAGCAAATCCACTGCATCGATCACTTGCTGTCCTGTGCAAACTTGCTGAGGGTGATCACTGTCAGTGATGAAGACATTGAATAGTACTGGTCCCAGGTTGCATCCCTGAGGGATACCACTTGTTGCAGGTTTTCACTTGAACATTCAGGCATTGACTGAAATTCTTTGGACTGAACCACCCTCCTTGCCCATCAAACAATCCATGCATCAAACCCGTATCTCTCCAGTTTAGGGATAAGAATGTTGGGGGGACCATATTAAAGGCTGTACGGATGTCCAGGTAGATGACTTGTGTAGCTCCTCCCTTGTCTATTATGTCCACCATATAAGGTCCCTAGATTAGTCAGCCATGATTTGCCCATGCTAATGCCAATGTTGGCGGTCACTAACTCCTTGTCTACAATACACTTTTAAACATATTCCAGGAGGGTCTGTTCCATTTTTTGTTAATGACCTTGATATGGGCGGGAGTGTATTGGTACAACTCACTGGTAATGCAAGGTTAGGAGATGTGATGAAAGCAAAAAAAAATTTGATGTGTGCTAATAATATAATATTTTCTTAGAAGTGATGGAAAAGAAGTAAAACTAATGACCAGTACTTAATCATGGGTTTATTGTGAATGTGACAAGTCATGAAATGGGGCAAATATAGGACTGTAATTTTGTAGTGAGGGAAGTATTAATGTCAAGGTTTTTGGCTTTGATGAAGCTTCATCTGAATGCATCCCTGGCAACATCTAGTCAGATAAAATGAACCCAAATGGGAATGGTGCAAAGACAACTTTATTAACACAAGTGAAGTAGAATAGCTTTAGCTTGTTAATCTTAGCTAAATGAAGACTGAAAGGGGATCTGATTGCTCTCTATAAATATATCAGCAAGGTAAGCACCGGGGAAAAGAAAATCTATCTAGACTAAAGGATAGGATTGGTGGAAAAATGAATTTGCTTCAAGTGGCTATGAATGTATTTAGATCATTAGAAACTAGCTGAATCTGAATCATGTCTGAACCAGCCTTCTAAAAATTATGTGGGCAAAAATAGTTTTAAATTCATCAGATACCATCTTAGGAAATTATAGTTTCATGTGGACTTTACAAAGCTTCTCCTGGGTCATGAGTTTACAATATTCTTGAAAGTTTAGTAGGACATTAATGATGCACAATTATGTACTTAAGCTAGAGCAGGTATGTTGTGTTACATTCCAAGGCATTAGAATAGATTGACTGAGATATGTTTAATTTTTTTTTCATTGTAAAAAGGCATATCCATGAATTTAAATATCCTATACGTAGGAGTAACTGCTCCATGTGTGAAGTAAACTTAGTAATTCTAGTTCATAGGGATATGATGTTAGTTTCACGTTATCATGTTTAACACTATGATGCTAATAAGGCCGGTAAATGTAGTAGACCCACTGAAAGTAAAAACTGTTTAGTTTTTTAATTTGAATGTCCACTAGCCATCTATTAGACACGTTCTATGTTACAGCTCAATTTGGAACTCCAGCTGCTTCTGTAGAAGTGAGCTGACTTCTCCTGAGAAGTGTGGCTGCATTAGCTGAGCTCAGTACTGGGATGTGAAGTTGATGAGGTAGTGGCGTTTGTGGTTCTGTCTGATCAACAAGACTGACTAAATGCAACTTTTTTGAAGCAGATGTTTGTTTACCTGAGTGACTGTAGGAAATGATTGTACTTGGCTTTCAGTGGCTGGGGAAATGGAGACCTGTAGCCTTTTCAGAGACTGAAAAGTCACCCTGAAACTGCAGTGAGCTGTTGGTGTGTTTGGGAGGCTGTCCAGTGTGAGCTAGACCTGTCTGTAGGAGATGTTAATGTCTGATATAAAAGTATGTTTTCACCAGGCTCTGTGTTATGAGCTGAGGTTGGACACTATGCAGCAGTCCAACAGCTAAAATGGTTTGGTTTTTTGTTTGTATTTTTTTTTTAAAGAACTTTCTGGGCTTTTGTCCATACTGGGAGATTTGTGAATTTGATTTATTTTTAAAGTTACTTTGTTCCACTGTTGGGATACTGCTTGTAAGGAAACCAGTGAAAACCACAAAAGCTTTGGTGATCTGTTCAGTGTTTGTGTTTGGCCTCTGATGCCCAGTTCTTGGAGCACACTGGGAAAAGTGCAAGGCAACAGTTTTTGATCACCCTGTGGAAGACTGATTTTCTATGTGCCACTACAGCTGTCATCTGAGATGATTACAAGTGTTCTGATTACTGCTATAGAGTTTGAAGAGTATTTTTGTGTTGCAATGCAGATCAGTTAGGTGTATCCAGTGGAAGATGTCTTATATGAGGATGCATATGGATTTTAAGCTGCTGAATATTTGAATATATTAAACAGCAGATCTGGGCTTTTCAGCATCACTGAAACCATTTGTAAGCTAGAGCAGGTTAAATACAAAGCAAGTTTAAAAGGAAAAAGGAAAGGGAAAAGTTACTTGTTTATTTAGTTCCATTGATCAAATATGCTAGTATTCTGGAAATCTAAGAACATCTGTAAACGTCAAACTCATTAGCTGTCCTACCTTATGCAAGCAAAGAGAATAATTGCTCCACCAGGGAAGGTTTATAACTTAGCCCTTGCTGAACTAAATCTGTACTGAAAGATTGCATGTATATATTGGTTGCTTCAGGGTTTTGGGGGGATAATTCGATGGTTTAAATGTTCAAGTTTAGCACTACTGAAATATTTCTACTGTTCTTATTATTTCAGCAGTGCTTTGGTATGAATAGTACTTCATGATTAGATCCTGAAAACTTCATCCTAGTAGAATTAAGAGCTACCAATTCTAGTATGCCCTTAATGTGTCTTTGGCAAGAATAACAAGGTAATCAAGTAAAGGTTGAATTTAATAAGAAATTTACAATATTATGGGAGTTAAGTTACAAGCATCCCTTTGATGTTAGTAACTAGACAGTTCTTTAGCACTCTTTTAATAGGAAAAAATCAGGAATAGGCGTATGTGACTGACTTGGGCCTAGACTGCTAGATTTTAAAGCTTAAGATGAATACCAGCAGAAATCTCTTTGGATGAAGTTATTCTGTGTTATACCGTCTTATTACTAGTGGTGTTTTGTTGTTGTTAAGGCTAAAGAAACCATTGCCCACATTTAACATTAAATGCAGGACAATCTCCATTTAGTCTATATTTTATCTAATATATAAAGAAGATAATGTTCTCTTTAACAGAATTCCTAGTAATGATCTGTGGCTGTACTTCACCCTTGAGACAGATGCTTACTGCATTTTTACTGTGATTTCTTGGCTATTAACAACATTTCAGTCACAAGCTGGGGTGAAGAAGAAGTTTTGATCCAGAAAAAATATGTAAGGAAATGTTTTGTCTGCTTTGAAATGTCACTGTGTTGTATTTTTGTCTTTTCTCTGTCAGAATGTCAGGCAAAATGTTTCAGCTCCCATTTCTCTTACACCAGCCCCCAGCAAAGCATGTGTGCCAGCGTCTGCACAAGCACCTCTAATAAGCTGTGTAGCCATATGCAGGCTCTGCCCCTTTGACAGAGGAAGAGGAACTATTTTAAGATTATAAAATGGGCATTGTCTCAGCATTTTTTAGAAAGAAAAATCTATGATAGACACATCAGCAGCATGAATGCTGACAGCATGTCATTGTGGGGAGATAAGATAAAATCTGATGTTACCCCTGATAAACAGTGGTAGCCTAGAATCAGCCCTCAGGAGTTGTGGACATTGAGGTGTGTCAGCTTTCTTATAAAGCCTGTTTTGCATTCTATATTTTACATGTGGGTTGATGATAAAACAAAACTCAGGTGCCAGGGTAGAGTAAGAAGTGAAAGATTCTGTAATGCTGTTCTAATATATTAATATCTTCCTGAAAGCCGTGGTTATTTGTAGGTATAATTAATCTCTCACCTTCATCCACTGATTATTCCTGATCATTCATACCCATGTTTAAGTATTAATCCATGAAACCTAAGCTATTATGCTTCATAGACCATGAATAATTTTAATGTAGGTGATTTGTTAGAGTTGGGATTTTTCTGCCAGTTGGAGAAGGTATTTGAATGGTCATGGTTCTGGTTTTCAAGAGGAAGGAGTTATTTATGTTCTTTGGCAATGCATGTTATATATTCTCTTCAGATCTTTTTCACAGAGGTCTTACTATTAATGTCATAAATTAATTTATGGAAATAAACAACATTCCACTCACTTTCTTTTGTGCCAGCCGTGTCACCTATGCGTTTTTCAGAAAGTACTATAAAATTTGATTTTGAGCAATTCAGTGCTTTGTAGATATTTTAAGATTAATTTTCTTATCTGATAGTCAAGGTAGTTTTGACTCGCCACAGAAAACCAGTATTTCTCATTTGTAGATGTCTTTCCTTCAGTACCTCTGGTAGAAGATAATCAGGTCAAGAAATACTTAGATAAACTGGACGTAATAAATCCATGGGCCCTAGTGGAATGCACACACAAAGTGCTGAGGGAGCTGGCAGGTGGACTAACAGGCTGATAGGAGCCTTGTGAAGTTCAACAAAAAGTGCAGAGCCCTGCAGCTGGGGAGGAACAACCATCCAAGCAGCGCTGCAGGCTGGGATCTGACCAGCTGGGAAAGTGGCTTTGCAGAAGTGGCTCTGGATCATGGTGGCCGCCAAGGTGATCATGAACTAGTGATGTGCCCTTGCTGCAAAGAGGGCCAGTGGTGTCCCAGGCTGCATTAGGAGTGTTGCCTGCAGGTTGAGGGAGATGATCCTCCCCCTCTGCTCAGCACTGTCTGGGCCACAGCTGCAGTGCTGAGCTCCCCAGTACAATAGAGACACTGACATAATGGAGAGAGTCCAGGGAAGGGCCACAAAGATGATGGACTGGAGCATCTCTCCTGTGAGGAAAGGCTGAGAGAGTTAGGGATACTCAGCCTGGAAGAGTGAAGGCCTGGGAGAATCTTATTGATGTATAGAAATACTGGAGGGGAGGGTGCAAAGAGGATGAAGCTGGCCTCTTTTCTCTAGTGCCCAGTTACAGGACCAGAGGCAACAGGCACACCTTGAAAGACAGGAAGTTCCCTCTAAACATCAGAAAACACTTTTTTATTGTGAGGATGACCAAGCAGTGGCACAGGTAGTCCAGGGAGACTGTGGAGTCTCTGTCCTTGGAGATATTCAGAAGCTTCCTGGTGCTGGGAGGTTGGCTCTGGGTACCCATGCTTGAGCAGGGAGTTTGGCCCAGATGACCTCCAGAGGTCCCTTCCAGCCACAACCATTCTGTGATTGCTGTGTCAAATGATGGGAAAGAAAAACAATTAAATTTTGGCCTAATTTAAAAATTCCGTATTACATCATGCAAATATAGATTGCATGGAGCTATGTTAATTTAACTTACTATTTCTTTATTCCATTGCTACTTTTTATGCTGGCAGAATGAGTTGATGGAGATCTTACTCTGTTCCTCTCAGGTCTATCCTAAAAGTCAGTTAACTTTTCACAAAATTTATCTTGCAATTTACAAGATTTACAATATTGTAAATTATTTTTAATTTACAATAATTGATTTACAATATTGCTGTTAGTTTTTATTCTGCTGACTTGAACTGATTTCTCGTTCATTAGGGCTCAAGCTGTCAACTGCAGTAAATGAGTTTTCTTTGTCCACCCAACCTGACTTTATTGTGCACTGAAAGAAAACTACCCTAAGTTTGTTATAGTAAAGGTGCCTTGAAGTGTTCTATATGTTTCAAGTGCTCTTGGAATTTCAAAGGTGATGCAGCAGCTGTGAAAAAACATTTCACTTAAGGCATATAATCCACATAGTTTTTGAAGTTAATACTGTAACACATTTTAAGGAGTATGGATTCCTTTTGCCAGTCTGTGTACTTTTTTAATGTGTACTTACATTGTTTTTAGATGTGACTGAATGTATCGTTTTGCTGTGCCAATTTACAGCTTAAATAAACTTTAATTCAATGCATGAAGTAGTGTGTTTTCTGGCAGAGTTGGCTTAGATGTTGGCTTTTGCAACAGCTACAGTTCATTGTCTTTAATTGAAGAGGGCAATGTGCTTAACACTTAAGCTGTTTCATAAAAGGTTGTTGATTTTGTTTAATATTGCATGCTCATTTTTGTACAACTCTACAAGTGATCTGCCTTCTAATTATAAAAGATTCTATGCAATTTCATAAAATTATAATTTCTTCTTATCCAAGTTTAGGTAGAGTTGATGTTTTATGACAGGCTTTGTGTGGACATTATGACAGCCTTACTAATTTTGAATGGAGCTTCTTGCTGACCAAACCTGCCCCCTTCTCAGAAGTGCTTTGTTTGCTCTGTACTGCCAACAACTAGAGATACTGACATCAGTCTCTCACCTTTCCCAGGGGTACCACAGCCTGTGGAGGTTTGTCTAAGCTCTTCCTTCCCACATTAGGAAGGCATATTCACATCATCAATTTTTCCCTGATGTTTGACTATCTCAGGTGGTAGAGGAGTGGGTTTTGAAGCTGGGACAGTGAAGGAGACCTGAATCTGAAGTGAAAATGACACCGGATGAAAAAGATCTCTGTACAGGTCCTACCTGTTTGGTTATACATAGTATTTTGGTCTTACTGCAGCATAACTAGCAAGCTTGTGGCAAGCTGGGAAACTTGGCACTGTGTTTCAGCAGTGGAAACTGGCTCTGCAGAATCCGTGGCATTTCTTCCTGCCCACTAGTTGCTGTAGTCCAAGCTGTGTAGTTGCCAGAGTCAACCTTGCCATTGATGTTGTGGTGACTGCACTGCAAGATAGCTGAAATAGAAATTCCTATTTCATACACATAAAGTTTTTGGATATGTCTGGTATTTCTGGCTGTGGTTAGGCAGGTGTCTGTCCTTCTTTTCTAAGGTCCTTGTAAGTCAAAGTGACAGGAAAACTTGCAGCATGAATTGTCACTGCTCCATTCAAAACCGTTGGAACAAACTGGCACTCTTACAGCCTTCATTCCAGGAAGATGCTGTAATTGGTGTCTTGAATTTACACTACTAAGAGAGTTGTTGAAATTGCTGTCCCCTCTAAAGTAACTCTTGATTTCCAAAGGTTATTAGATTGAAATTACAGGTTTATAAAGCAATGATCTCTTGTCATTTGACATCATATTACATTGATATATAGCCTGAGTTATTAGGTGAATTACCACAGCTTTTGAGTGTACAGTTAGACTTAAGCTTGTCTGAGATTTAAGTGCTTAAATAAAAACCTGCTTGGACCTGACTGTCAGGCAAACAGCAGATGAGATTCTATTTTTGCAATTATAATGCTGCCCTGGTGTAGCTGAATGTTTACTGAGATGAAGTGGGTGTGCATTTGTCCATTTTGATGCATGTGCATAATGTTTGTATTCATCTTTGCTGGTTCTTTTCCTTGTTTGCGTGCAGTCTCTGTAATACAATCCAAAACATTTCTCCTTCCTGGTTCTTCTGCCTCTGCCCCATCTTTTTCCTCAAGAATGGTCATAGTTTAGGCTTTTGCACTTAGGCTGTTACTGCCAGCTTGTACTTCATTCCCCCACTCCTCCAAAGGTAGTGGGGCCTATATTTGTGTAATAGTGAACTCCAGAATCTTCTTCAGGTGTTGCAGTTTCTTTTTTGAAGGGTATATCATGCTTAGATCATGTGGCTCCTCTGAAAGATAATAGATTTTTTTTCTGATTTATTATCCTATCTGTTCCTGCCTGGCCTTGCTCAGATCCATGCTGTTGGTATGCCACTAAACTACCAGAACAGCTGGGTTCTGCAGGTACAGTGAAATTCAGTCATCTTTTCCTTTTGTGCACCAATTTCCTACCACCTATTTATTAAATCTGATGGTTGCAAGTCTTGAGAGGCTTTATACAGCTATTTTCTTTAAAGCTTTTAGAAAGCAGGTGAAAGGTAAAGCTGTCATAAGTATCCTCTAGACCTTGAAAAAGATTTCAGTCACTGCTGAAAGAAATGTCTGATTCTAAAAAATGTCCCTGAGCTAAAAGCTTTTTTTTGTGACGTATCCAGGAAATGCAAAGGAGATCACTGCATTCATGTACCTGGGAAAGAAAAGCAGATTTCTTTTAATTATCTGAGGTGTTGAAACTGACAGTAAGTATCAGAGTAATTTGAAGAATATTTTGAATCCTATCTCATTATTGCATACTTTAAAAAGACAAGCTTGAGGAGACCTTTCATGTCTCAAAAGAAACAGAATGTCTTCTATTTTAGTTTAAAAACCTGTTTATCATCAGTTTATAAATTCAGTGCTACTTTGTCTTGAAACAAGCTGGTTTTGAATAGTATAGTTCCTTTTCTTGATGACCGTGCTTTTCAAAATAAGCCTCTTGAACTGTGTCTTTTTTTTTCTTTGTGCAGAATGTCCTTAGTAAAAGTAGTTGACAAGATTGAGAAGCAGAGCTCCTCAGGTTGCCTAGAGTTGCAATTAAAAAAAAAAGCAGCCCGCAAGTTTGAAAGCCAGATTCAAGGTGCTCTTTGCCTCTGGGCACTGCAAAAGCAGTGGTTATTAGATGACTAATAGTTTAGGTGGTGGTTAGTAAAACTCCCAGAAAAACTTCCTCAAAAATGTGTGTGTAGCTTGAAAAAATACATGTTTGGTGTGGTATGAGTGTATCACCAGACTTAGAGTGAGAAGAGTATTCAACTGCCTGATTTTGGTTCAGTTTGTGATATGGGTGATGGGAGTTATTTTTGTATCTCTATAAGTAAAGACAACTGGATCCTACAAGAACCATCAGGAGATGAGTGGCAGGAAACTTCCAAGTAGTTTTGTAAATCTTGGGGGCTGTGTCAAGTTTGCTGAATTGAGATGATGACTATATAAAGTCAGATTAGAAGTGAAGTTTCAGACAAATAATACGAGTTCCTATTTTGTCAGAAGAACCTCACTGATTCTAAACCTAGCTCACATGTATCTTCATCTACACCTCAGTATTCTGGTTATCAGTAATTCTCTTTTTAGTCTTTATGTATTTGTATATTGGTGTTTTGTGTTAAGACTGTTTAACACTCTCAAAATCAAGTATTTGGAATGAGTTGTAGAAACAAAGGCATCAGTCAAATAGTGAGCCCTCTAGTGTAGTAATGTGTTTGATGGTGGGCAGAGCTGTTTCCTTCAGAGAAGTGCAGACACCTCTGTGGAATAAGGTGTTCAGAAAAGAGTTGACTTCCTATTTCTCATGCAATTAGTGGTTTTGTTGTACCTTACCGCTTGTTCATATCACTTATATTTTTCATCCAATTTAATCTGAAGTTTGCTTTTTTGTCGTTTTTAAATGGAAAAGTTGTTCTTGTGTTTTCAATACTGATAAAAATTATTTTTTAGTCATTTAATGTGTAATTTTAAAGAACTATAAAGAAGGTTCTTAAAAATTAATGTATGCATGAAATATTCTTGAAAAAATTTCGTGTTCATCTGAAATACCATTTTTCTAGAGCCCTTGCAGTCTTGCTTTCAGATGACAAAAACATAAGGGAGATTAACATGGCTCAGAATGCTGTGAACCTTATTTTTCGTGCTCTTACTGTGTGGCATTGCATGAAGGTGATCTCCGTTGGAAGATATGCTCTTGCAGTTTGATATTGAAATTATGCCTCTTGTCCAAGTCTTGTCCAGTCTTGGAAGGAATTCCTGTCCTGAAGATTTAACAGAAATACAGTTAAGAGAGTACATTGCATTGACTACATAAATATAGCAACTACAACTTGCTTTGCTGGGGATCAGTTAGAGTACGTGCATAAACAGAGTAACATTTCTCTTGCTTATTTTGAGTTTAAAGAGGAGGTTGATGCCTTGTTTGGTCAAGTCTATAGGAGCTCAGAAGCCAACAGAAGTTGAAATATAGTGAAATATAGCAGTGACTATATTTTAGTCTGTTTTCTTTCTTTAAACAATTGAAAGGGTTCCAAAGAGTGTGTTGCTTCTATTCTTCTGGTAAAATTAGCATATGCATATATGAACCACTTGTGCCAGCAGCTTGAGTCTGTTGTACTATTTAAGAGTTCTTGATTGCTGTAATGTATAGTTATAACTAACATGATAGAACACTCTTTGCATGTAACACAGTGTATATGCCTAGCAGGTGTATGATTTAACCTGCTTTTAGAAGTTTGTTGGCAACAAGATACATTTTAAGAGTTACTTGTACTGTATAAACAGATTTCTTTTCTAGAGATATATGTATATTTTAAAAAGACCAACCTTTTTTTCAGGTCCCTTTACAGATGTAGTAACTACAAATCTTAAACTACGAAATCCATCAGATAGGAAAGTATGCTTCAAAGTGAAGACCACAGCACCTCGTCGATACTGTGTGAGGCCAAACAGTGGAATTATTGACCCAGGATCATCTGTAATTGTTTCAGGTAAAAACAAATATATGCAGTTGTAGGTTAAGTGTTTTTAAGGCCTTTAATGCAATTCCCTAATACTTGATCTTAATCAAGACTGTTTGAAGTATGTCAGCTATTTAAAACATTTTTTTTAAATAAAAGTGATTCCCTTCATTAGTGTGATGGCAACTTGATGTAAAGCTGCAATGATACATGAAAAAATCCTCCATATAGAAATACTTGCCTTTGTCACATTTATCTGTGGCTCTCTGAAAGGAGGAAAAGCAAATTGAAAATGGGCAGTGACATTAACAGTACCTTTGCTTCGGACTACTGTATTCGTGTTTGTATCCTGAAGTAGAGCATTGCTTGGCTGCTCTGATGTGCTTAAAGTGTAACATTTCACAGTTCACTGCATTTAAGAAAAAATTAACTTACAGTTGTAGCTAGTGTTTTTCTCAAGAAAATGGGAAGACTAGGTACTAGTCTTCAGATTTGGTAAGTGATTTTTTTGTAGGTCATTCTCCTGATCATTTTGAGGTACAATCTCTAGAATAAGGGGGATTCAGGTTGTAGAGATCACAGGCAATACAGGCGTGAACTCCTAGATCTCCTAGGTCTAGAAAACTAATTATATTAGAACCCTTGGAGACCTCTGTAGCAAAGCAGAAGGGAAATAATGGAACAATCCTCAGAGCTTTTCAGATTCACATTCTTACACCCTTTGGGAAGTTTAGAAGAAGCTGGAGAACTATCTTTGGGTGAAATGTTCAAATGATGCAAAGAAGAACCCAAGAAAACTTTGGTTGATTAAAACGTTACAGTAACTTTCCTTGGAGGAGTTTTCTGATCTAATATGATCTGTAGAATGGGGCCCTTTAAAACTAAGTTATCACTTACCATGAGCAATCCAGCATCTGGACTCATGTGGTACTTATTCACTGACTCGGAAAGATCATTTTACTGAGAATTGGTTTAAGGTTCAAGTAGTCAAAAGTTCTTTATTTCCATCTTCAACTACAACTTACAGCCATTTTGCCTTAGCTGTATGTTTGATCTGGTATCTGGGATCTTTCCAGTGGGTAGTTTGATATCACAATCAAGATCTTGCTGGACTTTCTCTTCAGGGAATTGAATAGATTGAAGGATTACATCCCCTCTGTTTTCACAGTTACAAATCATCTTTTTAAAGTTTTAAATATTTTGGTTTTTTTAATGAGTCAGTGCTGGAGCTGTAAACAATATTGTGGCTTTAGGATCACCAATAAAGGGAAATCGTGTCACGCTGCTCGACTCTTCAGTTGGCATAGCAGGAAGTCTTTGATGTGCCTATTTCTGTATTACTGGATTCTCATGCAGTTTTTCAGCTTCAGTGACCTCAAGATGTTTTCAAGTGCAGTTGTTGAGTTACAATGACTCCACAGTGCTTTTCAGACCAAAGTTCTCTTCCCCAGTGTCAGCTTCATCTTTTTGTTTTTAGACATACAATTTCTTTGGGGTAATTTGCTAAAATAAGTGTGTAGATTATTTTTCTTGTGACCCACTTTATCTCATCAGTCTCTCAACTGAATGTTTTCAGTGCTGAGTCATCTTTCATATAATTAAAAATAGGTTTCTCTCACATTGTTGTGCAGAGAGAAATAACTATAGGATATTGTGGGCTGAAATTCTTAACGCTCAAAACTGAATGTTGAGGTAGTGTTAGCTGTCTTCAGCCTGTTTAATGCATTGTGCTGATTCAGAGCCAAGCCAGTTTTTAAATTCATTGTTGGAGATGTGATTTGACAGTCATTTTAAGGAAGTCCACAGGCATTTTTTAATAGTTTATCACTTTTCAATTGTGAATCACTAAGTATTAACCTTCTTCAGCCATGTTTATTCATTTTTTTTCCAAAAATGCAAATTTGGTAAGAGCTGTTTTTCTTTACCTTGATGCCCTAAATTTACTATTTATCATCCTGTCATATATTGTTTGTTTTTAACTTGTTAACAGCAATTGCTTGGTTTTGGATTTTTTTTCATAATATAGCAGGTTACTCTTCTTCCTTCACAGCTTGTTACTGTTACTTGTTACCGTTTTTCCTTTTGCTTTTGTATTTTTCTAGCTGTATCAGTATCTCTGCTATAGATTTTCATTGCTATAAAGTAGGTACATAGACAGATACCTGTTATAGGACTCTATGTAATTTTTCTTATATTTTTCTGAAACTACATCTGCTTCTCTTAATTTTGTATAAAGATATACTGAACTGGCACTCCCATTCTGTGGAAGAGAGGTGTATGCACACTGCCAAATAATTCGTCTCTCCAGTTCACTGATGTCCTCATCCTCTGGTAGATCAAGTTGCAAGTCTACCCCCATACACACATATTTAGATGTAATCTTCTTTTTGTCTCTTACAGGATCTATTTGTTCATATTTGTATATGAAATGTCTTTTCCTATAGAAATTAGAGAAATAATCATGTCAGCTACACCAGACTCTGACCTCTCAGTTCCTGTTCCTACAGTGTAGGCACTGCCTTTGGATTTTAACTTTCAGGGTCTGTTCAATGAGGAATAAGTCTGAAGTGGATAGCATGCTTGCTGTAGTGATTAGCTGAAGAATCACAGTTTTATTTTTTTCTTTGGAACAGTAATGCTGCAGCCTTTTGACTATGACCCAAATGAGAAGAGTAAACACAAGTTTATGGTACAAACAACCTATGCACCACCAAATATTACAGATATGGAAGCAGTGGTAAGTAAAAATTGAGTACAATGGCTGCTGTATTTTTTTTTTTCTTAAAAAATTAGGCTTAACTATAAATGATGCACATTTTTGCAGTTTCTTTTTGAGGAAGAATTGGGTTTTCTCTGAACAGGTGACTTCAAATGTGATTCAGGGTTTTTAACATGAAACACAAGGTCAGTTCTTAGAACTTGCCTCCAGTGATTAACCTCAAGGTTATTGAATGGAAATAGCAGTGAGTGTAAGGTAAGGTCAGTTCAGTGTTAAAATATGGGCATGTTACACCTTTATATGCAGCTAATTTGAAGGGGATAAACAGATTGAATTTGAGGGAATCAAGAGAATATTCAAACAACAAGCCCGAAGCTGTATGAAATGGGTTCATTGGTATGAAAAATGTTTAAGTGAAATGTTGAATGGGATTATAATGCATTAAAACATTTTCAAAACTAAGATGTGTCTCCCTACAAGATACCAAGTGGCCAAACACAGCACAAATGACATATTTATTTTCTATTTTAATAAAACATGGCGTAGCTTTAGTTCTTAGGCTAGGTTGGTCTGATGCAAGATCCAGAAAGAAGATAGGTGAGTTTGTGCTTGTTAGTTCAGAAGTAAGGTGCCTATTTCTGATTTTACTGGCTGGCAGCAATGGGAATGAAGCCCTCAGCTGTCAGAACGTGCCTTTTAGGGTGTGTGTGGACTCATGTAAATATGTCCTAAGGTGGAGGTCAACATTGCACATGCTTCTAACTCTACAAACTATTTTAGGGAATGCCTGTGTTTACACAGGTACATCTGTTGTTCACTCAAGGCAGAGAAGGAGAGGGGAAACAAAGGATAAAGATGAGATTTTATAAATTGCTGAAATCCAGAAGACCTTTTCAGGTTTAGGCTCTGTCCCTTTATATGAAGGAGGTACCACTACTGTGGTATCACTCTTCACTGGAAGCAGTGGAACACCTTCTAGATTTCGTGAAGGTTTTGAGATGTGAAAGTTAACATCTGTCTGCCTTTTTGAACTGGTTTGTTTTTCTTCATATGCTCTAGTAGCTCTTGGTTATGTGTGGTAAATGAAGCATGGCTATTCGGTGAGGATATAAAAGCCAGCTTCAGAAATACGTGTCAAATAACTACTTTCTTAGTGTGTTCAGGTATACAATACTGAGACATGGATCTTTCAGGAAATCAATAATTTGTAGTTATAAGTTACTGTATAAATAATGCCACTGGAAAAAAAAATAATAGGAAGGATGTTATGAAAACCCTGAATATTTGAATCTGTAACACCTGCAATTCTAAGGTAACAGTAGAGGGCCTATTAGAAAAATTGCTGCAGACTTCAGAGCAGTCTCTGAGCCTAAGAATTTAAGGCAACTACATGAAGTGCATGCTTTGAAAGCTAATTTTGAGAGGTTGAGGAGAGAGATTCCAGCATATTTTAGTTATATAAATATACCGATAACCATTAGAATTTAAAATGTTTTTTATAAACAGCTTTGAAAAATTCTCTAGGCCCAAATTGTTACATGATATGCAGGAAAAGGAGAAAGTGGTTAAAGGTCTAAAATTTGAAGAACTGAAGAAATTTACTCTAGAACAAATACAGAGTCACTAAAAGGTGTCTTTCAATCTTTCGTTTAAAATCAGCACTTCCAAGATGGGATACAAGAAGTACATTTATTGAGGCATAATAGGGCTAGAACTTTCTTCTCAAGCTGACTCAGATGCTACTTGTTTTTCACTGTGTGTTATGAAACAACTGTATTGTCCCCTCCCTGTTTCATACAAACCTCTGGTGGATCCATCCTTGCATTCAGTTTACTCTTTTTCATTTCCAGACTTGAGTAACCATTTGTGGCTTTTGTTACTTCCCAGCAGTGAGTGTGAACAAAAAGCATTGTTCATAAGCAAGTCTGGAAATTGCAGGGAGGGGGTAAGCACGGTATTCAGCTGTATAGGAGGCCAGAGCTAAGAGCAAGCTTATGAACTCTTGAGATGTTTGTGTGAGTCCAGCATGTTAAATAACTGTATTAATTGTTGTCTTAGTGGAAAGAAGCAAAACCTGATGAGTTAATGGACTCCAAATTGAGATGTGTGTTTGAAATGCCCAACGAAAATGATAAACTGGTAAGTAAGGAGTAAGAAACTGTAAGATCTGTACCACTGACTGGTAGGATCTCACAGAAATTTCAGGTTTTTTCAACCTATTTGATTTAATGATTAAATGAATTGAAGGAATTTGTACTAAATTAGTTCAGAGGGGTGTTCAGTATATAACTTTTTAAGGATTCATAGAATCATAGAACAGCCCAGGTTTTTAAAGGGACCTTGAAATACCATCCGGTCCTAGATCTTGTCCAAAAGGGAACACTGTCCACCACATCTTAAAAACTCCAATGGAGATCAGTGCCAAAAACCTATTTTTTTTGTTATTTTTATACTTTACAGTTTTCGTATGCAATCTCAGTATAATCTTGGGGGGAAGGGGTGTAGCAGTTGCTTTGTGGTCTGGGTTTTTTTGGTTGGTTTGTTGGTTTTTTTTCTTTTTGGTAAAGAGTAATTTATGAGACAAAGGTGTAAGCTTCCAAAGTGTGTCTTAAACAGTAAAAGCGTAAAGGTTGAGCATTTATTATCAAGGAACTTAGTTATCTACTTTCTGGTTTTAATTTTATGAAGTGTGTAATTTAGTGAGAGAAATGTGATGGGTTATACAAAACTACTGCCTTTTGTACTTTTTCCTAAGAAACTGTCCCTAGGGGCAGAGGAGCTGACTCTTTTAATTGAAAAGTCAGCTCTTTACTCCTAGGGGAGAGTACCTCTTAAGGGAGGGAGCCACTCTTAGGGGGCTTTAGGCCCTTTTAAGGCCAACTCTTTAAGGCCATTTTTCTTAGTGTGCAAGAGCTCTCCATGCTGATCTGTAAGAAATCAAGGAAGGCAGGCTGGAAAATGGCATGGCTGAGCAAGGATCTGCTCCTCTCAGTGAGGAGTAAGAAGGCAATGCACAGCCAGTGGAAGCTGGGACATGTGACTTGGGAAGTACAGGGGTATTGTCCGGGGGTGTGTAGGGGTGGGATCAGGAAAACCAAGGCACAGATGGAATGGGGCTTGCCAGGGGATGTGAAGAGAGTCCCAGAGAAGGGACTCTGTAAGTATGTATGTCAAAGAAATGACAAGGAGAGTGAACCCCCCTGATAAACAAGATAGGAGAACTGGTGACAAGAGATACAGAGAAGGCTGAGGTACTCACTGAGTTCTTTGCCTCAATCTTCACTGGCAGTCAGGCTTGCCATGTCTTGGGGGTTCTCATGGTTGAAAAGCAGGACATGAATCTGCAGTGTGTGCTCACAGCCCAGAAAGGATCTTGGGCTGTATCACAAGAAATGTGCCCAGCAGGTCCAGGGAGGTGATTCTCCCTCCCTCTACTTTGCCCTTGTGAGACCCCATCTGAAGTCCTGAGTCCAGCTCTGGGTTCCCCAGTGTAAGAAGGATGTAGACCTGTTGGAGCAAGTCCGGAGGAGGGCCCTGAGGATGCTCAGAGGGCTGGAGCACTTCTTATATGAAGACAGGCTGAGAGAGCTAAGGTTGTTCAGCTGGGAGAAGAGAAGGCTCCATGGACATGCCATTGGAGCAACTTTTAGCAGAGGCAGATAGTGATAACAAAAGGGGGAATGGTTTTAAGCTAAAAGATGAAAGATTTGGGTTAGATGTTTGGAGGAAATTCTTTACTGAGGAGATAGTGAGGCACTGGAACAGGTTACCCAGAGAAGTTGTGGATGCCCAATCCCTGAAGGTGTTCAAGATTGTGTTGGATCAGGCTTTGAGCAGTCTGATCTTGTGAAAATTGTCCCTGCCCATAGTGGGGGGATTGGAACTAGATGTTCTTTGAGGTTCCTTCCAACCCAAACTATTCTATGATTCTGTGATTTTGAGCAGAGCTGTGAGAATTAGATTTTTAATTTTAATACTGGTTTTTTTCACAGTGTTTTGTGACTTTTCAAAATTAGTAATATGTATTTCAGATGCTGTGAGACTTTAAATTTCATGTTTGTGCAGCACTTTATTTTCCTTCACTAAAAGGTGTTATAAATGCAAAACATTTGTGTCCTACAAACTCTATAGGAGTTTCTGACATGACCCGTTATGGTTTTACTTTGTTTTGTTTCTTACTATTGCAGGATTACTTTCTTCCTTTTATTTCCCCCCTCCCTGCCAAGTTAAAATGATCTTTGGTGTGTTTTATGCCCTCTTTTCGATGCCTCCTGAGTCAGTGTTAAGCAGCTAAAGTATTAATTTGTGTCTCAGTAGAGTGTAGTAACAGGTAAACAGTGCAATCTTCTCTTGCTTTTTTAGTACTTGAGCTAATCAGAATTGAACTGTCAGTGCATGGTTCAGCTTACTGTAAATATAAACTTTGTTGAACTATGTTCGTAGCTTCACTGTTTCACTTTTAAGCTGTAGATGACTTTTCTCTAGGTAAGTAAAATTCTCAAATCATTCTTGGTATTTGTAGAATGATATAGATGCAAGCAAATCCGCCCCAGTACTGAACACATCTAAGCAGGATGGACCGATGCCAAAACCACATAGTGTTTCACTTAATGACACTGAAACAAGGAAGCTCGTGGAGGAGTGCAAAAGACTTCAGGCAGAGATTATGAAGCTGACAGATGAAAATCGGCACCTGAGAGTAAGTTCTGTGTCCACATTTATACTGAAGTGGCTTCACTCTGCTTGATTCAAAGGTCTGGCTTGTACTTAGGCCAAAAGATGTGTATTCCAGCAAGTAGGTAAAACTGTTAGAATGTCAAGATTGATTCGTAATACAGTTTTACTGTCCTGTATATAATGTATGTCTTCAACTTGTCAATGGTTGAGACTTTGTGATTATCATGGATGAGACATTGAAGCTGTATAATCTTCTTCTCAAATGAAATGATCCTATTTAAGGTCATCTTAGTACTTTAAGTCTAAGTCAAAGCTACTGAATTTAGCTTTTTAAAAGTGCTTTATTTTTCATTATTAATGAATAAATGAGATCCAGAGCAGTAACATCTTGTATTACAAACAGAGAATAAGAACCATTGTTTGGCCAGAGGTAAGCAATCACTACTTTCTAGTACCTTTATGTAAAGGGGTCATTTCAGTGACCCCTAAGTAGTCAGTACATGACTTTATGTGTCTTTTCTATATATTTGCTTTTGGAGCAGCTCTGACAATATCACTGGCTGTGGTAGTCTCCTAAAGAACTATGAAATAATATGATATCTCCATACCTGTAATCCTGGTGACATTGACACTAAACAAAGCAGATGTTTCTCCTTGACAATAAGGAATTACTGCTATTTAATTTTGACACATATTAAATAAGAGCAGAATGCTTCATTGGGCCTAGCAAGATTTTTGGAATATTTTTTAAGCAGAGAGACTAGTGAATTACAATCCTTATTTAAAATATGGTTTTCTATGTCCATGTTTTGGATTTTGGTGTGGTGTCATGTTGTATGTGTTGAGGGTTTTTTTTAAACTTTATTTAAATATTCATCAGTTAATATGGCCTTTTGAGTTCAGTTTTTACTATTGTAATGATGTATTTATGTTTTTTTTCCATCTGTGTTTTTTCCTTCCCTCAGGATGAAGGCTTGAGGCTCAGAAAGGTAGCGCACTCGGATAAATCTGGATCACCCGCAGCTTTGGGCCTCAGAGATAATGGCTCTAATTCTCTTCCTTCACTTCTTGTTGTAATTGCAGCCATTTTCATTGGATTCTTTCTAGGGAAGTTCATCTTGTAGAAAGAATGAGTGAGAGAAGCATGCAAAACTGCAGCTTCCTTTTTTTTTCTTTTTTTTTNTTTTTTTTTTTTTTTTTTTTTTGGTTTTTGTTTTTTTTTTTTTTTGTTTTTTTTTTTTTATTTTCTCTTGGCCAGAAAAAGGTTTGTTTACCTGCCACGTCATGGGTAGTATGGCCCAAGTGGCTGCTCTTGTGTACAGCACCATAACAGGCTTTGCCTTTAATGATCTCGCACGGTTAGGAAACACAATCTGAAAAGACAAACTGTTCAGCTGCTGGACAAAATTGTACATTCAGTCATCAATAACAGGTATCAGTTGCACAGTCAGTCCTTTATGAAAATTCATAAATAAAGAATTGTTCTTTCTTTCTGTGGTTTTAATAAGAATTCGAAAATTGTTCAGAGTCTTGTAAATGTTATTTTAATAATCCTTTGAAATTTTATCTGTTGCTGTTACCTCTTGACAAATGATTTATTAGATTGCTAATCCCACTCATTCAGGAATATGACAAGAGGTGTTCTGGGGGAAATGGTGCCTCTTACTGTGTAAATTTTCTCCTTACCTTACTTTGCTAATATCATGGCAGAATTTCTTTCTTATTCCTTGTGAGGCATTGTTGAGAGTTCTTCATCCTTAACAGTCCTGTCCCATAATATTTAACATGACAAAAGAAATAAAATTGTTAACAGATTTTTCTGCTGGGTAGCCTGTTTGTGTGTGTCGTGCTTTTAGAGGGGATTCTTAACAAGTTCATTGTTCATGGTAATTTGCTACTTGTAACAAATGGCTATTTTGAAGTTTATTTGCTTAAGTCTCTGGCTTTGACTGTTGTAATTGAAACTTGGGAAAGAAAAAAAAAAGGTTTCCATTCCATTTGTTTAAAAAAATGAACTGTTTTCTGGCTGCTTTCAGCTACAAAGAGGATGGTTATCAAACTTGTTTTGGGACAGAATAATTTGGATATCCAGCAGGTACAAATACCAGACATTAATATTTTCAATATATTAACAATTTGCTTTGATTGTGCAGGAGTGTAATAATCAACCTTCTGTTCCATCTTTGGATCTTCTGGGTGTCTTCCAGGAGTCATCATTATTCTTTGATTTCTTAAGGGTACTTAATTCACATATACTAACTTACTCAGTTTATTATTCTGTCTTAGCAGATATTAAAAAATGCAAGTTGAATCATTCAGACGCCCATAGTGAATTCCATGATGCAGAAGAGTTGATATTTGCTGAGTTGCTCACCTTTTGCTCAGTTGCTCACCTTTGGGAAATAGAAATCATTTTATGCAACTCTTGGCAGATCTACCTGTTTTAACCATGTATAGCTAAGTTTTAAAAAATGCATTTTTGGGGTCTGAAATGCTTCCCTGCACTTAATCTTACGTCTTGTCTCATCTCTGAATATGTCATAAAAACAAACAGTAGTATTGAAACAAAATATTATCTCTACTTCTGAGTAAGCATAGTCCAATACAGGGAATTACTTGTAAACTTGAAAAATTGTGGAAGAAGTATACTCCTGTAAGCAAAATTGTGTATGCTCTTGGACAGCTTGACTTGATGTGGTGCAGCTAAGTGTGTTAGACCTTGGTATATGCACACCTTATGTAGCTGAGAAAAATGTTCTGGGAAGGATGTACATTATCTTGGTTGCCTTTGATTTCTAGTGCTTTTTTTAAAAAAAAATTACATCATGTTCTGTCATAGTTCTCTGTGATAAACTTTTTTTATAAAATCTTGCACATGTACAAGGAAGATGATGGAGAAAATGCAAATACTGCTTATCTTTTCACCTAAGCATGCAAGCACTGATGTTTCCAATTACTTGTTCCAGTGTCTGCATTCAAGTCTCCTTCCATCCCAGTGACTGGAAAAAACTGTGTTAAGGTTTTGATTATTTTGGTTCCTCTGGTTCAGAATGGTGTATTTCTCTTGATTTTTTTCACTAACAGAACATTGCCACATCAAACTTTCATAGCCTGTTCCAAACTGATTACGTGGAAAATAACGAAAGCAATAGTGTGCAGGATGTAGTTTGCTTCAGACAGAGCAGTCATTCCTGCATTGAAGGGAGAAAAACCAAACAAAACCCTCTGGAAGATCTTAAAGTGTTTACAGCATGCTGTATGGAGGTTTTCAAAGGTGCTAGCACTTAAAAGGACTTTAAAGCAGAAAAACAATTGCTCAATGCAGCTGACTCAGGTTTTGATATCTGGCAGCAAAAATATGGTAAAAATGATAAAATCGGAATGAAATAACTTTTTTCATAAATAAGAAAACGGTGGTAAAACTTTGGTCATGGTTTAAGTAATGTTTTCAAGGTGAAAGTACAGCGCTCTCATAACCGGAGTTCTCAGTAATGGCCTAAGGAGACTGTCTTGGTTTCCCGTAATCCCTTCATAGCTGTATATAAAATGTAATGCTAAAACTATTTTGCTCTCAGGAGTCACTTTGGATGAGATCAACTGTATTCAGTGAATTATGTACTATGGATTAAATTGTTTGTCTTTGTTCCTGAAATGGTTAGAACTTCTTGCTTTGTCTGCCTGCTTACTCGTGTATGTAAGCACAGGGAAATACAGTCTCTCCACCTGCTCCTGGTGATAGGAGCAGACGGTGATGCCCATAAAGTCATGTGAGGGGAAATGCGTGACTTCAGTTAAGTACACGTTGCAGGTTGCTCTTCTGATTTCTCAAAAGGGCAACATAATACAAATATCAAAGTAGTTATTTTAAAGTTTTTATGAATATAGCACTTTAAAAAAGAGTAGTATGGTTCAGGGGATAAAAGAAAATAAACCTAGCTAACTAGAAGATACAGCTTCTGTAGTAATTCTGGGCACCAAATTTAACCCACTTAGAATATATATATATATATATATAAAGTTCATTTAAGAAAAAGTTATTTGTATCAATGCACAAGTTATTTGTGCGTCTCTACTCAATCTCTGAAAGCTGTTGAGAAACACTATTGCCCAGGCTTGCATGTTTTTGCTGCTATGTTTGAAGCCAACTTACTTAAAAGAAGCAACCAAACAGTAGCTTGGAACTTCATTATTCTCCTGGGAGGAGGGAGGGTGGAGGGAGGAGTTGAAAGGTGACATTTTGCCAAAGGGGAAAAGACAAAGTCAATAAGCAAAACTTATCTTTCAGGCCTTCTTCAAAGTTATTAAAGGTTGAAGTGTTAATAAACTATTAAAAATGTAGCAGTGTCCTTTTTATTTTGGAACTTCTCCCTGACTTCATTCTGTGGACTGCTGCTAGTGAAGAGTCCCATGGGCAGTGTCACTGCTCTGCTCTAGGTTCTGCTGGTAAATGACAAGAGGCCGCCATGGATGAAAAGTCAGTGTTGGAGTGAAGAACAGGTGCCTTGATCCAGGCAACACTGAGGATGCTGATGGTCTTTCAGATTTGTAAGAATCACCTTGACAAATAATTTTCTTTTTCGTTTTGGGAGTCCCCAGGTATTCATGTGTGAATTGACTTGCTGGAGCAAACTTATTTCAGTCTGTAGCAAAAGATGGAATGGGAGCTACACAGTTACAGAGCAACCCTAATAAATGTTTACCATAATGCTGAAATGCCCTGCTGTCCAAGTTTGCAGGCAGGATTGAAATTCTGTAGCTTGTCTTTTTAGCTGCATTTCTGTGAAGGTAATAGTTCATGGCCTTGCCTGCTACTGTGGTTCCTATGGAGTGGCTTTGTGGGGGTGTCCTGGAAGGCCCATCCGTGTGTAGCACTCTCTGCTGCTGCCAGCGAGCCTCTGTCTTTGCTGATCCTCAGCTTCTGTGGTAGCTTTACAGTGGTAGCACATGGGAGTGCTGGACAAGAGGGGGAGCTAAATGCAGAAGTCAGTTTTCACAAGGGTTTGAGCTCCTTCCCGTGGGAAGGACTGAAATTAATGATGATAAAATGAGGTAGGTTATTTCCTGTCTAAATATGTTTCAGAGGGACACTCAAATAGTGTAACCAAGTGCCTGATTGAAGTTGTTGGGTTTTTCTGTTTCAATGCGTGTTAGGTACGTTGAAGAAGAATTGCTGATTCTGACAGAGCTGCATAAGCAGAGGTAGTGCTGGTGTTGTCACCTCTTATTTATTCGCCCTGTATGTGACAAATGGTCATGTAGCAAGGAGGTCTTGTGCAAAGGCAAAACAGTTGATTCTTACCTTTTATCTGGCTTTGTCGTTCTTCCAGGTGGTGGTAAGGTCAGTGCCTGTGCCTCGTTTGCTGGGACAAGGGTTTATATGTTTGTGTGGTGAACTAGATCTGGAAACTGGTTTGGGTGAAATTATTGTTTCATCCCTTACAAATTATGTTTTAACTGAATCCTGGTATAAGCATCTCCACCACATTGCAGTGCCATTTTATTTAAAACTTGGTACCAGTTTATGTAATGTTGGTAGCACTGCCAGCAGAGTATTGAATCCCTGTTTGTACTCCAGCTACTCTGTTGCTGGCAGTGGTGGAAGGCTGATCTCCTCCCTCTTTAAAAAGGCTTAAAAGGATGTTTGTGGTAACCAGGCACAGAGGTGTGAGACAGACAGCCATAATTACAGCTAAGCAGTCTGAGCTCAAACACTTGAAATAAATGGAACAGTAATTGAAAGGTGGTTGAAATAGTTATAGTTACCTTTTGAATTGGTTGATAAGAAAAAAATCATTTCGAGTTTTGTTTAGTTGTGGTGTTTTTTGTTGTTGTTGGGTTTTGTTGTTGTTGGGTTTTGTTGTTGTTGGCTTGTTTTTTTTTTTTAAAGTTAAGACTGCTGATCATCCAAGTTCTGCAAGGGAAAAAAGCCCCAACAATCAACCAACCAACAAATTGCTGTAGTCTAGGAATAATTATTTCAGGATATTATGGTAAGTTTTTACTAATGTTGGTGCAGGCTCACATGCGTAGGTGAATTTAGAAAAACTGCTACTGGGGATCAGTATCTTGGCTTTTCTCACAGTGGGTAGTAGTTAAATAGCAGTCTTTGTGAGTGTCTCAATCTGCCTTGTCAAGGATGGGTTATCCTGGCTTTTGAGATGGAGAAACTGAGGCATGAGTGTTGAGGCAAATGACTGGGTAGTTTAAGCAGAGCCCCTGTTCTCTAGCACACACTCAGTCTTGTTTCTCATCAAGTATTCCTTGAGTCATGTCCAAGTCTTTCGTTTGTTTGTTTATTTGTTGGATTTCAAAAACGCTGCTTCGTGTTGCTTAGACATCTGTAATAGTCTTTTAAAGCAGCTTCCTAAAGACTTAGCTGTTGCTTTGTCTGTTCCTGAAGCCAAGTGTTGAACAGACAGAAAATGTAACTGTTAGGTGTTTAAAAGTGGAACATGCTCACCGGGATTATAATGCCTCACCTCAGCCAAAGATAGTCAAGGGGGGAAAAAAGGAAAAAATATGCTAAACATTTGGGTGTGTTGTGTTTGTAGTCCTGAAACATAAAAGTCAGTCTGTGTTGCAAAAAACTTCTGTGGAGCCAGTGCTGTTTGCATTCTACAAGTAAAAGAAAGCAAACAGTCCTGAATGTGCACAGCTGCCCTGTTAGTGGAGGTATATATTGCTGCACTGGGTCTCCGTGGCAAGGTTTTGGTACTGTGAGAAGCTGCCAGAAGCTTCCCTGGTGTCCTACAGAGCCAATGCCAGCTGGCTCCAAGGCGGACCTAATACTGGCCAAGGCCAAGTCCATCAGTGATGGTGGTAGTGCCTCCGGGATAGCATGGCTAAGAAGTGGGAAAAGGTACTGCACAAGAGCAGATTGCAGACAGAGTGTGAGAATATGTGAGAGAAAGAGCCCTGCAGACACCAAGGTCAGTGAAGAAGGAAGGGGAGGAGGTGCTCCAGGCACCAGAGCTGAGACTCCCCTGCAGCCCGTGGGGCAGCCCATGGTGGGGCAGCTGTGCCCCTGCAGCCCATGGGGGTTCACAGGGATGCAGAAGTCCACATGCAGCCCAGGGAGGACCCCACACTGCAGCAGGTGGATGCTTGAAGAGGCTGTGACCTTGCGGGAAACCTGCCGTGGAGCAGGCTCCTTGCAGGACCTGTGGACTCATGGAGAGAGGAGCCAGTGCTGAAGGTTTTCTGGCAGCACTTGAGACCATGCTGCAGTCTGCTCCTGGAGGACTGCACCCTGTGGAAGGGGCCCATGTTGGAGCAGTTTGTGAAGAACTGCAGCCTGTGGGAAGGACTGTCTCTCATGGGAGGGACCCCATGCTGGAGCAGGGAAAGAGTGTGCGAGTCCTTCCTTGAGGAAGAAGGAGTGGCAGAGACAATGTGTGATGAACTGATCACAACCTCCATTCCCCATCCCTCTGCACTGTTTGGAGGGAGAGGAAATTGGAAATAAAATTAAGCCTGAGAAGAAGAGGTGGGTGGAGGGAAGGTGTTTTAAAATTTGGTTTTCTTTTTCATTATCCTACACTGATTTGATTGGCAATAAAGTGATTTGCCCAAATAGTCTGTTTTGCCCTTGATGGTAATTGGTGAGCGATCTCTACCTGTCTTTATCTTAACCCATGAGCCTTTCATTGTATTTTCTCTCTGAGGGGAGTGATAGTGCAGCTTTGGTGGGCAACTGACGTGCAGCCAGGGTCAACCCACCACAATTGCTTTGCCCGTGGAAATGGAGAAGTATTTTTCCCTTGCTGCTCTGATAGCCCAAACACAGATGATATGGACAGCTACTCTGACTACTTCAGGAGAGCCAAGCACTTCTTTTTTTAAAACCTAAACATGTTTGACTCCTGCAAGCAAAGATGCTCCAGAAACCATCTGACTCAGAGGTTAAGTCCACTGGTGTGTTTTCACTCAAAATTAGTAAATGTTGCTACTACTTCTTTTCAGACTGCAGTAGACTATTGCAGTGGTGTGAAGGTTGGTCTGAGGAATATTAGTAATGAGAATAGAGTAATCAATTATAAAGATGGTGCTCTGTTTCTTAATGGCTGAGAGGCATTTAAATCCTTATGTAGTTTATAGAACCATGTTTTTGAAAGGCTTAGGAAGAAAGTCTACAGAAAACAAAACCTGAACCTTGGGTCAAATAGACAGCCCTCTGGAACTGCAATCAGAGTGCAGCTTTGATAATGAAACGAGTGGTTCTTAGAAGATGGGAGCTTATGTAGTAGCTGTTTTTCACTGCTTGCTTTCATCATATCTGGTTAGTTTAAAATGTTTAAGTGATAAATATGAGATATGCATCCCACACCTCAGGAGTGGTTGGTGTCAATGTGGAAAATGGGAGTATGGTAGGAAGAGATGGCCATGACAAAAGTTGGTGGACTGCTCCAGAAGTGTCTTTGTGATGGCTTTATAGTCCCAGGACACCTGGACTGTTAGAAAGGTCTGTATGTGCTGCCTTCTCTCCAGATATGTTCTGGAAACTGCCATGCCTTCTCTAGGAATGGGAATTTCTCTCCAGTTTTAGGGTGTAAAGCCTCAAACATGGTGGTTGCCCTTGTGAATGGGAGAATGCCAGGAGAAGGATTTTAATTTTATTCATGCCCAGGATTGTCTAACCTCATATTTTCAGTGCAGGCTTTTGCTTCATGGCAGTGCTTTCAGGCTGCACTGAATACCTTGAAATACTTTAGCCCTTGGGCCACTCATTTCACATCCCAGCTTCAAGAAAATGAGAACAGATTGCCTTCCTGATTAGGTGAAATAATCTCTTCATCCTGCCTCCACAGGAACCAGGTTACAATGGCAAAGGAAGGTCAGCGTATTTGTGGAAAAACCTGACTTAAAAGAGACAAAGAGACAAGATTTATGTGATTGCAGCATTTTTATGCTGCTATTCCCTGTGTGAATTTGCAATCTAGTTCAAGCCACATTTGATAGAGAGGTGTGTGTTTCACAGATACCAATTACCTCCAATTAAAGGAAGATTAGAGCTCAGATGAAAGACATTTAAATTGAGTCTCCCAGCCTGGGCAAGCCTGCGTGGCAAGCTGGAAAGATACCTGTTCTTGCTGCTGTTGGACCAGTCAGTGCTGGCATCCTTGCCAAGCTGTGAGCATGGGCATAGCTCCAGCACCCTGGCAGCTGCCGGCGGTGGCCCCGCTCTTGTCAGCAGTGGGGTGAGAGATGAGCGGGCTACAAGGGGGGGAGTTGGCAGGCACAGTGGGGGCAAGAGCTGCCACCAGAGTAAGCTCATGGAGGGGGTGTGGAGGTAAGACTGCTTGATCTACCAGAGAACGGCAATGGGTGATGCAAGAAACATGCTAAGAAATGGGGTGAAAAACGCTAAAAATTGAAAGAAAGTTTAATCCTGGATGTTACGCGTCCTCACTTCTCTGCTCTGCTCTGGCACTTTAGAAATACTAACAGTTCAATAATTGCAAACAGATGGGAGTTCTCTGCTGTTCAGAGTAGCCGAAACCAGGCTCAAAGCTTCTTGGAGACCAGTGGTTTTTTTATAAATGGTGGGTTTCTAAGTCCACTTTGTGAGGTGTGTAGAGGTTGAATTTGTGGCAGCAGAGCTTTAGAAATGAAGCAGCTGATCAAAAGTAAACCAGTAGCGTACGGAAGGGATCTTTTCATTTCCTTGGCCACTGCTCAGGGGGAACAGCAGGGCACAGCAGTGTGTGACCAGAGTCCTCTGGTGCTCTGCGCACAGAACGGGGCTTTAGGTGAGCCGCACCAGCATTAGCTGCCCTGTGGGCAGGCGTGACAAGGGGGTTATGCAAAACCATCCTGTGTGTCTCTGTGTGTTCATATTTACATCCAAGTCGTGAACACCAATCATTCTGGGATGCTTGTATGTGGGTGGTGCTTACAGCAGACTGGCTTTCTAGAGGACTTTACATTGTATTATACATTTGTAATTGCTTCAGTTGCCTCTAAACCATTTTCTTCCTTCAGCTGCTCCTAATTTTTGAGTTATTTTAAAATTGCTGATTTTGAGGGTGGCTGCATGCAAAAACACTTCCTCCCTTCTTGCCAAATTGGAGCCATCTCATCTGAAACCCCTCTGAAATGCACTCTGAGCCTCTGCAAGTGTTAATTTGAGACCTTCGAAGAGAAACATGAGGCTTAAGCAGGAGAAGGCTCACACAAGGCAAATTTCCAACATCCAGGAGCAGTTGCTACTGCTTTTGTGAAGTAGTGGCACAGGTCTCTGCTGTAAATGCAAAAGCAATTTTATATTTAAGAAATTTAAATATAGATTTTTTACTCTTACAGGAGATCCTTCCCAGTCTCATGCCTGATGGCCCCTAAGTCCTGTATGCTCCCTTCTGTGTCACTATACATGGATAGTTATCTCCTAATCCTGGTTAGAGTCATGGAAACTAAAGAACTTGCTTTTATAACAGGGTGAGACAATAATAATAATAATGTAAGATTTAAAACTATAGTGTATCTGTCAAAATTCAGTAATTTCCTCTCCATATTTAGTGTATCTCAGAGTTTATGTAGCTCTTCGTTTTAGTTGAGTGTGTGATACTCCTCATTTAAAAATTTGGTAATTCCCTGGATAAAATCCTTTCATATGAGCTGCGTATATATCATTACAATTTTCAGTTGCTACCTATATATACATTTCTGGACAGATTTGGAATATGGACAGATGGTCATATGTTGAGGCAATGCAAGGCTGGCAGTTTAGTAATTATGCATTTGGAAAATGCATAAATGCAGATTGGTTCAGCTTAGACCATATAATCATTTCCCCTGTATTCCTTGCAGGGTATGGAGAAGACAATCGTTTAGTGCATACAGTCATTTAGTTCAACAAGTTTTGCCCTGTTCGTATGGCACTGGGCATGCAAGAGAATACAAGAGGGGCTTCAATGAAGGCTGCAGGGGCAAAGCTTCATTTCGGCATTTCCTAGCTTTTGAAAGCGTAACTTCACATTTTTCTGAGTGTTATTCCTGATTTCATTTATCATTACTGCTCCCATGGATGGTGCGCCCCTCTGGTAAGGAGACAGCATCATGTGGAATTAAACTGTAGTGTTAGTCTGACCCTCAGGGAAGACTTGTGAGCTGGCTTCAAAAGATGCATGTTTTATTTTCTGTACGCTGAAACCATGGCCTCCGTAGAGAAACTGGCTTCGTTACTCACTCGAGTTTTTGGGTGCTTTTTGCTGCTTGTGCTCGATAAGCGGACAGAGCCTCACGGCTTGGCAGGGTTTGGGCCCCCTCCTCCTCCCCTCTCCCCTCGCCGTGTTCCCGCCGGATTTTGGCGGGAGGACGCCGTGAGGGCAGCCGGCCTTCCGCAGGCTCCCGCCGCCAGATGGCGCTGTGCCCCCGGCCCGCGCCGCTCCCGGGCGATCCAGGGCCGGCTCCCGCCTCCCGGGCAGCCCGGGCCGGGCGCTGCTCCGTGCCCCGCTCCCGCCTCCCGGAAAGCGGCGGAGTGTCCGAGGGCTTGGGTGTCTCTTGTTTGTAGTGCTGAAACTATTGTTTGTCGTGTTTGCTGGAAGATGCGGTTGTTTCCAGCAATGCCCTAGAGAATCCTAGAATGGCTTGGTTTGGCAAGGACCTTAAAGATCATCTGCTTCCATGTTGCTCAAAGCCCCATCCAACCTGGCCTTGAACGCTTCCAGGAATGGG
>VYXC01010324.1:180382-232567 GCA_013397175.1 Platysteira castanea | reverse complement strand
AGTTTTTGGGTGCTTTTTGCTGCTTGTGCTCGATAAGCGGACAGAGCCTCACGGCTTGGCAGGGTTTGGGCCCCCTCCTCCTCCCCTCTCCCCTCGCCGTGTTCCTGCCGGATTTTGGCGGGAGGACGCCGTGAGGGCAGCCGGCCTTCCGCAGGCTCCCGCCGCCAGATGGCGCTGTGCCCCCGGCCCGCGCCGCTCCCGGGCGATCCAGGGCCGGCTCCCGCCTCCCGGGCAGCCCGGGCCGGGCGCTGCTCCGTGCCCCGCTCCCGCCTCCCGGAAAGCGGCGGAGTGTCCGAGGGCTTGGGTGTCTCTTGTTTGTAGTGCTGAAACTATTGTTTGTCGTCTTTGCTGGAAGATGCGGATGCACTCCAGCAATGCCTTAGAGAATCCTAGAATGGCTTGGCAGGGACCTTAAAGATAATATGCTTCCAGGTTGCTCAAAGCCCCATCCAGCCTGGCCTTGAACGCTTCCAGGAATGGGACATCAACAGCTACTCTGGGCAATCTATTCCACTGCCTCACCACCCCTCACAGTAAAGAATTTCTTCCTAATAGTCAATCTAAATCGACCGTCCTTCAGTTTAAAGCCATTGCCCCTTGTCCTGCTGCAGCAGGTCTCGCTAAACAGTGTGTCCCCATCTTTCTTACAGATCTCTTTTAAGTATTGAAAGGCAGTAATAAAGTGTCCCGGAGGCTTCTCTGAAGTGAGCAGTGCTAAATCTCTCAACCTCACAGGAGAAGTGCTTCAGCCCTCTAATCATCTTCATGGCTCTCATCTGGACCTGCTCTAACAAGTCCATGTCTTTCTTGTGCTGAGGACTCCAGTGCTGGGTGCAGCACCCCAGATGTAGGTGGGGTCTCATACCGGGCAGTTAATAAATTTGATGCCCATACATAATTTTTATTATTTTTTTGGTCTTTGGTTGGTGCTAAGAGCAAAGTGATCCAGTAGTTGGGAAGTTATTTAAAGAAATTCATTATGCATGTGTCTGTTGAGTAAACATCTGTCCTTTGGATGAAAGTATAGGTCTGATCCTGTTTTTTTCTTACTGTGTGTTAATCTAGGAGATCTAATGCCCAACATCCCCAAGTGTAAACTTTTTTTCTCCCAGCTTTTTTCATCTATGTATTTGAAGACAGCACTACCCTGTGCAGCTTGCCTTCTCATTTTCCAACATACTGTCTTGGAAATGGCAGCAGACAAGCAGCATTGTGGTTCCCATGGGAAAGGATGTCTGCCTGCTTTGAGGTGGTGATCATGGGCAGTTCCCATTACTGGATGACATGCAGGAACTAATTACTCTCCTCAGGGCTTGGTACTACCTTAGCTAGAATCCATCCCGTGGACTGGTCCTATACCCTGGAACAGACTTGCGAAGAAGATGGATGGTCAGAGGATGGTCAGAGGGTGTCTGATAAATAATTGCTCAGGCCAACAGCACTTCTGCCTTGGCTATTAAGAGTACCCATGGTATGATTCCTCAAAGCTGTGTTCGTCTCTGCCTGCTTCAGAAGTGGAGCACCTTATTATTATTTATTGCTGGTAGCAAATGGCAATGAAAAAAAAATCCAAAGCAATTGCACTAGAGGAGAAGACTGAAAGGACAGAAATACTTATAGAAAGTGGAAAAGGTATGGAAAATTAATGATACGGAATCAACCAGAATGAGTGGTGCTGGTAATTTTATTACCTGTCCTCTGTTGTGTCAGGACTAAGTAAATTGTGCCAAGCAGAATCTTGCAGAAATGTGCAATAAATTTCCTGAACTCATCCATACTCCCTGCTTTGTGAGGAAAGGAGGCCACCTCACAGGCTGTGGCTACTGCACTTGGAGTACCTTGTAAATTAGGGCACACTTCCTGAAAACAGAACTCATCTTTCAGGGATCTCCTGAGTCACTTAGGAAAACTCAGGAACTGGTCAGCTCCAAAGGTTTTGATGGTGGTGGTGGAAGGATCAGTGTCTGCGTTTCACCTCTTTCTGTGTGTGAGGCAGGAGAGAAACTGCAGAGCACTGAGCAAAGATACTTTTGTTATCCTGTCTCTTGCTTTCCCTTCACGGTTTGTTTCAGGTTTTTCTTTCTTTTTAAGAAGTGTCCTTTCCAATCCCTCCCTGCTCCTCGCCCCAGGCTGTAGCCCTTAAAGCAACTGGGATGGAATAGCAGAGCAGCAATACTGGTTTGTTTGCTTACATCTCACTTATGAAAAATACTTGGTTTCTGTTGAACCATACCCTTTGTCCTGACACAGCTGCTTTGACCACACTCTCCTTGCAAGCCAACACCGTCATTACTCACTGGGCACCTCCAGCCATGATTTTATTCAGAAAACCTGAAGATGTGCTGTGAACCCCAACTTCTGTATCTGTATCCATCAGAGCTGTTCCTAGTGACAAACATGTTCTGAAACAAAAGATGTTTTCTTGTGTTTGTAGTAAAAAATCAGCTTTGCTGTGCATAAGTTACTCAGCAGTCAGGTTTATGGATGTTTCTTTCCAAGACAACTTTTTTTTTTTTTTCCACTTAGAAAGTCAACAGAACAGGAAAGTAACATGAAGATGAAGGCAAAGAAATCGTTAATTTTTCAGTTAGGCTTTTTTTATTTCAATCAATAGTTTAACAAGTGCTTAAACTTCCCCAGCAGTTTAATCTGGAACATAGTTGAGAAGAAAAATATCTTCTATAACTTTACAAAAATAAAAAGATTTTTTTTTCTTTTAAAATCCTGCACTTTAGGCAAGCACGCTCCAACTTAAGCAAGATTGACATTATATCCTAAAATACAGACTTCTGTTCATAGAAATGACATTCTACCCCAGGGCAGCAGGCACTATATGTAAATGGTATAGAAACAGAGCAAGAACACTTGATTTTTCTGATCCCTTTTGTCCTATTTCTTGAAAAGAGCCCGTTAAAACAATTTGCCTAAGAATTTTTTTAGGTTGCCATTTCTTCTGTCAGGTGGATCCTTGAGTAGGATATTACTGAGGGAAAAGCTTTCACCTGTCTTGGCAACATTGGCAGCTGCTGAAGATACCAACATTAATGGATTCATTTTTTTAAAACCTTCTGCATTTCAGCAAGAGACAAATCACCCAGTTTGCAGGTCTTCCACTGCTAAACCACTTGCAGCTTAACTTCTTTAGCAGCCAGGGCTGCCAGCACATGAGGTCAGGTTGGAGAAATAAAATGAATGGAATATATTGTGTCACACATGTATGCAGGGCTGTGCAGCAGTTAATTTAGTGTGTGATGAAACCAAAAGAGGGAGTAAGCTTAGCTCCTTGTTCTGTGCCTGCAAGCAAGGAGAAGCCTCACAGAAAATATGGACTAGCACATAAACTATGCACTCTGAAGACTTACAGCTTTGTCCAACTTGACTTGTACTGGCTAAAAGAAAAATAAAAAATACATAGACTTGTGGAGGGAAGCTGGTGCAGCATAGGCTAAGAACCCAGATCATAAAATTATGTTTCTGGTCAACACTACAAATAAACCACAGAAGTCCCCAATAAGATTTCATATAATGCACTGTGAAGACCTTTTTAAAATACTTCCTTTTCAAGTGTCTTTAAATGACAGGGAAAAAAAGACATTTATTGTACAATTTGTACAGTGAGTCACATTTTCATGTAGTCTAACAATAAACCTTGGAAAACCTAGACCTTTGCAAGTCTGTGATTCAAAACAGCTGAGACATGAATGTGCTTTTAGAGGTTCTAACTAGACAGATCTTTCTCTTGAAACTGTCGTAACATTTTTGACATTAGGCAATTTACAGAGGAGCCACAAAGCACTAAAAACCCGTAGATGATTGCCCCCATGAATATAGAAAATTGTGCTGTGGAACAGTTCCTTTGGTCTTTGCTTTCACCCTGCATCACAAGCACGTGCTGATTTCAGCTGGGATAGAGCTGTGTGTGGCATTTGCACAGGCAAGGGACATGGTCTGACAAACTCATAACCATGGATATTTTTTCAGAGAGAGGACCACATGGGAATGGTCAATGGTAGTGAAAGCAGCTTGCCTTGTGTGATCTAAGAAATGTCACACAATACGCATCCTCTTAAATAAAAACTAGTGTGAATTCACTTATGCCGCTAGATCTCACACAGAAGTCAGAAATGAAGCAGGTACTTAAGGGACATGTTTGACTGTAACAGCTCAGTAACCCAGACAGAGACATGCTGGTGTCAATCTGCTGACTACAAAACTCAATCTAGAGAAAACCAAACTCCATGCTGGTTTGTAACTACTCTGTCAAAAGCATCCTGTCTCCTTCTTCACCCTCTAGTTAAAACTGTGCACCCCACCAGCAACTGATCCAGAGCTGGCTCTTCAAGTAGGTTTGACTGTGTGGAGCAGGAAACCATCAAGAAACGCTGACCAGAACAGCTGTTGTTCATAGGGCTCAACTCACCACGGTGAGTTGGCTTTCAGATCCTTCCAACAGGCTGAAGGAGAATCTGACATCAGATGGATGGATAAACACTTTCTCTGGTGACTACTGAGCCAACCTGAGCTCCATTCCTGACTCTCAAGTAAGAGTTTTCTGTGAGTTTTCATTTGTCTGAGGAAAAAATATGAAAGATGTGGTCTGACTTGGCAGCGAGTCTATGATACTGCTTCTTTCCTCTGTCTTCCTGCTGTCTCAAAACTAGGTGAACTGATTCTGTTCCAACTCTGAGGAAATTCACATCCATGTTTTCAAGGAATGCTTTTGCTGTAGTAGTATGAAGACTCACTGTGTAAAGTTGAAAGACCTTCATTCAAAACATACTTTTGCTAGGATACTGAAAATAATACATTAAAGGTTCTTTTTCTGACATAGTACTGGGCTGGGCAGCTAGCAGCTGCTGATACTGTGAAGAAACGCTACAGCTTTATTCCTTATGTTTCTTACAGATGTTCCTGCTTTTCCTGCGAGCCAAAACACGTGTACGTAAGTAAAAGCCACAGCCCAAACGCTACAAGGTTAAGCTATGCCCTCAGTTCACTCCCCATTAAAGCAGGGGAGCACGGTTCAACTATGAACTTCTAACTCCTTGCTGGCCTTAAATTTCTCCCCTACTGCTTCCAGAGTCTGCTCTGATTTGCATCAGTGCACAAAAGGACGTATTCACCACTGAGGGAAACCTGAGAGTTTCCAGGGCAGGCTCTAGCTGACAAATGCTCTCTGAAGGTTGTGTCTATCCACCTTCCCAGCAGTGTGTCCCCAAACCAATGCTGATTTAAGCTCTATGGAACCATGGCATGTATTGGAACAGCTCAGCAAGGAGAAGAGGAAGGACGTGGTTGCATTAGTGCATCTCTTGCTCCTCCCTCTCTACGACTGGGCCAGAGTTCCTCCATCTGAGGGTATGATTCCAGCTGCTTTCTTGCTCTATCAGGGACCACAGTGTGCTTGCTCCTGTAACCCTTTCCCCTGTTCTTACATGAGGTCACATGACTAAAAAGATGCTGCTAAATAGGGCTGCAGAACACATTAGATCCCACTTGCTTTACTCTGCCCACCCGGCTGACACAAGTAGTTCATGTGGCGTATTTAAGGCCTCAGGAATATGGAAAGAGAAGTCTTTCCTGCAGCCTTGTATTGGCAGCTTACCTGCACTCTGTGCATCCGACAAGAAAATTGCTGCTGCTGGCTGGCTTTGAGGGGGCTTGGTTGTAACTACTTGCTAGATACGAAGGGAGGCCTCAAAGCAATTACATAGCTAAGTGTAGTGGGTAATTGAATGAGAAAATACTAAACCACCGGTTATTTTTACAACTTAATGATTGTAAAAATAGCTTAAATTACTTGGAGTATTTTTTTTTTAATTAGGGGTATCAACCATTTAGCAGTTTTTGAACAGAGGACTGTTGATTTGCTGATTCTTTTTGTATTATGAGCTGTGAGATAATGACAAGATAAATCTTTGTGGGTTTCCTCCTTATATACATATCTACATCAGAGCTGTGAAGTCAGAGGGGGAAGCTGCTATCACAGTACTGGCACAATACCGAGCCCTTCCCCAGAGCTAAATTCTGATGAGAAACCGAGCGTTGGGGATAAGAGTACCACAACAGTAAGATGGCAGAGACGACTGAAGCAGGATCATAAAGTTCATCCCAGCAGTTAAAAAAAAAACAACAAAAGGAGACCCCCTCCCTCCCCCCAGAAGTCTGCAGTCCTAAAGTGCAATTACTTTTGTGCAGTCGTGTCAGGCCAGGGATCAGACTGGATGAAGTTCAAAGCACAAACATCAAACGAGTGCCGTTCGGGATTCGAGGAGGAAGAGGGAAGTAAGGAAAAGAACAACAGTTCTCAGGCATTCAAGTGCATCAAGAAAATAAATGTCCCTTTCTCTCTGAAGAAAAACAACCCCCAGTCTGGTGGAATCCTGGCTTTGTAGTCATGAAAAATAAGTTTTCCTCGCTTCTAGCTGAGAATGTCCCAATATGACACAGTACAAATAAACAACAAAGCAAGAGCTGGGGCGCTGGGATATTTTTCCGGTGCCCTGCTGCTATACAGCCTGATTTTATTCTCCTCCGGTGAGTCTTCAGATCTGGGTACTGATGAGGCACATTGAATTAAAGGCATCTGGTAGGAAGTGGCTCTTTTCTCGGGTCGGTCGGGGCTGGAGCCGTCGCTCGGTCTCTGGCCATTGTACAGCAGGTACCTGCCCCGGGCATCCTGCTCCATCTTGAAGATTTCATACTCGGTGTGAGGTAGGCGGATGCCGAGCGCGATGCAGCCGTTTGTGTGGGTGACATCCTGCTGAACCCCAACCTGCCAGGATCCCTGTGCTCCGCACTCATTCCCGTTGAAGACGTTGAGCAGTGAGGCTGTGGATACATCCATGGGCGTGACCTTCATGTGATTCACTGTGAGAGAGGAAGAGGAGAACTATTAGCAGAGGAACAAAAACAAAAGCAAAGCCAACATGCAGACTAGGGCACACCTGTTAAATCAAAACTGTCTCCCCTTGTTCCTTCTTAAATTAATTTTTCACATTACAGGTGTGGCCAGCAAATCTGTGAGCATCATTTTACGTCTTTGACTTTGTCAAATTGCTTTTTGCACAGAGCAACCCCCCTCCAACTCAGTTGAAGAAAACCTGATGGCCACATATCTCAGCCAGAGATTAAGCAGAGCTTTTCATAAATTCCAGACAATCCTTTACAGATAAAGCCTGGTTGGTTATAGTAGGAGATAGGAGAAAGAGGAAACAATAAAACTTTACTCATGTTTTATTACCATCTGTATTAATCTGTAAGTGGAGCATTTATCACATATTTTTCATAATTTCTTAATATTTTCTACCCTGTAAACCTAATAAAATGCTTAGTTCCAATTTGAAAATTTGGGAAACACCACAGTTGCACTATCATCCTGTATTACCTGTCCTTTTTTGCATGAATTATAAAATATAGCTGACCTACAGAGAGATGTTTTTCCTCATCTGTAAACATTGGCTGTAGCTTGCAGTATCAAATGTAGAATTGCTGCAGCTTCTTCAGTTCTAATCTGCCAGTATTTCAAAGGAGTTTAAGGCACATAAAGTTTCATTTTCCAGCCAAGTTGAAAAAGTTGGGAATAACCAAAATGATTGAGCTTGGAGAAACTGAATAGAGATTTTTCCTGGTGTGTGTTTGACACCGTATATCAAGAAAAGGGGATCTGAATGGATTGGTGTTGACCAAAACAGAAGCAACTAACCAGCCTTCATGCTTCCCAACATAACAAACTCCCAAATTCTCTTGCAGATCATTTCATAGTAAGATTTGTTGGGAGCTTTTCCTGAGCTTTTATAAACAGCCATTTGACTCAATGGCTCTACAGTTCACATTATTTACTCTAGCTGGTGTAAAAGGTAATTTATAGAAATTGAACCTGAAAGTTTTACCTAAACCAAATTAGTGACCTTGATCTGTAAGGTAAGTTGGCACAGCACAAACTAGAAATGCAAGCAAACACTGGATTTCACCCCAAGAGCTGAGCTGGGACATGCTGCACATGCAGCTCTAAAGAGCCGAAGTTCTGACAGGCAAGGGTATCTCCCATGTCCTATAAAAATCTCAGATTAGTAAATTATTTCTTCTAGTCAGATGCTTTTCTAAATTAGACCCATGCAAGATGCTTTACGCTTCTCATGTGGTAGTTGAAATAAGGAGAAGAGCCTAGAGAGGCCATGAGGGTACCAGAGGCTCCATTGGGGCTGGTGCCAGGGTGGGATGTTGAGTTTTGGAGATGTTTGTTTGTGTGAGCGGTTCAGGCCTCTGAGCTCTTTTTAAGTAGGGTGCCACGGGGCTGTTTGCACAGGAAGGCTTCTCAGCTGGAGGGACTCGGGTGCTGTGACCACCGAGAGCTGCTCTCCAAAGTACCCGACGGGTTTGGATTGGATACATCTTGTCTTCGCTCTGGCGGCTTTCATCAGAGCCGTCTTTAGGGACACCCTTATTTCCCTGAGGGCCCCTTGAGAGCGTATGAAAAAATGTGTGCTGCTGCATCTGTCTTTCACAGAAAATTATCAATACTGCTTCAGATCTGAAACACCTGAAAATGCTTTTTTCTCTCTACTGAAGGAGTCCTAGGATACAGATCTAACCACTTAGAGGCTTGAAGTCTGGCCACTGGACTCCAAGATCACTTAGTAATGTCAAGCCTTATCTTCTTGTGTGTACTTAAAGACTTCTGCCTCAAATGAATATTGCTTCAGTGGTGTGAAATGCCATGCAGCTGTACAGTTTGGCTGGGCATTCACACAGCACCTGCAAACTTCCCAAGAAATTACAAACTCCTGAAAATCACAGAACGAAATCATCAGCAACCAAGTTGTTATGAGCAAGCTCTGCGCTGGTTCATAACTACCTCCCCCCAGTTTGTATCAAGCCACTCTACCTTTGAACACAAACTCTGTGCCACCCATGACTTTGGACGAGTGGACTCCCCGGCTGTAGCGTCCCTTGGCATAGATGGTGAAGGTGGGGTGCTTGCAGATGGGGTCCGAGTAGTGGTAGTAGTGGCCCTCCCAGGTGTTGTTGTTGTCGTGAAAGATGAAGTGCCGAGTCAGGAAGAGCACCTCCGGCCGCACCTCACAGCGCTGGCTCACCCACTCTCCGTGCAGCCCGATGGTCAGGTCCGCCTTGGGGGGCAGGATGGGTGGGTGGTGCTCGTCCGAGCGGTAGATGATTCTGCACGCGATACACGAGCGGTCGTGGTTCTGAAACAAAGCAGAGAGAAACCCTTGGTAGGCATTACCCGGGATACAGGGCGATGCATCAAGCCAGCCACTTCATGCTGAAGTGACACCAGCTCCACATTTTAAGGAATGCATTGTCATTTCTGATCTTGTTAGTGGTACCATTTGGTACCGTATGTGTAAGACTGCACAGCAGAGGAGCACGTAGGAGATTAATCCCCTTGTCTGCATTTATCTGAAATTAACATTTTAGTTCAGGATCTAGAAAAGGCTGATTTTATCCTTCAAATCATACAAGAAGCTGGCAGTTGGTAATTTACCATGACATGGATTTTGCAATGCTTGTGTCAGAAATCAATACATTTGCTGAACTCTTATTTGTCTTTCTTTTAGTTGTTAACTTTAGGTACTGTAGATAAACATGGGTGTCATAAGGATTTTTTTCTTTTTGGATGGCACCTTGAGAGAACAGTAACCAGCGCTTTTTAAACTCTTTCAGCTTTTCTGAGCCCTAACACAAGTTCGTGAAGTGTGTGATATGGCTCATTGCTGCTGGACATGGTGAAAGCTTTGTGGCCCTCTCCAGCAGGATAGGGTCTGAGGTGTGTGCCCAGCTCCAGGGTGACTCACCACTGTGGGCCATGCAGCAGCCTCCAGCAGCCAAGTACCCCCAGCTCCAAATGTGAGTCCCTGGGGTGTCTTAAGAGGGGTGTGCAGTCTTCAAGTCTGTGGCTGGAGTGGAGGGAACTTTGGGCTGAGGCTACCACCTCCTGAGCGATATCATTTATAATTACTTTGCACATAGACCATTATTGTACATCCCAGGGACATGGAACAGCGGCTGTTTCATTGATTTCACTGTTGCTGGAAAGACTTTGGATGACTATCCGGTCTGCGATGGGGCAAATATAAACCCTGTTTAATATGTGTGAAAGAAATCTATTGTGGGTTCTGTATGTTGATTCTCTGAAGCTACCTAGAGTCATTTTATTGGAGAAATTCAGGGCACTAATGAAGACTGTGTGAATGTCACTCCTAAAGTGAGCCGGACCTGAAGGCAGTGAGTGGAGAAATGCTGACTTCATAGCAGCTCACATGGACTTTAAAGTAAGAGCAGTGACTATGAGCATTTATGTTATGGAGGGTGCTCACAGAGACCTCAGAAAAGAGGGCTGGAAAGGTGTACAAAGAAAAAGTATTTCCATAAATCTCCCAGGTGGCTGCACGTTGAGCTTTAGCTCTTAACTAGACACACCTCAGGAAAACACTTCACAGCTTGAACATGGTGGATGTGAGTAACCCCCCAGGGCATCCCCCTCTCTCCAGGAAGGATTGAGGAGTGTCCTTGAGAGATGAAGGCACAAGATATCTGTGTTGGGTGATCTGAACCAGTGCTGGCCAACAGTGCTGCTCTGAGGAGGAAAGAGGTTGGACTTGGTGACCTCCTGAGGATCTTTCCACCGTGAAACACCCCAAATGGTCTTCAGGGGACCACATGTCAGCATGCTCTTAAAGTGGATATAGTCCTTTCCCACTGTGGAGCTTGTTAACTAATTTTAAGATACATTTTTTCAGCTAAATTCTGCAAGCAGGTGCAAGGTCCATTAGTACCTTAGTGAGATACAAAAAGCATTTAATTGAGTAATTTAACTGCAACTGGTGAAGTTAGTGCAGACATATATACAAAAAGTATCTTTCAATTGTAATAGAAATAACGCTTTTTTCCCCTTAAGATCAGCATCCAAAGGATGCCTCCACTGCCTTGCATGGACACCCACAGGGATCCAGGCCAAGGAGCTGCTCTGTGGAAGATGCCAGTGCCTTTTAACTGCACATTTCTGTCCAGCTGTGGGGCAGACTGGCTATGCTGTTTCCTGACACGGTAAGGGCACTGATGACAGTAACTTTATGGCTGTGAGTGCCCCACTCACATAAAGTGAAGCCAGAATGCGAGAAAAAGACAGTGATATAAAACTAAACATAGCTTATATAAGCTGAATCTGTCAGTAGGAGAGAATTTCTGCTACAGTCCCTTCTCTATTGAAGTGAATTTGAAAGCTTTCTATCATCTCCCAGAGGAGACCCTGGCAGAGCAGTATATTGAATTGGTTTATATTCACATTTTCCTACCAGGAGTCTGTCCTCCAGAACCAGTTTGTGAGCCAAGGCAATTTAACCTGGGAACCAGTGATTTCTGTTGCCCTTGTTCAAAATCTGAAGAAAATCAAACAGCAACTTGGCCCATTTTCTTTTTTGGTCACCACTGGCCACCATTACACTGTGAACAGAGGTGACTCTGGCAAACTCTAGGAAGGTCCTTGTTAACTCTCTGTTACTTGTCTGTAGCTCACCTGGCTCTTTGACCTCTGTGGTCCTGAACTGCTGTAACCGTGTGCAGCCCCTCTAACTCTGAAGGCTTTGTGCCAGCTGTGAAGGTCTGGCCAGTTGGGCTGCTAAGGAGTGTCCAGCCTGACGGTCTTCTAGTCACTGACAGTGTGCCCCGAGCTGAGGTAACCAGGCACTTTTTTGCATCTACCTGCGAGTGGAGACGTTGGGGTGGAGAGGGAGGAAATATCCCTTTCACAGCAGTGAGACACCAGCTGGCTCTGGCCCCTCACATAGACACACTCTGCACGCATTGCTTTCCTGAGACCAGCACTTGAATCTAAGCCCACATAAACCTTTTTTGCTGTGATACTATCTTTCACAACATTATAAACTTCTTAGTGGAAGAATATGCCATGTATAAACTCCCTCAGTATGATTTTTCCCAAGTAATGGGCAAAGGAAAGAGCTAGTTCTGTTATGAGGCAATTTGACTTAATTATGGAGTAATTTAAGTTTAACAATTGACGGTATATTTTGTTCTTGCTGTTTTAGGTCAGCTGCTCTTGGCTCTTAATTACACTATCTGAGGCTCTGCAAATCACTCCCTTTCCATGTGTTTCAGGGAAAGATTATTTTCTAAAAACAGGCGTTCAAAGAAAATAGGGAACAGAGACAGAGGACATTTGAGTCCAAACATGATTAAGAACTCTCTAATAAAAAGTTCATTTGGGCATGACATAAACTAAAAAGCAATAAAATGAGCAGAGGACAGGACGAACATCTGTTCTACGTTTTGATTATCTTAGGTGCATAATGCAGTATTTTTAATAGTGGGGCCTTGCTAGAAGGACTGGGCCCTGAAATGGCTGGAAGATCCCGTTCTGCCATGGGTGGCTCCTTGCAGCACTGCAATGCCAAAGCCACAGTGCCATCATTCCTCACCCTTACAGGTGTTTCTTTAAAGCCAATTTCTGAACTAATTCACAAAGCCATGTGTGCCAAAACAAGCCTGAATCTCTGGCTGAAAATTCAGTTCTTGCAGTTGGGGAGAAAATAGCTTATGATCTGAAAATTCCCACCAATATTTTTTCTTGTTCCTCTGTCCTGCTGTCTCAGCTGAAGCGGTAATAGAGCAAGAGAGCTCTGGAAGCCAAGGAAGGGGGATTCTTATTTTAAAAAGCAAACAAGCATGAGGTTCTTTCATCTTTTTCCCAATTGCTGTGGATAGTCGAATGCATAAACCCTCCCAGCACAGTTTAATTTTCTCTTTAAGTTCTGTGGAATTCTATGGCTGCCGAGGACTAATTGTCTGACATTTGCTGTGCCACACAGCATGTGACTGGGTCTGTCATGTTGCACCCAGGATATCCTTGCTGCAGGGAGATGTGAGATGAGGGATCAGGCATTGGATTTCCTCAAGCACGGGCTCAGGCTTGAACTGTGCGTGCAGTACAGATCTAACCAGTATCCCGGGATGCTGTAGGGGCCAACAGCCACAAAAACTGGGGTAGGAAACCCCTGCCATGTGAATGCTCATATTACTGTGAGGGGAAGTGCTGAAGAAGAGGGGAGAGAAAAGCCACACTCAGCTCTGGTCTTACACACCTCCTGAATACCACGTGTCACGGGCAGGACCAGGTGGGACTGGAACGAGTCATGCCTGGTCAGCATGCTTTAAACCTCACTACCCAAGGAGTAACAGTACTAGGTGTCAGTGTTAGTAACTAGCGCCCCCAGGATGAGTACAAATGGAAATTCTTGGGAGAACATCAATTCAAGGAAATGCTTCCAGCTCAACAAAAAAAGTTGGATGGCTTTGCTTCACATTGCTAAGGAGCCAAGTCGACAGGAAGGACACATTTATGAATTGCTCAGGATAGTATCAAGCTCACTGCTCCACCACTGTAGACAACTGCAGACCAAGACAACACTTTAAAAAACGACCACAAATTCTCTCCAGTACAAAAGTGATAATTTGCAGGCTTTGCATGACCTCATATGAAGCTGAGTTGATTAATGTGCATTAGGCTGGCTCTGGGGAGTTGACAAGCACGGCTGACACAGTTATAACTCAGCCTGCCAAATGGAATGAAGGATAACAAAGATTTAAAACTTTAATTAAAAATCTTGAAGCAAGTAAAATGCTGGAGAGAGTGGTAACTCCTTTGCTGAGTTGTCAGATGGGTATTTCTTTTGGTGGGGAACAGAGGTGCTGTAAGCAGGAAGGAAGGTGGAGATATGCTCAGATTTATCTGCAAATGTGTACCATATATTCTAAGAAACTGAGGAATGGTTTTTATTAACTGCTCTTATGAAGGGAAAGATAGTGAAGGAATCTCAAAGCACTACCATTTCACAACTGTCTGATCTATGATGTTGATTCTGTTGCACAACCCTGCATAAAACTGAAATAAACAAAACCAACATGAAATGCAGAGGTCTTCTGGTTGTTCTTTTCTGGTATAAATGACTTTAGCCTGGGCAAAAGACAAGAACAAAGAGAAAACCAGACTTCTCAGATGAATGTGCTCGCATGTCATCTATCCCTTTAAAATGATACTAAATTATGGTGACATTAATATTTTATGAAGTATTAACAAAAAAAAATTCCTGGAAAACTCGAAGGGACAGTTTGAATGTCCATTTTCAAGAATAAAGTATTACCAAATAAAGCTGCCTTATGTATTTATTATGCCTTTAAAAATCATCCTATATAGCCCTCTAAACCATGCAGTATTACCAGTGAGTCTTCCCTGCCCTTTAACAAAAGATGAAGCCACTGTGCTTAGATGCTGACCATAAGGAAAGCATCAGTAGCTTGGATATATATGCTGAGTTGACCTGAAGGCCTGGGGTTTATTTTACTAGGCTAAGGAGTTAATTTTGATCTCTGGTGCTGCATTTGAGTTGGGACAGGCTTTTACTGCAGCTGCAGAGCAGACAGTGGTAAGTGCACACGTGGCACCTTCAAAGGCCCAGAGCCACAGCTGACAGTGCTGCCAAGCACGGCAAGGGCCATCCTCAGCTAAAAGCTGTTTGCTTCCTCATCTCTGTAGGGCACCACACTGTTATTGTTCATAAACCTGGAATTAACCCATTTGAGCATTTTTCTGCTGAATATTCTAGAATATTCTTCTTGGTATCCCTTCACAGTTTTCCTAACCAAGAGCCTTTTTCAAGTAATAATGGACAAAAGGCACCCTCCAAGTGTTGGCTTAATCTAGAAGTCTAGGGGCACTACTCAGGCAAACAAAGGAGTTTTGTCTGCCAAAATTATACTTTTTGGTTGAGATAATGTTTTGCATATTTCTCTGAGGTGCTTCATATGTTTCATATCTATTTATTAACTTATGATTGCATTTTCCTGGGAGCTTCACAAGTACATAGCATTCCCCTAGAGATGAAGTCACTGTGTTTCAAAGAGATGAAGACTCAAATTTTTGAAAAGCACAGAAAACATTGCACACTTTGTTCTTTCTTAGCTAAAGCCCAAGCACCAGTCTCCATACATTGAATCTGTATTAGCTGCAAATGCCAGGCGCTGCTGGAAGTTAGGTCTCAGAGGTGAATAAAGTTATAATAGAGAACTGATTCATTAGAGTTCCATTTTCAAGGGCAAACATCTTAATGAAAGAGTGTGTCCAGAACCTGATTGAGCATGACAAGGAGTGAAGGTTATCCTAGCACTTTTTAGGTTTCTTGTGATGTTCCAGACCATGTCAGCCTTATTCCTAAGTAATGATCTAAGTAGAATGACCGGTCAGCACAGTCCTGCCCCATCTTTCCCGTTACTCTGTCACATGATAAAACAGAACAAGGAGTTCTTTGTTTACAAAGCAATATTGCTGAGGCAATAGCATGTGAAATAAGGCTCCCAGTACTGCTCTTGTACACATTTTCTGTAGTTTAAAGCAGACATTTCTGAAAACATCTTCTGTCCTGCACAGAGAATGAATATGGCATTCAAACCTTCCTTCATGCAACAAGTCCCTGTATATGTTTGTGATATTACAACCAATCAGGCAGCCTCCTTGGTGTTGTCCTAATTGGGAACATTTTGTGTAATATATGTGACCATGGCCGAGCAGTTCCCCCATCCTGCCCTTCCCACTCATGTGCTCTCCCACGCTGGCTGAAGAAGCTTCATGTGTGATAGCCTGAATCACTCGATAAACTTGCAACGTCAAGAGACAACAAAGATGTTCCTCTCCATTCATCAGCCAGTCCTGACTGGTATCTCAAGCCAGGTTAGAAAACAGCCAAGATAAATCTATATAGTGACCTATTCATCATCTGCACTCAAGAACTTCTATGTATTTTACAGGAAGAATTTGTTTAAGGTATGTTCTTATCTACGAGAATTTGTAAAGCCTTAAGAGATGACATATTATATGTTTTTTAAAGCTCCCTGATTTTATATGATACTTGAGATACGGTAATCTGTGAATTTATTCAGATTTGTAGCTCAGCATAAAGCTGTCTCGTTTTTGGACAGCCCCTTTGATTTACCATCCTGCGGTGAAATCACTGCAGGAATTTGGATAAGGTCCAATTCTATTTGTTTAAAGTCCTGATCATGTGGCTTTGGCATTCCTAACGTATCCAGCAATCATTTGCTTTTAATTACTGTTCACTTCAACCACATAAGTAATGAATGTGGCTACCACATCCAACTTAGAGGCTGTGTAAACTCTTGGGCTGGGTGGAACTTCTTTCTATATAGAGGTTTAACTATAAATTTAACTCAAAATGTGAATCCTCTTAACTTATTTTAGGCAGGCCTTTATGAGTTTAAAACATAAATAAATAAAAAGGAAATGAAAAAAGCCTTAAATGAAAGATTCCACACAATACACCTGATTCACTTCAGAAGCAATTTCCTGGCCTCCCCAACCTCTTGGTATGACTGTAGAAACCTTAAAAAAACAAGTTGATTTAACGTTTCTATTTATTCATGGTGTCCAGTTTCCAGAGGAGTCTGTGACTTGTAGTTTTAAACTCAATTTAGCATTTAAACTCATTTTCAGCTGGGTCCCAGTGGAGCAACAATTAGAAAAGGAAAAGAGTTCAAAAAGGAAGGGTTATAACCTTTCAATGGTATGTTTGCCTGGACTTCAAAAAAAAAAGAAAAAAAGCACTTCTGTTACTATTCTTCCTACATTTGGCAAACAGCAGGTCAGAGGGCCTGTTGAGAACCTGTTGGTATAGAGATCTTCATGCTTAGGTACAAACCAACAAACCCACATCCTGGAATCTTTCACAGCAGCTGAGGCAAAGGTTCATTTTTTAGGGGTATTGCTATTTATATCATGTTGAAAGGCTAGTATCGGCAGGCTCAGCTTCTCTTAGCTAACCTGTCTCAAGAAGCACACCTCTCCTATGCAAAATTTCGTCCCTTAAACTTGAACATTGTATTTTAGAGCCACCATATTTTAGAGGGAAAAAAGGATGCTACAATAGCAGAACAGAGAGGCAGGAGAATCATTACCTGTGTGTCCTTAAATTGCAGCAGGCCTGGACAACAATCTTAATTTTATAAAGCTGGCTGAGAGTACATCTGACTGCTCTGACTGTAATGAAATTACTACAAGGCGGAAATGTAGGCATTTACTATGTTATGTATCAGCCCAGAATAAGACTCCTAGATTAGACCAGAAAAATACTCAGCTACAGTGATTTAAAATCAAGATTTTGTCTCTGTTTCAAGTGGTTGGAAAAAGATCTACAATCTTTTCTAGAACAGATACAATATAGCTGGTGTCTGATAATTTCTATCTACAGATACCTGCAAGAAAGAGATCTAGCGAAGAACTCTCACTCCCAAATCAGTAAAGTGCAAGTTGATGTAGTTGTTTAAATCAACTAAAGAAAAGCAAAATTTTGAAGAGGATTGTGTCATGGTACATCTGCTGCTGCTGAAACTCCCTGTTTTGGGAAGGTAAGTTTAAAAAGAAAACTCAAATTTGTCCTTGGTCACTTGAAGACAGCATAAGAATGACAGAAATTACAGCAGTTTTCATACAGCAAAACGGTCAGCTGTGGGTTAAAATGATGCCTAGGCCAGGCTACAAAACAATTAAAGGTAGATCACATAAAGACCTAACCCACTAAAATTTTTTATTCACAGGAGACAGAAACAACCCAGGGCAGACGGTTTTGAATGGAAGGGAAAGCCAAGGGTTTTTCATCAAAACTCTCCCTTCTCCTGTTGTGTTTTCTGCCATTGCTGATAAGCTGTAGCTGATTTTTGCACCATTTGCGATGAGATGCTTAAAAGTGGTGGTAACCCATTAGCTGGAAGTGATGCTGTGGCAGTGCCCATCTGGAGCACACTGACGGCAGCAGCACCTGGCAATGTGGTTCCAATTGCTGCCTGCCTTTGAAATGTCGCCAGGAAAGATCTACGGACAGCCTTCCTGCTACAGGCCATCAGTGTCTGCTCTTCCTGTTTGAGCTTCAGTTAGCTTACTATGGGTTGATCAGTTCCTGACGAAGCTGAGGGCACTTTGAGGCCCCTTTGAAAACTGAATTAACAAATGGAATTAGAGGCCCACTCAAAATTCACCTGTTTTTCAACCAGTTAATGTGTGTGCCTATGTCTGGATCCATGACCTGCACAGTCCATCATGCTGCCCCCTTCCATGTGTTTACCTTCCAATTTCCTCATCTCCTCTTCAGGTTATGGATCACCCAACTTCCATATGCTGATATTCATATTTGATTTCCTCTCTCCCCACCCCCCCTGCAGCTATAGAAGCATCTACTGATGCCTACTCCTCTTCTGCTATCTCAGTTCTAAATGAAACCTTCCTCTCAGCTGCTAGCCTACAGCCATGGTCCCAGCCAACCACTCCCACTTCTGCCTACAAGTCTCTGATTCCATCTTCAGAGTGGCCTTTATTCACTTTAGTTCACCAGATTACTTTTTTTGCATATTTGATGCAGTCACATAAACCACAACAAAGTTACCATTCTCACAAAGTGAGTTCTGTGATCTGTTAATTACGGCTATAATCACCCCCCTGTATTAGAAGCACATTTACATTTTAGGTTACACCAGGGCACTTACTCAGAAGAACTGAGTGATTTGGGGTTTGTCACCAGTACCTTAAAAAGAGGGTATATGCAAACCCACACACACGTACCTTGGCATTTTGCAGAGGAGGTTGGTAACTTGAGGGCCGATAGTACCTCCTCTGAGTAGCGTCAGTGTGAATGTCTCCGAGGAATAGCTCCTCCACAAGGTGGTCTAAATTGTGGTGCAGGTACTGCTTCTCCACACGGATCAGCTGGAGTTCGTGCATGGCAAAATTCAGAGCTTTGGTGCATTCGCAGCCATTCTCTTCTCTCAGCAAATCATAGCTCACATCCTGCTCCCAGGGACTATCTTCTGGGATAAATCCAGGACACGTCTGGTTCACCAACTCACTTAATTTCTTGGCTACTGCTTCGTTGTGGCATATGATCTGTATGTTGCGGAGTTGGTAGTCGGCCTCGGTGCCCCCCCGGATGATCCAGGACGCCTGCCGGAGACGTATTTTGCCACGTATGACTAAGGTGTAGATGGGGTTTGTGCAGCGATTGCCACCGTAATAGAACTGATAGGCCTTGAACGTATTGTTGTGGTAGAACCTGTAAGATCTTGTGATGAACTCTGGGCCCGCTCTAACTTCACAGCTGTGAAGAAAGAAAGCGTGGAAGCGAAGTTTTAGCAAGGTGGATCATCATGTACACTACAGGCAACAAGATTCACATGGGCCCACAGAGACACCGAGGTGCTACTGTCCCTCCAGCAGGAATGGGAGTAAATAGGAACTAGGCATCTGTGGCCTGCCGATTATCCAACAATTCCCTCTGCTGCTATTAACACACTGCTTCATGGTGATCATATCTAAAGGCTTTATCTTGTAGGCTTAAATACTTTGAATCATGTTTTGCTTTTGCCTTTTGTCTAGGGACCACCATGTGATTCAATTCTTCATTGAAAAGAGCAGCAGCTTATTAAACATCTATTGCTCTCTTTTGCACGGTAGGTTTAGCAGAATGGCTGATAACATCAGCAAGTGAAATGCCATACGTCCAGGGAACAGCACAAAGAACTGGCTTATAAGCTGCTCTAGAAGCTTCTCAGTGTAACTCCATGAGCTCCGGCCTGATGAGGACATGCAGGATCATGTCCTCAGCTTTTCTACTCAAACATTCAACAGGGGTGGCAGTTAATGCAGACTTCTGCATTAATGCAAAACTTCTACTTGCTTGAATTTGGACCATGCAATATTCAGGTTTCATTGTTTTTTTCCTCTCTTTTTTTAACCCCCTCCCTTTTTTTTCCCCCTAAGAGTGTAAATAGCAGTTAAATTCCACTTCCTGTAGAAAGCCCTTTTGTGCCTTCAAACTTGTTCCCCTTGTCACCTCTACACTGCTTAATATAAACAGAACTGTAGAACTGTTAAGGTTGGAAAAGACCTCTAAGACCATTGAGTCCAGCCCTTAACCCAGCATCACAATGTTCACTACCAAACCACATCCCTAGTGCCACGTCCACATGCCTTTTGAACACTTCCAGAGATGTTAACTCCACCACTTCCCTGGGCAGGCTATACCAATGCCAATACTACCCTTACAGTGAAGACATTTTTTGTAATATCTAATCTAAACCTCCCCTGGTGTAACTTGAGACCATTTCCTCTCATCCTGAAATACACTCCTTCCTGTTAAAAGAAACCCCAGTCTTTCCTATTACAAGTCACTTCCAGTGAGCCTGTGAATATTGCCTGCTGAGACACAGAAAGCAAAACAATCTCTGAAATACAAGTCATCAGGTATAAAGAGTAAAAGAACTAGTGAAATACAGCTTCTTAATTTCTTTTGCTAATAAAACCTGTGCTAGACACATGCTCTGAAAACAAGGACCCATTCAGTGGATCTAATGCATGGAGACAAATATAGTACAATGTTATGTTTGAATGAGCATCCATTTTGGCAGCTTGGTAGGCTCCTTCCTATTCAGAGAGATTTAAAGATATTTCACAGCATGCTGCTTAAAAGCCAGACAATAAATTGATTCATCAAGACAGCTTTATGGCATGCTATTTTAATGTACAAAATGCTGCTCCTTCTCCTTTTATGCATAAACATATAGAGAGCATCTGGAATTTAGAGCATCACCATATTGTGCAAATATTCATCCTTCCCTCTCTGCTTCTTTATCCCCTTCTCTTCCCCATCCCAAGAATCTTGTTTTGTCTTTCCTTACCCAGTAGAGACCCAGTGGCCCTCAATATTGGGAGGCATTTGTACAGTGATCCGGGCTCCATTGTGAAGGTGTTTCAGCATATGATGGCACTGTGACTCCTTGAAAGCCCTCCAGGCACTCTTCTCCAAGGACCGAGGGTGGGACCTGCTGTCCGGGTGAAGAAGAGCAGACGCTTCTCCCAGCCCTGTGGCAGAAAGTGTAAATTATACCATGAGACCCTGCTGAGTAGGGCTACAACGTGATAAAGGATACTGCGACCATCTTGTGTTGAATGACACTTGTTCATATTGTTATGTGTCTGGGCAAACACTGTTTACATTTATTTTCTCATCTGAAAAAAAAAAAATGGGAAGCTCTTCCTGTTTGTCACACCACTAATAATCCACTACATAAATTTACTTTACGAAATAAACTGGGGAAAAGAGCTTGAACTGAAGTGTTGAGTTTCCACACCCAGGAGATGTGGCTCTGAAACTGAATTTTATAGACACCTCTGTAATCTCTGGTTAGGACAATCAAAAACCTGGACTTTAAAAATTTCAGAAAGTTGCATCCAGATCCAGACACAAACTTTGCGGTTTCAGCCCACCTCTAATTTGAATGCTTCTATAATAAACTTGCAAATAAAGACTACTCTTTAAAGTCAAGGGAAAACAGATATTAAAAGCAAAGCCTCTGCACACAGGAAGCCTCTGTGATGACTGAGGTGGTCAATTAAAGGCAGATTCTTCTATTTTTATTTTAAAGGGGAAAAGGAATTTCAAAAGCTAACTTTACCGTCAGAACACAGTAATTTTGGTTTCTAGTAATGTATACATACAAAATCCACCAGCACGCTCTCTACACAATATTAATTGAACAAAATGAATACATAGCTTCAAAAGGAATGTGCCTTTACTCTTTTAGGCACAGTCTGCTCTTAGATATGCTGGAAAACATGGATCAAAAGAAAACCCCACATCTAGGGGTTAAAAGGTGACAAACATGAACCTTACATAACGTGTTGGACACTGTATTACATTGCCAGAAGGAATTTGAGCACCAGAGGGGTAGAAAATGGATATGGGGAGGGGTGGAGGGGCTGTTTGAGTGCCTGGGAAGTTGGGACAGCCCTCTCAGGGAAAGGGATGTCTAACTGTAATGTGCTCCCACGGGCACGGTCTGGGATTCATCCCCATGTTTTCTCATGCCTTCTCAGGGAAGGATAAGAAACTGGGCTGTTGGGGATCACCAGTGAGAGCCACCCAGCACAGGATCCCATACTTTATGCCCCAAGCCCCATCTAACACTTGGGCACATGCTAGGGCAGTGTTGCAGCATGGCTACAGCAATTATAAAAAAAATCAATTACAAAAGTGTTATTTTGTGTTACGTAAACACTTTCTTAAGCCCTTCCCATTTCCTATTGAAAAAAAAAATTAAAAATGGTGTCAGTGATTTATTATATTGGCAGGTTTTAGATCTTCTGGAAGAAACTTGGGTAACACCTGGGAAAATGGCATTGCCAAAATGCTTAATACATCTCAACCATTTAAAAACAGCAATTCCTAAGCTAAACAGAAGCAAGGACTTATCCAGGAGACAGGGTAAAAAATGATCAGAAAGAATACAATAAATACCTTAACCTAAACAGCGCTCACCATTGAACAACACCAGGATTTAATGAGATTAATGAATACAACCTCACAAAAGCTTTTCTGGAAAATCTGGTAGCTTTGTTATGTTGCAGGTTACAAACAATTCTTCATCGTGAAAGTGAATTTATAGCCTTGCTTTCTATAGGGTAATAAATACTAGGGATACTTTGATATTTGAGCACACTGCCTGAGACGCTCTTACAGAAGCCTGATTTTCAAGGGTTCAGTATTTCTCCCTTTCTGGAAGTCAAGGCTTCTCAGGTATTTCTACACTGCTGAGCAAAGTCACTCACGTTAGCACCAACAATTGCCATTCTGCGGCCGGAAATGGTACAGCCACGACAGGGTGATGCTCTGCTTGGGCCGACTACATCTTTGGAGAGGCAGGATTTACTAGCTTGGATCTGTGCTTCATGTCCATGTACTGTCTGCAAGGTACATGGCAGAGGTTGTAGCCACCAGTGCTAACTTTCAACATGGTGCCTCCTGCAGACAAATTACCTCACACTGAAAAAAGACTTTGGAAAGTCACATTTCCTTTTGAAGTTGTAAAACATTTGAAATCTGCCATCACGAGGAGGTTTTGAAATTGTTCAACTGGCTATTTCCAAGGCATATTTATTGTACCACTTGCCTTTAAGCAGTCGTATTTTACCTAGTTCACGTCATATAACTCATGAATACAGATGTATTTAGAAATGATTTATTCATTTAGACATACTTGGGGATTTAATTTCTTCAAGCAAAAATCCTTCTGTGGGAGGACACCATCTTGTACGTGCACATATCAAAGAAGAAAACGCAGTAACCACATCAGACACTCCCAATTATTCCCTGAAGGAAATAATGGAAAGATGGAGTTTTTGAAAAGGAGTCAAACTTTATGTGGTATTATACAGTGTTTTTTCTTTGATACAGCTCAAAAGCAATTGTGCCTCAGCTCTCCATGTCTCATGAATATAGTTCTGTCTGCAACTTGCAAACGATAAACTGCAACCAGGGAATGGAAGGGAGATTTGCATTACAGCCCTAGAGGAAAGAGGGTATTTGTTTGCGACTTTTTCCATCCAACTGTGACAGATAAAGGCAAGAACATATTCAGGTAATCAAGAGAGGCATAAGAACATAGTGAAGGCTGCAGAGACACCGGGAGAGATGCAGAAAACACACACATAGAATGGTTTGGGTTGGAAGAGACCTTAAAAATGATCCAGTTCTACTTCCCCCTGACCATGGGCAGGGATACCTTCCACAGGACCAGGCTGGTCAAGGCCTCATCCAACCTGGCCTTGAACAATTCCAAGGATGAGGCATCCACAGATTTTGTAGGCAACTTGTTCCACTGCCTCACCACCCTCACATCCTAACATCCAATCTAAACCTGCCCTCTTTCAGTTTAAAGCTGTTCCCCTTGTCCTATCACTAAATGCCTTTCTAGAAAGTCCCTCTCCAGCTCTCTTGTAGGACCTCTTTAGGTACTGGAAGGTGCTCCAAGGTCTACCCAGAGCCGTCTCTTCTCCAGGCTGAAAATCCCCAGCTCTATCAGCCTGCTGCCATAGGAGAGGTGCTCCAGCCCTCTGACCATCTTCGTGGCCTCCTCTGGACTTGCACCAGCAGGTCCATGTGCTTCTTACTCTGGGCACCCCAGAGCTGGACACAGTACTTGAAGTGGGATCTCACCAGAGCAGAGCAGAGGGGCAGAATCCCCTCCCTCGCCCCGCTGGCCATGCTGCTTTGGATGCTGCCCAAGACATGTTTGGCTTTCTGGGCTCTGAGCACACATTGCTGGTTCATGTTGAGCTTCTTATCAATCAATACCTCCAAGTCTTTCTCCTTGAGGCTGCTCTCAATAACGCTAAACAACATCACAGCACCAGAATATCAGAATATGAAACACAGTATAAAATTAAGAGAGAGCAATGGGACCTTTTCCCCTGTTTGCCTTGCTGCAGCAAGGAGATACTTAATTTAGTGCAAACCTCTTCCTTACAAAGTAGTCGTTTCAACACTTTTGTAGTTACTGACATATGCCTGTAGATATAACTACCATACAAAGGAGATGTAACTTCCCCTTGTACCATCTGTTGGTCAAACACCAAGACTGGTGATATGGCTTCCCAAACAGAGCAGTAAATCAAACACCATCTCCTGTGTTTTCCCTCACAGCAGGTGCTCAGAGGCAGTGCTGTGTCCCCGTGCTCCACCCTTGGCAGTGCACACGAGGTGTTCTGCAAAACCAAGGAACTGCAGGGATGATGTCACTTATTTTAAAAGATCCATTTGGCCACATTAAATGAGACATTGCTGGAAAGGCTCAAGGTTAAAACATGCATTCACAAAACTGAATTTCACGACTCTTTAGAAGCCCACTTTGGAGAGTAGATGCAGTTGCAACATAGTTGGAGCCATGACTTTCATTCAGAGAGATCCAAGCCTGCTATTCTCACAGCACTGACAGCTGGTAGGTTTCAGTATCTCCATGACTGAGTATCTCAGACTCAACTGAGAATATCTCAGACTCTCTCTTTGATTGACTGCTTGAATTTTTGTGTGTTATGAGGGAATACTACCCACTTGTTAAAAAATATAAAACCAAAATCCACCCACTATGTTACTTCTCCAAAGTGTGACAGACTTCAAACAAATAAACAAACAAATCTTTGCATGAGACCAATGACAATAATTTTGTGAAGCCTCTGGCTGGCTCTCACTTTAGCTACACCACAACCAGATTGTACCCCCCCACCCCACAGCATTTGTTTTCACAAAGGAGCAAGTCCAAAAGGAAAAGAAAAATTCCAGAATCCACCTGAAATACCAGGTAGCAAAACAAAAGCATTTTATGATGAGCTGATATCCAGCTTCCCTTTCAAAATCAAGCCCTAGCAGTGACACAGCTTTAGCATGAAACTAACTGAATATAGCATAAGAGGTGCTACAGCTCACTGGGGATCCCTGCCCAGACCCTCAGAGATCACACAGATCTTTGAGGGCCTGTGATCCCAGATCATGCCCTACAGGGGCAGGATCCAACATCCATCTGAGTGGGAAAGTGGAGGCCTGTACAGCTGCCATGCCAGTAAGACGTGGATAGGAGCACACACCACACCAGACAAAGGGCTTCAGGCTCTCATGTTCACCTATAAACCTGTATCTGATGTGGGAACAACCATTCAAGATAAAAATAATTGTTAAGGGAAGATAGGTTACTTTCAAGTTCTTCAAAGATTTCTGCACATAGCTGCAAGTAAAATACAAATCTTAAAAGGGCAATCTGTTGGCAGCCCGTTACCCAAACGTGTTTCAAAAATGGTTATGACAAAGCCCTCTGCCAACATTTCTGCAAAAAACTGCAAGCTGGTAGAATGAATGTTTTGGTTTTCTGAGAAATAGTATGCAAATACTGTACAATTGCAACAAAGATAATCAGTAGAGCTGTGCTTGAACACAGATAGTTTTAATTTAATTTGTGCCTAAACACCCCGGCCAAATTCTGTTCACAGCTATGCCAGACCGCTAAAGTATAAGGCAAATAATCTTAAACTGTTTAGATTTTATCAGGTTAATGAATGTCTCTACCAGAATCTAAACCACAGCTTCGAACATGTCCAAGTGTAGCGCTTCAAACCAGTCTCAAAGCTACCAGGTGTTCAGCAGGTTCATCCTTTGCTAGATGGGAGAAGAGATGTTACCTCAAAGTGGGATTCAAACCTGGACTTAGACTGGGATTGCTGAGCAGGAACCACTTAACTTTTCTTTTTCCTTTTTTTTAAATTTCTAGTGATGTAAATACAGAAGGACAAAATTTTATTATGAAGTAAAACAACCTTGAGTGATAGCATAAGTTCAAAACAAGCAATGGCTTCATCTCTGACACAAACATTTTAACATTCATGCTCTACTCCTGCAGCAACCTCTTTTCAAGTTAGAACTTGTTTGAAACTGGAAAAACCTTACAATAGATAAAGAATAATTGGCTGGATTAACTTTATAGCTCTCCTTATCTGGGCAGTTGCCCTGCACAATTAAATAAATAGACATTTGGATCATGCTCTTTCTTGATGTGGGATAGTGTCAGATAATGTCTATGACAGGCTTTTAGCTCCAGCGCAAGCTTACATAATTGCCATGGAGAATATAATGTCCTGTTACCAAGCCACGAGCTGTGTTTACCAGTGTTTTCCCTGCACTTGAAACTTCAAAGAATCCTCGCAAGACTGGGGCCTAAATTAGCTACTACAAACAAAAGGGTTGGGAAAGGAAAGCCGGGTTTTATGGCCAGGGAAGCAGACAGGACAATGACTTCCTTTCACATGTATCTGTTGCCTCTCTTGTGCACACAAAAGTTTCCAAGTGCAGCTTTTGAAGAGAAGCAAAATGAATGCTTCAGAGCACGGAAGATCCTGAGGAGGCATCCAAAGTCTTTTTAGATGGGACAGCTAAACAGGAACTCCCTCAAAGCTGACAGGCCCAGCATGGCGGTCCCCTGCTACCCTACAGCTTGGTCCTTATTCAATGTCCTGTCTTGGAAGAGGTCAGAGAACCAAGTGCCAACAAGTTGCCCAGTAACTGGGTTGGTAACCTCTATTTAGCTGCAGTTCTTAATTGGGATGGCTGCTGCTACCTGTGCAAGACGAAATGGCACTGCCCAGAGTGCGGGCTTCTTTATGAAGCCCTGAAGGGTTAAAGCCCATCTTCCTTCAGGGAAGTGGGAACTCTGCCCCTGACAGGAGTGGGTGCAGCACTGGATGTCAACGCAGTTCAACATCAACGGTAGTTTGGTCTTGCCCTCTTTGAAAGAAACATCTGCTCTCTGTCAGAGACATCTGCTCCATCCTGCCTGCACCCACACCTTGGCACTGGGTTTATTCATGCAGAACCGACCCCAGCTCCCACGAGGCTTGTGTCCGGGTGAAGACAGTGCTAAACAAACTCACTACATATAATCCTACCCTCTATCAGCCCTAAATAATCACCTCACTAATGAAGTATTACCCTTGCTTTGAACAGCTGAAGGTATTTGTCTCCAGTGTGGCTGAGGCTACTTTTGGGCCCCACTGTGTGCCAGCCTACTTTCTACAGACACCATACAAAGCACAGAAAAATTGCCCTTTCTGTTGATGACATCGACATCTTACCACTGTGTTAGCCCACAGTCAAGCTACAAAAATGGGTGAAATGGAATTTACACCGACAAAATTGTGCATAAAATTTAGTCCATCTTCTAACTCTCCCTGCAAACTCTCCAAGTCTTACACTAAGCAGTGTCTTCCCATCTTTTTTTGTCTTCCAGATTTTGAAATGCATTATTTAACCAAGGAAACAGATCACATATGTCTCTAGCATAGAGCACAATATATGTTCATTTTATGGCTATGGGTATTTATATCTCCTGATGCATTTACTTATTATTTCCCTGGAAAAGTTTTGAAATAAAACACTACTATGTAACTAATTTAAGCAACATTCCCAGAGAACTTAAAAGAACAAACAGTTTTGCCAGAGGACTTTTAAAAGTCCTCTTTTAAACAGTTTTGCTCTGAAAAGCCTATCAGTCTTGTTTTCATCATCTTTATTAGTACCATTTCCATGATGTTATCAACTAATTGTTTTAAAGTTTCTAGCTCATTACTCTAACAGTAGCATAATCAGAAATACACTAAAGTGCTTTTTTAGCATCTGTATTTATTAAAAAAAAAAGGTTATGTTTACAAAAGAAATTAGCCAAATTTGTTTTGAATCCACTTGAACGTAGTTCTTATTCAGGTTTTTTGGAGTTGACTGATCTTAGTGTTTGACATCTGAAACTTCTGTGGCTTTTTGTCTAAGCAAAGAAAACAGTGATAATGGACAACTTCCAGCTGCAAACCTTTTTTTCCTTTTTTTTTTTGGTGACACTGTACATGTACAGGTTTTATTTTGATTAATGAAGACCAGTTTTTCCAAATTTCAACTCAGTGATGTTAAAGTAGGCACTTCTTAATGTAATGAATGCAGAAGCTTTAGCCTTAACAGGACATTTTAACTTGTGCCACAAAGCTTTAAGCCCTAAAAATCCTCAACCACCCACCCACACTCAGTCACTTTTAACCCTTAAATTGCCACATGCAATAGAAATGCAAAAAGAAAACAACGCATGCTGCAAAGAGGCTTAACACTGCAATCCCCTGGGACTGCTGGTAATTCTTACACTCGGGAAAGCCACTGATCGAAGGATGCTTCTACGGGCTTTATAGCATGGAAGGGAAAGCTCTAGACTTAGAGCCAACAGGGTAAACACATTTACATGAGCTACATTTCAGTGCATTATATGCCACTGATACCATTTTCAAGTTTGTAAAAGGGCAGTAGTTTCCAAACTCTCGAAACTCTGATCCAAACTGTGCACTGCTGCATTACCAAGGTGTTAGTCTTCATATACAAGGCAGCGAGTTGTATCTTTCTACAAGAACTTAGCTTTACGTTACTTGGTGAAATATAACTGCAGATGGAAGAAATGGATGACTTTCCTTCATCATCCTCTTTTGGCAGCTGCTGTTTTGATCTGATCACTGGCCCTGATTTGTTTCCTGCTCCAGCCAGCATTCAGCTCTACTCTGTAATTCCAAGCAGATGAGCCAGGGAGTCCAACCCTGCAATTACACCTCCTCTCTTTACCCTCTAACTTCAAGTCTCCCATTTCAACTTTTACATCTCAGATCACAGAGTTTAAAGAACACCTCTGGCGTCCTGTCAGGTCTGGCTCAGCTAAACATGTTTCTACGCTCTCCGGATCTCATAGCTGAGCTGTGAGAAGAGTGTAAAACCCCCTCCTGGGGATCAGAATCTCCTACTCTTTCTTTCTCAAAACAAAATATACCATCAGAAGCCCATGCTCTTTATTATTTATTAAATACCATAGTATGTGCTTAGCACTTGTACAAACACAGAGAGAGACAATCCCTACTTCACAAAATCAACCCCAGGAATAGCTTTGAAATCCTTAACCCCAGCTCACAAATCTCCCACTGAATCCATGTAGGTCACCTGCATTTTAACAGTTAAAAAAATTCCTCTTTTTATGACTAAGCTTGGGGTCCTAAGAAATTTAACTGAAGGACACCGGATGCTACAAAGGACTTCAGAATTAGGAATGCTCTTCAAAATTATGCTGTAACTGAGTAGCTTGAGTCACACTTTCAGAAGGATATCATACCCAGATTTTTCAAATCTGGCTGCCAAATGTTAGAAATACCTAAGCAGCTCATTAAACTGCCTCCTTTTCAGAAGTTTCTCTTGAAGAACACTGGCTTTCTGGAAAGATGGGTTATCTGTTTAAGGGCCTGAAAATGAATTTACAAGCAGAACTTTTAAGTTTAAATACGCTGACTTTTCTCACTAAAATTTTGCCTGCTGTGAAGTTTCAGAGAGATGTCAGTCCAGGGTTAAACTGAGAGACTGTCAAAGCAGGACTGTGTGTAATAACACCCAGAATCTCCGTGCTCTGCAGCAAAACAATTTTAGTTGGGCACAAGATCCGGTGCTGGCACACTCTGCTACCGAAGGCTTCCCAGATAACACATCCACGGCAAAAAACTTTTCCCGAGAAGAGATGGAACGCGGGCCCCGCAGGGTGTCTCGGCGAAACGCGCCGGAGTTCGGCAGCGCCAGCTCTTGCCCGGAGGTGAGTAAAGAAACTTTGTGCGAGGTGCCCGGACCAAGTGCTCCATCCAAGCAGTCCTAGGCTGCAACACAATCCACCGACACACGCTTGGGAGCGGGGCGCTTTCGGCGTGGTTTTACCCATGCCGGCGGCTGCCGCTCCCACGCGTGCTGCGCAGGGGTGCCGCTAACACGGGGCTCAGGCAGTGNCGCCTCCGCCGCGTCCCCACTCGTCTCCGCGCAGCGCAGCGGCTGCTCCGCTTCATATTTCCCCTTCCAGCAGGAGGAGGAGGAGTGGTCGGGAGGTGGGGACTCCTCCCGGGGCGGGGAGGGGGCGNCCGCCACGACGGGAGAGCGCACCCACCCGCGCCCCTCTGCCCCCGCCGCAGAGGCTCTGGGGCCGCCTCGCACCCCAGCCTTTCCGGGCCGCCCCGCGGGCCGAGCCGCGCCGGCAGCCGCCGCGGCCCCGCACTCACCGTGCAGCAGCAGGGCTGGGAACAGGTACCGCATCAGGCGGCCGTACGGGGCGGACATCTCCCCGGCTCGCAGCGCTCCTCGCCCGCTCCTGCNGGCGGGGAGGGGGCGGCCCCGCTGCTGGGCCGGCGGCAGCGCCGCGTGGAAGGGGCGCTCGGGACCTGCCGGGCGGATCTGCGGGGGCGGGAGCGGGGCAGAGTGGACACCGCGCTGTGTGGGCACCGGGCATCCCGGGGGTTTGCCATCGGGCGGCGGGCGGGATGTGCACGTGGCGGGCTGGAGATCGCGTGGGACAGCGTGCGGAGGTGGTCCGTCCTTCCGCGGCTGCGGGCTGGGAGGTGCCGGCTGGGCTGCGGCCCCCGGCGCCGGAATCCCGCTTCCCTGGGGGTGCAAAGCGGGGCTTTGCCATCGCAATCGAAAGCTGAAGAGAAGGAAAGTTGGTGTGCGTCCTCTCGAGAAGAAGCCTTTGTGTGATTGCTGCTTTCCGTGTAAATCCGGCATTTTACAAGCTAAAAATGCGTGTCAAGGATGCCTTTGGTGCTGCACTGTTCTGCACGCATTACCCCATGTCTGTTGTTGATTAGTTTTGCTTTTTTCTCTCGTCTAAGGCCCTGGTCATGCAAACACGCATGGACTTAATGTACCTGTGAGTGACTCGTACCTGAGTTTAATCACGGGACTTTTCCTTTGTGATGTCTTCTGGATAGGAACATCATGTTTTCCAGTTTGTGTTTGGTCTCGTGGGCTCAGTTGTAAGGCCTCATGGCAAAGAATGTGTAACAAATTGGAGGAAATGTTGAGAAAATCAACATAACTATGTTTTGAACAGCTTAACTGAGCTAAAGTGTTTACTCGCTGCATGCTTGAAAAGAAATACAAACACTGTTGATTCTTCCCAAGTCTCTTGAGAGGGAAGAATAAACTTAATCTTCCTCACTTATATAGGGAGGAAATTGAGACAGAAGCACGTAAGTGGTGAGTCATAGCTAGTGCTCCAGTGCCTTGGATTCCCAGGGTTATGCTTGTGCCTTCACACAAATGTCTTTCCGGCCAGAAAGGATGGTTTCCAGAGCACTTGGTGGTGGCCTGTACAAACGTGTAGTGATCCTCTCAATGACCTGGATAGACATGGACAGAGAAAAGCAACATCCTTCAAGAAACAGGTGTCTATGAACATGATCAAGCAACGCTGGGTAAGGCTGTAAAAATGCCTTTATCGCACACTGGTTGCTCATTGTCTTCTCCTGTAGTTGCCACAGAAGTGTTTGTCAGGTGAGCCTGTGGAGGGAGGTGATTCATGCTGTAGACGCAGTGCATTTGGAAAAAGTGTTTTGTATCCAGATCAAAATTCTGATCTTGCCATTTGTAACAATCCTACAATGGCAGAGACACCCAAGTAGTTTTTCTATATCTGCGGGTTCAGTAAGTGAGTCAGATGCAGCGAGCAAGGAAAACAACAATATCCACTCAAAGTACAGTACAAGCATCTGCATTTCTGAATCTTGAGGACCTGTGATGTGCTTCAGATCTGTGCGTGCTGATCGCCTCCCCTAAGAGAAGTCCCTGCTGGGGTTATCCGTAACATAATGCCGGGTGTGCAAACGGGCATTACAAGGAGAAGGGAAAGGCGGTGTGTGGGGGAAAGCGGGTTGCCCTGTTGTTGGCCGTGAGCACCAGGTTATTACTAAGAGGTCCTGCCTGGTGGAAGAAGCCAACCTGAAGGGTCTCGTGTGTTTGGCACGCACATGGGTAATATGGCATGTAGGAAGTCTCCTAATATAACTCTCCAGCTATTTCCCTGAATATAAAAGGCAGGCCAGTGTCACTGTGAGCAGTAATGAAGGATTAGGAGTTTGGAAGTATAATTGTATAAAAGCTGCAACATCCAAAAGGAGAGGCTTCTTGTAGGCACAGCCTGTTTTACCATCCCCAGATCGAGCAACATAATAATCTGCAAAAAGATGAGGCTGAGAATTGCCTGCAAAAAATTATTTCTTCCAAAAGGTAGTTATCCCAGAAGGTCATGGTTTCTCCCCTGGGATGTGACAGCCCCCCACGGCAGCATCACAAACAGCTTTTCATAACAGGAAAGGGCAATGCCTTTACTGCTCCATTGGACAACTTTGGAAATTAGGCTCTGCTTGTGATTTACTATCAGTGCAGCTTCACATGTGGTAATGAAATAAAATGAAATCAATACCCAGTGGGTTGAGATATGGGAGAACGTGCAAAAACCAGAACTACCTATACTTTGCTTTTTCTTGTATTTTTAAAAAATTTTTTGCCATTTTAAGGCTATGTGTTTTCAGCCTGATGCATGTTATTTTTTAAAAATATACCCAATCCTACTTGTTTCATTACCGTGTCCCTCTTCCAAATGTGCTGTAATGGGAAACAGTGACAAATAACAGCTCTTTGCACTTTGATCTAGGCAGCATGTCACATCAGTACTCATTAAAAATGGCATTAACCAATCCATCCATGACTTTCTGAACTGGGGTTCCTGGAGTGTATACCTAATTTAGGTGTAATGTAATATCATTCACAAAGGCATCTCTCATGCATATTCTCAAAAATACCGTAGAGGTCAAAGCATTTCAAAAAGGAAGTCATCGGCAGAGGTTTGCACAGAAAGGAGCTCTTTTGAAACAAAAAAACCAAACCCCAAACCTGATGGGAAATGTACTTTGTGGCTGAGGCCCTCTGCAAAAAGTATTAAAATAGGAGGAAAACTAACTTGTTGGACTTGTTGTGTGACACTTCAAAGGTCTAGGCATATCAGCATAGCACTTGTCTAGGTGAAGTGCCGACTGGTTGGCTGGCTGCCAATGCCAATCTGGTGGTGAAAGATGCTTAAAAGAGGGAGAGGATGGGAAAGAATGGAGGCAGTGAGTGTGTGGGACACTTTATGCTATGGAGAAGAATAGAATGGGGCAGCACAGCTATGATTTGCTAATGGCTATGTTATGTTTTTAAAAAGAAGGGACATAAAGATTTATTGGAAAGGAGTGGAGTGACTAATTCGCAAAGAATCAAGCGTCTGTCAGATTTCTGTTTGTGAATTGCCCACGGCAAATTAATCAAAATAAGTTTTTCTACACGTCCAGCTTGAGTTAGAATCCACAAGATGAGCCTGCAGCCTGTTTGATACAGAGAAATATTCACTCTGTGGCTTCTTATTTTAGTTTCATCTGCTTGGAGGAGAAGTTAATCTGTTTGACAATGTAAAGGAAATGGCAATTGATTTGTTTTTCCTCTCAATCTGGACTGAAAACTCCATAGTTTATGGGATACAGCAGTAATGGGATTTATCTATTACTCTCTCTATCAGTTTTATATATCTAGAATAAGGTGTTTAACCCACTGATTTTTTTTCATATTCTTTCTTAACAGTGTAATTGAAAGAACCTCTGGCAATATTTTCTAAATGTTTGGCTCCCAAATTGTGCAGACTAATTCACCTTCCCCTAACAGAAATATGATCTTCAGTGCAGCTACTGAAGCCAGTGGAATTTTATGATTGTTTTAAAGGGTGCTGAATCTGGGTTTAGTTTTGTCAAACACGTACCTGTGGTAATGCTGTCCTGGAAACCAAGGCTCTGAGATGGTGCAGATTACCACAGAGGTCTATCCTTTATTGCTCTTCCTTGTTTGGGTAGGTAACAAGTCTTAAAATTATGTTTTGGAAATGAATTTATTTTAGTCATCAAAGACACAATGCACATGTTGAAGTCCTGCTACCTGGTAACAAACGTAGAAAATATAGATCAAGCATAGTAAAGTGAAGTTTTTGTGGTAACCGTCAGTAGGCTCTTTTCTCTCTCTTTTTTTTCAGATGCCCAAAGAGATATGCATGCACATAAAAACACAGAGCCCATCTGCTAGAACAGACTTGCTGGTTTCACAAAAATGAGGTTGGTTATCTGAATAAGGTTTTTTTTTGTTTTCCTAGAATGGTTTAAGAAGTAGGTGGAAATAAAGATATAAAACGACATATGAGTAGACCCTGCAGAGCTTGGGCCATCCCAGACAAAAAAAAGAATCAAAGATGTAAAGAGCTCAAACATAGCAGATGGCTTTCCATAAAATAAACTCTCTCCTTCTTGTTTCCCCACTTGCTTCTGGCATTTAAAATGTGCTTGTGATTTGATTGTTCTGTGTGTCTGGGAAAACACAATAAAGATGCTCTTGCACCTGCTAGGTTCAGCAGAAAGGAGGGGAAAGACCCTTTATTGACATAGGTCACATTCTTACACAATTCTCAACTGCACAAGGGATTGGAGGACATGTCACTTCCTTCTCAATCCCACTGGAGAAAAAAGATGCTCATCAAAGTTCTCTTATCACAAAAGGAATGAAAAACAGAAAATACCGTTAAGTAAACATTGGCTATTATTTACATGAAACTGTGTGAGAAAGAATTCCGCCTCCAAGTTTAAAACAGAAGGCTTTAGCAAAAACCAGGGCAACAGTTCCGAGGCAAAGAGGAACTTCTCTGTGTAGAATTGCTTTACTACAGCCATGAATTTCATGGCGCTGTTGCTGCAACCAGAGCTTGAGGGCCAAGTCCCGCTCTCAGTGAGCTTGGCTGGGGTCTTGCCATTGACCAGAGCAAGGGATGGATCAGGCCTTGGGTGAGTCTGCTGGAAACACCAGCTGGGACAGCTAGTGCTCGTGAGTTGATGACATTCATCTGGAAGCACAGCAAACAAGGGCCAAAGGTATTTCTTCAGCCAGCGTACGGGCAGCCGTCCTAACCCTCCGCAGCACTGCCATCCATTAATGGCACTCAAATACCATGAAAATGGGTGTGGTAAAGATGTCTTCATAAATGTTGCTTAAACCTTCTGTTGTTTGCACAGTGGCTTTGTGATGTTGTGACTTAAGAAAGAGAAAACCACCTCAAACAGCTAAACCAGTAGATTGAAAATCTGTTGCAATCTGGGCAAAAAATGCCCTTCTTATATCTTCTTGCTCTGAAGCGTCGTGCAACTGGTCAGAGACATAATAATTTCGACTGCTGAAGACAAAAGAAAACTGGAAATTTTTAAATGCCTGTAGAGTGTTGTTCATTACTGCTTATATTTTGTCAGATTGAAATTGAATTTTGATTTTGATTAATTTCTCAGAGAAAATGGAAGTTCTGGCAATTATTTATAAACTATCTAGAGAAGCAGATTTCATTTCCAAACTTAAAAATGGAGTAATGTGATCTGCCAAGCTTGTGTTAAAAGTCTCAAGTAGCATCTAATGCACCTGGGAGCTACTTTCTTAGTTTTTATTCTTCTTGTAGCCCTTTTGGGGCCAATGCTTCTCCAGGTTAATAACATCCTTTGGGAAATGGAATTTCCATCCCTTACAGAGCACTGCCCATGGTCTTCATTTCACTTGGCAAACGTCTGCAGCAGGGGATGGACAAAGAGTAGGAAACGGAACCTGTTCCAGGCAGCCCTGTTAAAAATAGAGCTGTTCCCTAGCAAGGGGAGTAGGAAGCCCTCCTGCCCATCTGACCACTGAGCCGAGTGGCCAGCTGGACTGGGTGGAACTTGAGTGTTGCCTTGAGGGAGCAGGTGGGAAATTTTCTTTCATGGTTTTGTTCAGTGTTTGTATTTGGTGATGTGTCTCTTGCAATGTGCCTTAGATACACAAATGGCCAAACATAAATTGAAACTATGACCCCGTTTTGCAGTGCTCCTGGGTTTTTGTAGCAGTCCTTTGGTTGGCTTGTATCCAGTCTCATTCTTGTGCTAAGGTTGGTTATTTCTCAGTGTGGTGTTAGAGCAGCTACTTTCAATCTTGATCTTGAATTGCAGGTATCACAGTCCTGGTGTTCTGCAGATATCTCAAACATACTCACACTGCAGGCAATTTTTCTTTGTTCATTACAAAGCTGACTTTTGTTCAAGGCATTCACTGAATTTTAGACTCAGGTTCTCAAAACCACTCATATGTTCAAGCACATGTGCCTTTTATCAAAGCTCCTTCCCAAAGGGGGCTAACCAACACTTTCAGCAATGACATACTGAAGGTGTCAGCATGGTCACCAAGGGCACAGCTGGCTTCAAAAAAATGTAAAAGCATTTGTTTTCCTGAGTAGTTTGCAAATAAGGAGGAGGGAAAAAAGTAAGCAGCAAGATGTCTTGGAGAGTTATGATTTCTAGCCTTGACAGCTGGTGTGGAACAGAGATCTGGGGCAAGCCTCTGCTCTGGTTTGATGTGCAAAGCCAGTGCAAGCCACTTGGTTTCTCAGGGCCGCAGTTTCCCTAGCAGAGGGAAAAAAGAACTAACTTGTGGATAATGTCATGAACTAAAAGGAATATTTGTACAGTAAGAATTGTAAGTTAGGGTAGGCGTTCACATGCAGATAGAATGGCATTAATATGGCTTTCAATAAGAAATATCACAGAATGGTTGAGGTTGGAAAGGACCTACAGTTCATCTGGTCTCTCTTCTCTGCTCAAGCAGCAACACCCAGAGCCACTTACCCAAGACCGTGTCCAGATGGCTTTTGAATATCTCCAAGGTGGGGGACTCAATAACCTATACAGGACAGCCTGTATATACATTGTCTCAAGGTGTTCCCAGTCAACTGCAGTAAGTTTTGAATTCCTTCCATCATTTCCATCTATTTACCAATGTAAAATAAATGTTATATACATATATTTGTATGAGTGATGTATGTACATATACAGTATGTATATACTTATAAAATATGTCTGTTTTCTATATGCACAAAGTCTTTGAAACATCTGGATAGTGCATTATCCATGCATATGTGCTTCAAGTCCTTATGCAGCCAGCCAGCTTGCTGACTGCCTGAATTAAACTGCAGCCTTCCCAGACAATTCTGTCTGCAGCTGTAAGGTGTACTATGGGTTACCTAAAAGCTGCCAGGTTCTAAGAAAATATTACCAGCATCTTCTTGGAGAGAAGCTCCAAGTTTCTCAGAGTGGTGGCTAAATTACAGTTTTAGGTAATAAAAGGAGAAGAGAAGAAAGAAAGGAAAGACACCAATCAGATTGATTCTGACTGATGTCTTTCCTCTTCTGTGTCTGTGCTTGGTACAAGAAGTAGGAATATAACAGCCAGGGTTTTGTAAGATAGGTCTGTGTTTTCTGTGGCTGATTCTATTTAGGGTCTAGAAAATAGCTAGCGAGTGACTGCTCAGAGTAGCAGAGGGCTGCTCTGTCCCCTTTTGTCTTTGCCTGTCACAGATAACTGTGCCAAGCAATTGCATGGTCTCTGTGTCCAGAGGATCACAGAATCACAGAATCAATTAGGTTGGAAAAGACCTCTGAGATAATTGAGTCCAACCTGTGACCCATCACTACCTTGTCAATTAGACTATGGCACTGAATGCCACGTCCAGTTGTTCCTTGGATATGTCTAGGGACATAGATGACTCTGCCATCCTGCAGGAAGTCTGTTTCAATGCTAACAACCTTCTCCATAAGGAAATTCTTCCTGATGTCCAACCTGAAGCTTCCCTGGTGCAGGATGAGGCTGTGTATGTCCTCTCACCTTGTCGCTGGTTTCCTGGGAGAAGAGGCTGACCTCCATGTGGCTACATCCTCCTTTCAGGTGGTTGTTGAGAGGCATGTGGTTTTCCCTGAGTCTTCTCTTCTCCTGGCTCAAGAACCCCAGCTCTCTCAGCTGCTTCTTGTGGGACTTGCTCTCCAGACCCTTCACCATCTTCACTGCCCTTCTCTGGGCATGCACCAGCACCTCAATGTCTTTCTTGTATTGAAGGGCCTGGAACCAGACACAAGACTCAAGGTGTGGCCTCCCAAGTGCCCAGTACAGGAGGACAATCACTGCTCTGGTCAGACCTCCTCCCTCCTCTCCTGACTTTTATGTTTGGACAAAGTTGCAATTACCTTGTGGCAAACAGGACACAGAAGTACTTTTTCTTCCTGCAATGGAACGAGTAACAGCAGGGCAGAAGCCCTTTATCCCTATCACATCCAATGTTTATGGTCCTGGGAGCTCCAGCACGCCTTTCCCAGCCCTCCTTTCATCCCCTTCCCTTTTCACTGCTTCCTGGCCTTGCACCAGTGGGGATCACAGACCTGGGGAGAGTTGTAAAACACACCTGGCAAAAGGGACATACTCACACCTGCGTAGCCTTGTGTTATATAGGGCTGCGTGTGTGGGATGCTCCAGGAGGGAAACATAGAGCAAAGATGTGGACCATGGAGTAGATAGCCAAGGTGTGCTGGCCCTTGCACTGCTGTTTCTCTGTCGGACACATGTGTGCACAAATAAACACCCCATGTGCAGGTGACCTGTGGAACTGTTTTTCCCATTGGAATAATCGCAGCTACTCCAATTATAACCACACATGTGTGACTTACTCCTGGCAGATAATTCAGTGATTGTAAAGCTATCAAGTTACTAAAAATATCCCCTTCAGCCGGCTCTTTAATTACGGAACTGTTTCCCATCACATTACAAGAAGAAAAAGTACATTTGGTAGTAATTGTCTGACATGAAGGAGTCTACACACAGAGTTCTCTGCTCATCATGCAAGTGTGGTAAACTCCCTGAGATGTTTTTAAAGGAGACGTTTACAGAAGATGCCTCCATTGTGAATCAAGGGGCAGACAGCTGCTGCTACTGCTTTTACTTTGGTCTCTTCCAGATCTGGAGGAATCTGATGTGGTCAAAGCAAGCAGCCAGTCAGTGAGTCTGCATTGATGCATGTCCTGGGAGTAGAATTTTCTTCTGAGCATTGTTGTGTGAAATGGGAGCAAGCTGCCTGTGATGAATGGAGCTGTTTGAAAGGAAGAGGAAGGGGTGAAGTTCATATCCATATATGTCTTGTGGATTTTCATTCTTCCATAGGGGGCACAGAGAGATATAAGCAGTGATTGGGACCTAACATTTCACTTACAGAGTGTAGAACAAAAGGTCTTGCTCTAGCTACCGTCTATTTTTAAAACTGTGTATTATGAATATAGACAGTAACATGGCTACTGTTTTCTGGCAATGCCACAGGGCCCACATTCCTATAGGTTAATGCCTCCAAGGAGTATGGGAGTGTGGGAAGAGGAGTACAGATGGCTGGATGTGAAGGGCCCTCTGCAATGTGCTCCACTACTCTCAGGCTCTCTCTCACTTGAACATTATGACTGGGAAACCAAGAACTCAAAAGAAGTGAATTTGGTTGCTCACATGCTTTCTTTCATGGTTGGCCATTACCAAACTGTTGTTACTCTTCTTGTTACTGTCTGACATGAGTCTGTAGCTATTTATGAACTTCCCAAGCCTTATTTGATGTGCCTATGCTTGGTTTTGGGCATGTTAACAGCATAGAAGCTTGCTCTGAAGAGCTATGCATTCCTTATTCACTGGCGAAACGCCCTAGATATAAGCACTGGGAATGCTTCCTAGTGTGATAAGCAGGATAGCTCATATCCCGGGAACAAAGAGATGCATGGCAGTTCTTAAATAAAGGATGGTGATTAGCCTACATTTTGTCAACACAGATGACCCACTGTGCTCCCTTCCAACCTTACCCATTCCGTGATTCCATGATTCTTTGATGATAAAAATATTTATCCTTTTGCTTGTTATTTTTTCAATTTCCCAGCAAACCTCTATCACCAAGTACCAGGTTGTTCCAGGTTTTGTCCAAGTTTATACAGTTCAGAAGTTTTATATTGCAGTCAGTGGGAGTTTCACCTCTGATTTCAACAGAAGTGGGGTAGGTTGTAGGGCTAGTGACAAACCCTTTATAGTTCAGTCTGAAAGCAAGTGCAAACAACTAAAAGAAATCTCTTAATAATTTGCATGTTGAAACTTACGTTGCATAAATGTGCCATTAATATCATTAATATCTTCCTGGAGATAAGACGCAATGAACTTCTTTGAAGATGAGTTACTCAACTCACCCCTGGCATGACTTCAGTGGAATCTCACCCACTTCTGACAGTGATTGATTTCGTCTGGAGCACTTTCCTCTGGGAGTCCAAGATGTCTATCTTTTCAAATCCACACAACCTAACATCAGAGAACTCAGGAGCAGGACTCTCAAGTTCCAGTACTAGCTCAGCCATGAACTAGCATTATGCTGGTTATCTAATTTAATTTCTGTGGGCCTTGCCTGAATCATAAATCTCACCTATTTCTTGCAAAACTTATCAGAATCTCACTTTGAAACGTGTACTCATGAAAAATTTAAATATCCACAAATTAAATGCTTCTAAAGTAATTTGCAAGCAAAGAAGGAGATTCATTCCCACAAAAAGGAAAGGAGGAGATGTTCCCTGCGGCTGTTGTATAAACTTTTGGTTGTGTCTAATATGGTAGAGTAGCAAAGAAATATTCTCGGTGTGTTTGTTTGCAACAGAAAGGAGGCCCTCTCCCCAGCTTTCTCTGTTGTTGTGTTGGTGTTTTTCTGTGTATATGAAAGTTAAAAACATTACTTCTGTAGCAGGAAAAGTGGCAACAGTCCAGGCTTCAGCATGAGTTGTGACGGGCTCCATTTAAAATTTGTCACATTTGACGTGGAACGAAAAATTCTCTGTGCAAATGTTAGTTTTAGAAAACAATGCCAACATTGTAATCCTTTATGTTAAGTGAACAACTGGGTTTCTTTAACCCACTTTTAAGCCTCCTTGATGTTGGCTTAGATCTGTTTTGGGTCTGAAATGGCTTTAAGTGTTCATTTTCAAAGTCGGAAATTTTAATGTTTCGGAGGCTTTGCATCTTGCCTCCAAGGAGGTATGAATGAGAGTGGGAATGGGCACACTTCCATAGTCTAAGTGTCAAGGAATTTGCCTGTATTGCATCAGTGCAACACGGGCTTTAAGAGTGGAGTCCTCTGCTTTCATGGAGCAGTGGTGTCCTCTCTTTTCATACCTTGACTTTATGTTGTAAGTACTCAGGCTCCTTTTTCGCTCTGTGATGGTAGCACCAAGGGACCTGTGGTCTAACCCGATCTCTTGTTTAACAGAAGGGCTTTAATTAATAGGGCAGTCACTTGCTGCTGAAGTTGAAGGAATCATGATTTATCTAAACAGTCTCAGACACTTGGGCAGAACGAAGACAATTCAAACCATCCACAGGCAAAAAATATTTTATTATAACGATAGAGGGAGTGGCACCTCAGGTATGGTGGCATTTAACACTTAAAGACATCTGTTAACAAGAAAAGTTTTATAAGCTGTTTGTAAAGAAATATTTATCTGCTGGTGAAGGACACTTAATAAATTGCTGCAGCTGAAGAAACATTAAGTAGAATGGGGTACAGTTTATCATAAAAACTACACTGTATTCTCCTGTCACTATTTCTCTTCTGCATGTGAATATTAGTGCTAAAATACTTAAAGTAAATCTTAAGGTCTACTCAGATACATACATACAAACACACACATACATATATATTCGTATCTATGCCAAATCCTTTTATGTCTGAACTGTAGATTGTGTCACAAGATTAAACAGCTTGGTTTTGTAAAACTAAAATAAAACATCTGTTTGGAAAGGCCCTGGCATTGTATGAAATTTTTTGCAGGCTGGATCTGAATTCAATGAACATTAACCCACATAAGTTTTTATAATTATTTCAACTCAAATAATCTTATCACATACGCTGAGAAACTGAAGCTAAAGGATCTGTTGAACTTAAGCAAAGGCTTCTCCCGAACTGCAGTTGTTAAGTTTGTGTAGCTTTCTTTATGGTAGTCTATTGTTTTCACCGGTTTCTGATTTTCTGAGCTGCTTTATTCAGCTTCCCTACTTAAGGTGAAATATGTTTTTCAAAGATTTAAGCTAGAAATGATTAGTTTTTCACCACTTCTGTGAAACACAAGAGAAAAGATTTTCCTTCCTTACCACAAAATCATGCCTGTGAACCTAGTGAAGAGGCCTGGGCATAAAACAGGGGACCGGGTGATCAAATATAATGAAACCAAACATCTCTAAGAAATATTTATTAAGCATACAGAAAAATGTGACTCCATCTGAGGAATGAAAATTAGTGAGCTTTTAAAAAATAATCTACATTGTTTATCCCAGGTCTTACAATCAGGTCTTGGTACCCAGCTTTCTGGGTTGCTCAGCAGTGTTTTGTCTACAAGACATTGTTGCTTCTCAGACTGAAATGATTCCAGATTCTGTTCAGTTTTGTTTCCTGGTGAGCACAGGATATATTTACCCATCTGGGAAAATCTCTTTATGATCTACCAGGGAAAAACACTTTGTAATTGCCCTGCTTTCTTACTGGTGTTGATATATATTGGCTGCCTGATGTACTGCTCAGCAGCAATGGAACAGCACAGCAGGTGGAGGCCTGCTCCTCCTCTGGAAATCAGATTATTTCATGTTACACCATAATTTCTCAGTCCTTTCTGAATTCCCCTCAGATAAGATAGCTCAGATTTGAATGCTTGCTCTGAGATCAGGGCAATGACAAAGAAACCTGTTGTCTTTTCATCAACATACCACAATTTGTGTCAGAGCAATGAAATGTGGGCTCTGAAAAGGAAAGTTTTTTTACTTTATCTGCCTGAGTAGAAATGAAAGCAGAAAAATAGCAAATTGCAGTTGTGAAAAATGTCACCGTTTTCCAGCTATAATTGTCCCTCAGTGAAATGCACAAACGGGGAAGCCTGAGTGATCCAGTTGTGTGGGCGTTTCAGCGTGGAGCAGGCTGGGTGTCAATGCAGTGTGCATTTGCCTTTTGCAAATAGGCTCAGAGAGGTGGAGGGGCTCTTGCAGCCATTCCCACTTTGTATGGCTCCTTTTGCATGGCTTGTTGCACCCTACCTTGGGGCCTTGGAAGGATCATAATTTATAAGCACTTCTGAGCTCTTAGTGATCTCCTGTGTTTTTAGGAGTAAGGCTGTTCAGTCTCCCACACAAGGCTGTGGGTGCGATTGTGTTGGACCAGGTCCTGGACCTTTTGGATGTACAGATACAGAGGAAACAAACATGAATAGAAGCTTTTGGAAGAGCAGACATCTAAATGTGTACCATATTGGTCTACACATACGGGTGTGGGGTCCTTTAACATCATTATGCATCCAAATAATTGCACCAGGCTTCCAATGGTTGCCCTCCTATCCCTGTTCTCGTGTTCCCTCAACCACAGAGACTAAACAATCAAAGTACAGAATTGCTGTTTTTCAGTTTTAGGCCCCCTTTTTTCCCATATGCTTTGTGTTTTGGTTAGTCGACTGGCTAAGACTTTAGAGGCTGCTTATTAGTATCCATGTGGATGTAATTTAACTGTCTTTTATTCCAGTCATGCTTTTATTTGAAATTTTAAAAGATAGTGGTACAATACTAAAAAGAAACAAAGAGAAAGAATTTAACATGTGATCCCTTTCAGAAAAGACAAATTATTCTATGAAATGGTGGACCACTGTGCAAAATAAATCAGTTTATCAAAGAATAAGAACTAAAAAAGAGAACCAATGAATAATAAGTATCGGTATCCAACAAATACTAATCTACAGACTAGGCACCACAGACAAAGTTTAGGCTCCATTCTTGCATATTCTTGTACTCCTGTATAATCTAGTATTTATGGGAGTTGTCTATACCTGTGTCTGTAGGATGTGGTTCTGTGTGAACAACTCTGCTACTTGGAATAAAATGATGTATCCATTTCACTGTTAGAGCTGTAGGTAAGTGGCACTAAAGCACTGAATTAAATTCAATCAGATTAAAATGTTCTCATAATAACCTTAAGGAGTAAGTAAGCCTTATCATGTATGTTCAGGAAAAGATGAGGCACACCATAAATTTTCATGCACGTACTCAGTAGGCCAGGCAGCTAAATTAATTTTAAGTGAGGTCTGTTGCCTGTCTTTGTTAAGTGTATTGGATCCAACAGCGTGGCACACGTGCTTTTAATGCGGAATGAAGCAAGATCCCATATCCACATAGTTTGTTTCTGATGAAATCTCGTCTTATACGTTTGTAAACATTGCTATTTCCCTCCTGGAAGCTCCTAACATTGTGCATAATTTCATCAATTTCTCACATAACCATTTCTGACACAGCACGTACTTGGGCATGCAGCACATGCACACGGAGCGTTCAGCGAGGCCAGCATCAGCCGTGCTCTCACGGAAGGATGGATTGGCTTTTGCTAATAGGGATTTTGGGCTGTGGACTGGCCAGCATACATGGAAGGGGCAGAGCTGTGCCTTTTGGTGGGATACAGGCAGTGCCCTCAGGGCACCCTCCTGGGGCTGCCCATTCCTCCTCTGTGGCTGCTGGCAGCTCCAGGGCCAGCACTATCCTGCCCTCATGCTGGGAGCTGGGAAATTCAGTTCAGCCCACCATTTCTTAAATTAAATTTAATAAATTTACATTAATTTAAAGGTTCTGAGAGAACTGAGCTGGATTTTCTGGTTTTGGATGCTTGTTTCCATCTGGGAGAGCAGTTGCTTCTTCTGGCCAGCACAAGCTGCTCTCTGGTTACCTGGTGGTCCTGACCAGGGAACTGATCTGCCTGAAAAACAAGCACTCCTCAGCCCAGCCACTGTTTAACATTAGAAGATCATGCCCAAGCCAGTGTAGTGGTAGCAAAGACTGGCCAAGGATTAGGTGGTATCCCAAGGGACATACTCCTTGGGAAGAAAAAAGAGGGATGCCAAGCACCATGAGTCCTGGAGTACAGGGAGTTCCAGGTGAAATGGGCTTACAGTGCATCATGTCAGTTACATTTTAAACAATTTTTGTTTGACACCTTTGTTGTCTCATCAGTTTTCCAGAGTTAAGGATAGAAAGGTAAAAATATTGATTGTATTTTTTATCTTTTTTTATGACCTTTTTCCTTTCAGTGCGAAGAAAAACATAAATAAAGATAACAAAGAGAAGGTCAGGACTTTTCTTGAGCTTTTGAAATAGCAAATGTCAAAGATTTTAAAAAGCAATAAAAAAAGGAATCAGTTGGGATTGTTTAAAAAACACAAACATCAAAACTCTATGTTTACAAAAATCACATTTTTTTGATAGAAGAAAACTCTATTTAATTGAAAAAATGCCTGCCATCATGTTGACTGAATTATACAATGGTTTGGTGACAGTTGCAGAAATGAAACCCATAAAATTTAGCTCTTCATGTCAAGCAGGCCATGTTGTGCCGTACTTTTCCAAGCAGAGCTAATTTTTAGTGCAGGATGTCTCACTAGCATGAAAGGCCTATTTTGAGAGCCTTCTGAAAAGCTGACATTTGGAATGAGTCCAGGATAAGTGTTACTGACCCTTTTAAGGCTGAATATTTATTAAGTAAGCCTAGATGATTTTTAGCTTGACCCTGTCAAATTTAGCAACAAGGACTGTTGTTGGATGTTCTGTTGTTGCTGCATTGGTGTTTTTGCTTTCAGTGTGTATAAATAAATTTTAAAGTATCTTTTTTGAACAAATGGTGGAATGTTTGCCTGTAAGTAAACAAGACAAAAAGTTCACAAGCCCTGAATTTTTAATCACAGTTGGACAAGCTTGAAAATGCCGTAGTTCATCTTGACAATCAAGTATATTTGCCTGTTTCCTCCATAATATCTAAAGATTCCTCAGAAATAATTTTTTTTTAATGTCTTTTCCTTGGGGGACAATTTAATCCAATGTAGCTGCTGAAATATCATATAGGCATTTATACTGCACATCAGTAAAGCAGGATTATTTTATGGATTTGTTTGTTTGTTTGCCTGGTTCAATTTTCGTGTTGTTTATTTGTTTTGTTGGTTTATTTATTTTTAAGTTTAAATATTTTGCTTCGGCTTTTAATCTACAGGTCATGTTCAGATCAACCTATCCCTTGGTCATTCTCCTCTGACAAGTCATGCTGATTAAGTGCCCAAAGCATGGAGCATCAGGTATTCTGCAGATTAATTTATCCATTTTCTTTGCACCTTCTGTACTTTGAAATGTAAATGCCAAAGTCTGTTTGTCATCCAGCTTGTTCGGTTCCCCTTTACTTCAATAAAGTTGTGGTTCCTTATCAATTGCTGGGATGTTCCTCAGGTGATTCCAGAGAAGATTTATCTCAAGAAAGGTCCTCTTCTGTGGCAAAGAGGAAAGACTGAAATGTTGCAAGCAGCGTGCTGAAAGCAAGCTGTTGTTCTCACAAGAAGAGGTTTAGGAGGTAACTTGGATGTGAGATGGTTTAGAGGCTAACAAAAATCTGTCACTAGAAGTGGTTTTCAGCATCAGAGATAGAAAATAGGAGGGTAGGAATGGGAGTGCTGGTCAGACCAGACCCCCATCTAACCGAGGGTCCCCTCTCTGGTGTTGGTGAGCCATGGATGGCCACGTAAAATAAGAACAGGGCTTAGTGAGCAGTACCTGCCTGGCGTGCTCTCCTGCCAGCCAGAAATTTGGGGCTCAACCTCCCCTGAGCTGGAAGTTGCATCTATAAAATGCAGCAGTCCCTTGCAAACCTTTGTTCTGTGAATTTGTCTGGCTGCTTTTTGAAACGGCTGGTATCCTCAGCATCCTGAGGCGAAGTGCTCCAGAGTTTAATAACACGTTTTGTGAAGAGTCTCTGCCTTTCCTTTGTTTTCCACCTGCTACCTTCTCTCTTCACGCTGTGCCCCAGTTCCTGCCCTGAGGGGACAGTGCTCCCATTGTGCCCCGTTTGCTCCCCCCGTGACACACGTGTGTGATTTATGGACCTCTGTCCTACCCCCACTCCGTCATTTCATTTCCAGTCTATTCTGTTTAGTGATTCCTGGTGGGGAAGCTGATCCACACCTTTGATCATCCTTGTGACCTTTTCCTGAACCTTCTCCAGTTCAAATATATCCTTTTTGGTGTCTGAAGAACAAAACTGCACAGGGTATTCAAGGTGCAGTCACATGAGAAATAACGCAGTGGTGCAATAACAAATTTTTGGTCTTTTCTTAAAAAACCCACTGTTTTATTTTCCTTACTGATGGCTTCTTGCTACAACACCTCTATTTATGTGACAATATCTACGTAAAGGATTGTGCTCTAGAGGGATAATGGTCGTAGAGATCATCATTTTATATCAGTCTGGAGAGCTAGACTAGACCAGCCTAGCTGAACCATAACAATAAAAAAAAATAAAATAGGGTAAAAAGGGATTCAGGATAAATATGATAGGATGATTTTTTAAAAATCCAGAATGAAAATAAGCACTTCTAGGGCAATTTACCAAAATTTTCCTTCCACATTTTTTCCAAAAAGTTTTATTTGAAAGCTTTCTTTATTTGTCTTTCTTTATTTTGTAAAGAAATATTACAGTGGTTTAGAGATGATTCAGAAAGTTTCAGGCCAGGAACCTTACATTCAAGCCTTGCAAAAGGCTTTGAACTGATGAAATAAAATTAGTCTGGAAGATCATAATGAGTGTTTGCAGTGGAGGTTGTGCTGGGCAAATCCTTGGACTTCTTTGACTATGTCAATGAAATGGCCAGTGGATAAATTAAAATGAGTTAATAAAATTTATTTAGACTTTCAAAGACCTTTGACAGCAGCTGTTAACAAATGAAGTAGTCACTGGCTAAAAATCAAAGAGCTGTTATTATTGAAAAAGCAGGAAAGAATCAATTTCTATCAGTGATCAGTTTTCATTATTACAAAATCCTAAGAGCAGGGTCTGACAAGTTTCTGTATTAGGGCCAATGTTTCGTGTATACAGTAATAACTTGGAAAGGATGGTGAGCCCAGAGGCAGTAAGTCAGCAGATGGCCCTCAAATAATTTAGGCTAGTCAAGATGAAAGAAGTAGATAAGAAGACAAAAACTGGGAAAAAGTTGGTGAAGCTTAGGCAATCTAGATAAATGAGCTACTCATAGAAAATGAATTTAAGTATTGCTAAATGCAATTTATGAATGTAGTATTAGTTGTAAAAACTATGGATAAATACAGCGCAAATGTACAGAAGTGCTCTGTGCGCTTTAGACGGTCGTATGTTACAGCAGCTCAAGAAAACATTGAAAAATATCTGCTCAGCATGTAGCTACTAAGCTGCTACAAGTAGCATATGCAGTAGGGAAAATCCTACCCAAAGAAGAAATAGAAATATTCATGTAGTCAAATCACTCCTTTTAAATTTAAGAAGTCCCTGAACCACATGGATTCGGAAGACAAAACATTCATAAAGAACATAATTTTGAAGATGTTGCTTCCCTTTGCATAATTATAGTCTTGGTAACTAGCTGGAAAAGTGTTCTGACTGGTGAAACTCCCGACTTTGACTAAATTAGGTTAATTAGCATTATAAGTTGTTTGAAGATTATAAAGATAACTATCTTTTGGTGTACCAATGCTACCTGTAAGTTTGAGAAAGTTCTCACATCACAGGCTTAATTTGCTTAAGACTTGTGGAATTGTTCTCTTTTGTGATTGACCTGTGTCATAATATAATCCTGCTGATTGTCAAGTTAGGGGATAAAGCCCATTTAAAATTTGTTTTTCCTCCATATGCAACTTTGTGCATTTCTGCCTTGTACAAGCATTTGAGCTAGTAAAACCCAATATCATAAATATCCAGAAAAAGCAAACATAAAGGAGGAAAAAGCAGCTGGGAAACATTTGTTTAGAAAGTTGATCAAATATTTGCACACTTTTTTTTCTTCTCCCCAGTATTCACTTTCCTGTGAAGGCACAGAGGTCGTTTTACTTCTTCATGTATGCAATACTTCTCATGTAGACAATTCAACCCATTTTGCAAACAACAAGCAACACATAAACTTCAATTACATTGGTGTCAGCTGAACTGCTCTTGCCTGTGGTGTGAGGTAGGCACTGCATACCAATTAGAAGCCACCGCCCCTAGTTTTGATAGTGTGCCAATATTGTATCAAAAATAAATGGCAAAAATGGAATTTGACCAGAAGACTTGAATCAACCCTTTCATTGCAAAGAAGACTGCCCTAGATCTCTCTGTGGCTGCAAATGACGCGGTGCAGAGCTTCAGCCAGACCCTCTGAGTGATTCACTGGGCAGGGAGGGATTGCAGCACTCGGATCAGAAGTTTGTTAGAAGTTCTGCAGTATCTTACAGACTCCTTCCAGCTTTTTCTAATGTCAAAGGAGGTATGTAAGGCATCAGAGAGCAGTCACTGTGGATCGTACACGGGGCACTCAGTGAACTGCTGCCTGTCTCTTCTTTCTGTTTCTTTCTTCTGTTCAGGTAGATTTGCTGCAATGGATTCCATTTATCAGTTTTCAGGGTTGATGCAGTATCTTGCCTTACATCTTGATTGACTTTTCAGTCTGTGCTTTTTGCTCTGCAGCTGCTCACAATTCTTTACTGTAAGTTGTCACAGATGCAGACTTTGACTCACATGCTTGCAAAGTGAATCAGTGGCAACATCTGTTCCCCCAGAGGGATGGGTGCACCAGCCTCGAACCACCCACAGCGGCAGTGCCTATGGAAGCTGGTATTTCCTGGCTTGCACTCTGGCAGGCGTGTTCATTAAGGGGGGGAAAGAAAATCAATCCACGCTTCTGTGCTTTTGTGCATAGGTGTGAGGATCTCCCCCGTGTTCAGAAAAACAGGGTCAGGGAGAGGGAGCCATGTGGCATTACTACTAACAGGCATCTGAATTTTTCAGCTGAATCCAAGATTCCCTATATGGTTATTGCAGTCAGAGATGCCATTTGTAATGTGTGGCAGATGTACCAACACACTGTAAGAAAATATTTGTTATTAAAAGAAAAACATTTTGTAGGATACATTTTCCCCTCTGTTGCCTTAGTGGACCTGCATGTGGGTACCTTGGGCTGACATGTGTGGATCTTCCATGGAGAACTGAATGTGGATCCTTGTGGGATTCTACCAATCTGCAGTGACATCTGCAGTCTGACAAACGAAATATTTTGGGCAGCTCAGAAGAGGAGATACCAAGAAGAGGAGAGCATATATGAGGCTGATTAGGCATCATCAATCCTTAATTGTGACCTGGGTCTATAGTAGTTCTGTGATTAGATGTACATTTTCCTTTAAAGATCACCTCTGAGAAAGTTCATGTGATTGAAAACTCTCAAACTTCAATGGTAAAATGGGCTTTAAAGTTCTTATTTCTATAGTTTAAAGGACAGGGGTGCATAATGGCAAGACAGTTATTCTCCCAGACAAAATCTTGGGTGTAAATGCCTTCAATCCTGGTGTGAGGAAATACAGGGCAGGCAGCCTGAGATCTCAGTGGTTTGCTGGCAGCATCGGTGCTGGGGGAATCACCAGGGAGTTACCTCTTCACCAGACTCTTAGAACACTGGTTTACTAACAAGAGGTCATGGTACTTAAGAGCTGGCTTGATGGGAAGTTGATTGCAGGAGTAGGGCGGGCAATCAGAAGTGGGGTCATGAGCCTGGAAGTGTACTGGGAAGTGAGGTCACGAGTGGGAAAAGTTGAGAAACTGCCCAGAGATCTGTGTTTAGTGCACTGCCGCCCTTGGCCTCTCTTGCATGTTCCCATCTCTGTCCATAATGCTTCTAGCGAGGATTAACAAACCTCTTCCCGATGCATGAGCATATTCACTTGAATCCCATTCCTTTGGTACAGTTCAAAACACCTGCCAGCAGGCTAACAGCAATCTCCTTTGTCAGTGTGAGGAAAAACCTGGGAACTCTGTGATCAAGGACTATTTCTCATTTTCAGGAGAGCAACAGGAAAGCGTTGAGCCACAGGGGAGACATTTAGAGTCAAAGAATAGAACCCGCCTCAGCAAAGCTATGATGCATATACACACACCAACTAGTAGAGCTTGGAAGTCACAGAGTCTTGTAGCTTCAGATCAGATTCTCTCTGGGAATGATCTTGCATAAGAAATGAGACTTAATAGCTATTTGTAATTAAAAGAGGCTATTTGTTTATACGTGCTGTTCTCATGAACTCTGTTTTTTCTCAGTCTGAATAAAGAGAAAGTAAATTAATCTCTCATATTTTCTTTTGTTTTTCTATGTATTAATAGAGAAACTAAAGTTAAGCATGTGAAAAGGCTAGTGAGATGCTTAACTAATATTAAAGCATGAGAAAGAGATTGTGCTAAGCAAGCAATAGAATAATTTTGTGTGCTACCCTGCCCAATGTTTGTGGCCCTATAGTTTACATTTTATTAGGAATATTTTCCTGAATGGGCAAAAAGATCCTTACCTGTACCTATTAACCATGTCCTCTTACAAGGAAGCCTTAGAGGGGTTTTGTGATTTTTAGGAGAAGCAAGCGAGATGCAGGATTTCCTTAGAACTGCACTGATCTATAAACAAAGTTTCTCTCTGTATCTCTGAAAGTTTAAATGGCACCTCTTAAGAAAGAAATGATAGAAGTATCTCAGAGTTTACTCCTTTTGAATAATTATTTTAATTGAAATGTTGGATTGCGTTCTAATTCTTACAGCAAAATGTCTTGCAGGCACAGAGGAGAGGAATTATTTGTGGAATGCAGCATCAGCCAAGTCTCAACACACATGCTGGAAAGAATTGGCGTAGGCTTACCCGGTTTTGCATGCAGAGGAGTCTTGAAGTTTGGACTGGTTTTTCTTTTTGATTCTTTTCGTTAATGCTACAAAACAACAGATGCAAATTTCCCACTGCCTGCTTGCTTTTCACATTTCTCAAAGTCAGAATAACTGTAGCTGTCAGGGGGACTTACCTTGTTGCAAAGAGTATCAGACAATTCTCCTCTCCTCTCCTCTCCTCTCCTCTCCTCTCCTCTCCTTTCCTCTCCTCTCCTT
>VYXC01010324.1:88049-180216 GCA_013397175.1 Platysteira castanea | reverse complement strand
CTCCTCTCCTCTCCTCTCCTCTCTTCTTTTTCCTCCATTTTACCTTTCCCTTTTTCACCTGTCTTACAATAATCATATTGTCTTCTACTTAAACGTGCTTAGTACACCTTTTCCAGTTGCAGCAATTTATTTTATAGTCTAGAGTCCTTACAGAGGCCAAGGAAATGAGACCTAACAGTTGCAATTGTTTGAATGTGTCACTAAGGGTACGTGAAGAATTGATTTTTTTTTCCCTCTGGGGGAAGAAAAAAAAAAATTCAAGATTTTGCTTTGGATTAAAATAAATCTAGACTTTTAAACATTTTTTTTCTCCCCAAAGAAGAATGAAAACTCCCCAAATTACATTTTATGTTGAATGAAACATTTTATTCAAACCCAAATGAAACATTTATTTTCCCAAGCATTTGCAAGGAAAGCAAAGGAAATGAAGGGATAGATTCACAAAACTGGAAAATGAAATGGAGGAGTAGGACACTTCTAACTTATTGCCAGAGAACTGTTCTCTTTTGTCACTTTTCAAGTTTGTATAAATATGTACTGGAAAACAGAAACGAGCCCAGAGGACTGTTGCAACTTGCAGGCTACCTACACCTCCTCCTGTGTCTATTTCCCTTGAAGATTTTAAAAAATATTCAACAAAAAGTAGAGCAGAAGGCAGCACCTTCGCTCCCATCCTGTTTGGAAGCACAGCAGTGGTGGAGACGAAGGGTGACTTCACACACACCTTCTTTGCGTGGCGTAGCCTTTAACTGCTCCTGACATGTACAGCTCACATTTCCTGTGCTACCAAGCCCCTGGAGCACAAAGCAGTGAGTTTTAAGTTAGATTTCTGTAGCAAACACCAAAACCATCAGGTCTGAGTGGGGCTCCCTCAGTTGCTTCTGTTGAAGCTCTTCTACCCTGTTTTTTAAATTTTTAGGAACTGAGACAACTAGAGGAAGTGAATGTGGCTCCTTACCCCAAGGAGTCCCCTTTCTCAACTGAACGGTGAGAAACCTGCAGTTTAGGGTTTTTTAAGTTATTGATTTCTAGTGAAACAAGATAGCAGGGCAGATTGAGATAGATGCCCTGCCCTGAATACGAAAAGTTGGAATCATGGGTGAACTTCTGGGAGCTGAGGGCCATTGCTCACATCTCCTCCGGCAGAGGAAGGGAGCCAGTGTTTTCTCACATCCAGCTGTGTTTTCTCACTGGTGTAATGCTAGTTAAAAGTATACCACAACTAATACTCTCCCAAGTCTGCCTTTTTAAACTTTTCTTCAAGCCAAGATGATTTGATGAATTTGACCAGTCTGCCCTTTGCTACATGTATTACATGGCAGATATCCCACCAAATAAAACGTGTCCTTGAACATGTGTGAATTTACAGTACAAGCCCAGAGTAAACAGTGGGCTGAATTAAGCCTTTAAGGTGAGATTCACCTTCTCTTTCAGAAAGCTCTAGAAATCAAGACTATACATGGCATTTCTCTCAACACAAATAGTTATAGCAGAGTAGTCTATAGGCAGCAAAGAAATTAGAATTGTAGATTTTATAGGGTAGATACCATATCTTCAAGGCATAGTTTTATGCTTGGACTTAGCCCTTGACTGAATAATCTTTGCTGAAGTTGCCTGTAGCATTTGGGTGTCTGTAGAGAGAATATTAAAGAAGAAGACGAGGAAACAGTCACTTCAAATTACTTTACCTGTGAAGGTGAGCTGAGAGAGGCCTGGTTTAGCCTTTGATAGGATTTCCAGAACTGTACATTTCTGTGGTAGCGTATTCATGAACATTGATGCTTCTTGTGTTTTCCTGATACAGACAAGGGAAAAGGCTGAGACAAAGCCAGTTTCTCTGCATGGAATCACGTTACTCATCCCTTAGATTGTGCAAGCTTGCAGTCTAGCTCCAATTCAGCTTTAATTTTCCAATTTACTGCATTCTTGTAGAAAATGGTACCTGTATATGTGACTTTGTTTATGCAGGTGAAGAACTTCTGTTGGCAACCTCAGCTTACACTCAGAAAGCCTATTTAAGCTGAGCAAGATGCATTAATAGCAGTCAAGTAATAACATTCATAGTTTGAGGGTAAGCAAAGGGAGAGAGTGAAAAATGAGATTTTTTTCTTTCCAAATCTTTACTAGAGCTAGAAAATGAAAAGTAATTTTCAAAAAGTGAGAAAGTTTCATTTTGTCTGTAAAACATCAGGAAAAACAGACAAAAATGAAAAGGGAGAATCAAGGTCTGACCCAAGTGTTCCATACAAGGTCTCCACTGAATTTTCACTTGGGTATCTGAATTGAGGACACTGAAATAGACTCTTTCTATATTGGTGGCACCTAAGTCACCAATACTTGTTTGTATTTGCACTTGTCCTGTTTTGCAAGGACTCAACATCAGGATCTTCTTGTGGCATTAAAATACAAAATTCCAGTTTATTTCAGAACAGATAAAGAAGAAAGTGGTCTTATCCGCGTTTTACCACAGTTGCTGAGTAAGTAGATACATATAATTTACTTTATGTTTTATCTTGTATTTATGTGTACAAATTATGAACATTTATGCTAAAAGTCACATCACCATTTGTAATTATACTATAAAACCAAAAATAATTTAGGATTGATCAAAAACTTTCATTCGACCTGAAGTCAAATATTCAGTTTCCTTTGTAAGGTTTTAAACTCTTTTTTAAACTCCTTCAAAGTAATTTGACAACTTTAAAGTAAAAATGCCATTTTAAAACAAGAAAGGGAAGGAATGCTGAAAATATAAAATGAAACACTTTGGTCTGTCATTCATCTTGCTAAGATCTCACTGTCAAAACTGTTAATTAAATTTTATCTATCCTTCCACTGCCCCCTTGCAAAAAGTGTTTTTCAGCATGTAAAATACGCATTGAGGATAAATAACCTGATCTACCCCAGAGACCTCATGCTGCACTCCTTTCTCTAGTTTGCACATGTTTTATTTGCCATTATTTGCGTGCTCAAATAACTGCCCTGATGTTCACTTACCCACTGAGCTGTGCACAGAAATGTACGAGACACACTTCGGAAGCTTGAACACAAAGATCTGTGATAAGAATATGCTATGATTCCTGAAGAATTTGGCCAGCTACCCTAAAAAAATTCCAAAAGTGCAGTGAGCAGTGTTAACTGAAGCTCCAGTAATGCCATGCTACCCTGCCTTCAGTGACCTGCCTCCCATGGGTCTTTCTTTTCTGCCTCCTCATGGTCAGCCACGCTGTTGCTGCTGGATCTGCTGAACTTCAAGATGAGGTCTGTGTGCTTGCAGAGGAAATTGGATTATTTTTTGCACATTTGCATGCTTGTTTTGCTTTCTTCTGTCAAAAACATTTTTTTACCTGAGAAAGAAGGAGTTAATAAAAATAGGCTTTTTGCTGTTGAAATGTCAGCCACAGCTTCTCATCACCCCATGAAAAGCCCTCTTGTTTCCTTGCTCAGCTCCTCCTGAACTTCAAACAGTCCTATAATCCCTTTGACCTTAGAAGGTCAAAGATATATAAAAAGTATCATTCTTTGTGTAAAAGAACATTAATCATTCTTACCTAGCTCTTTATTCTCTTTTGAGAGCCCTGTGATATTTTAATTCATGAACCACTTTCTAGAATTAACATATATAATGTCAACTGTTTCTTAAGCAGGTAAAAGAGGAGAAATCCTTTCTGTCCCTGCTTTTGCTGACTCCCTGAGTACCAGCATCTAATTTATTTTCATGATTAATTTAACTGTGTAATTTAAAACATTAATATTCACTCAAAATGCACATACATATGTCCAATTGTACTATAAATATTGTTTAATTAAAATAGAGAGTGGAAAAAGATTTTTAACTGTGCTGCTCTCAATTTCTATGAATTTGGCAGGACTTGAAAGTCCTAGGACTAAATTCTGATGTCAGTGCAAATCTGGTGTTTGATTTAGGTCAATGAAAAAACCCTCTGGACTTTCAGCTGAAGACAGAATTTGTTTTCCTTGAGGAGCTATATCCTGCAGTGTGGGGGGAAAGGGAATAGGCAAAATGAAAATCCCTCTTAAAATGAAGCAACTTCAGACAAACTTAATTAACTGTGTGGAGCCTGTCAAAGGTCAGGGCGGGATCACTGCGGGAAATGCAAGTGCAAGTCTGAAACACTGGCAGCGGGAGAGTGAGGGCAGAGGCCGAGATGAGCCTTTCAGGCAGGCATGGCTCCGTGCTGGAGAGCCAAGCCACCCGTGGGTGAGGTGGGTGTTCCTGCCAGGGAGGAGCTCCTGCCTCCCGGGGACCTGCCTCTCTCGGCGTGTATTGATGCCAGCAGGCAGCAGCTGTCACAGAACGCAATCACACATCACTCCTGCCATTATGCACGTGCTCGGTGCACTCCTGCATCAGGCCCTCAGCTCAGAGCTGGTGGAGGAATGGGCTGGGTGGAGGAAGGAGGGGAGAACTGGGCTGCCACTGGAGTTGTTTTGAGCCTGACTTGCGCTTTCTCAGCTACCCATGCTTGATGCTCTTGGAGGAGTACCTTTCTTGAGCTGAAATACCCGTTCACTAGTACTTTGGTTTTCTTTTCTTTCTTTTTTCCAGGTAAGATTGTTTGCCAATGGATTGGCAGAACAGTTTTTGACTCTAGTTTCATGAACAATGTTGTAACTGTCGCATATTTGGAGCAACTCTGCATGAGATGCTTGGAAAGCATTTCGGAATGGTGTGGTTGGAAGGAAAACCACAGGCTGCAGAACTGCATCGAAGTGTCACAACTGGGGAAAGCCCCTCAAGGTGATATATACTACCATTCATACTGATTTTTTTTCCTGGGTAAACAGCATTTTGTTTACCCAGTGTTCAGTGCCTTGCACTAAAAGAATATAAGTAGCAACCGATTGTTGTGTCGATAAGGCAGGGAGGTTATGGTGGTGGGTCCACCTTGTCTGTCCATCTTTTTCTTGACCCTTCTCTTTTAGGACTGGAAAACAGCCTTGGGGACATACAGGGGCACAGCAATGTCCTGAAATTTGGGTATCTGGCACAGCTGTTCTCAGCTTCCTTTGGCCTTCCTGGCATCATTCCAGACTCAGCATAAAACACTCACTAATCCCCTTAAACCTTTGGAATAGAACAGTAAGATGATGAGAGAAGGACAACTCAAAGTAGGTGAGCAATCCAGGGAAAAATGTGCATTTTTAGTGTGCTGTGCTTCCCTGTAGGGAGAGGCAAAATGCCTCTCACTGACGGTTGTCTCCCACTGGCTGTGGAAAGGCTGCTTCTGACAGTTGTACAGCTCCCTGGTATTTTTATCTTTCCTCCTCTCCTCCCCTTCCCAGGAAGCAAGGGGAGCCGCAGCAGCTCTGACTTTTTACCAGTAAGTTCTGTAAGCTGAAAATGAAATAAAATTATGGATTGATGCTGGGAGGGCAAGGGTGCACTACAAACAAAGCGGGCTCTCTGTTGATAGAGTGAACTGATGAGACGTTGGGCTGCTCATGCCAGGGGAAAGCATGTTATAAACCAGAGAACTGGAATACTCTTGTACCTGTAAGAGTATTTCATGACTGTAAAATTATCCTGCTTTTTAACATGGGATCCTGCTGTCAAATCTATCTTAGACCATCAGCCCTCGACACTGTCACTTGTCTTCCCAGTCCCTTGGCACTCGCCACCCTTGTGGTAGGGCAGTTTTCTGGAGCTGTGATGGGTGCACTAAGCTCAGACTGACAGCTCCCTTTCTCCCTGAGCTTCCCTGCTAGCCCTTTCTTCCCCACAGTGTGATGAGGCCCAGCCTCCTTTCTGCTGCTGCAGCTGCCTCCTCTCTGTTCCCGGTATCAAAACCCAAAAATCCCATCACTGCCACCTACCAGGACAAATAACCTCAACAGGTTCTTCCCCTGGGTCCTCGCAAGAGTGTAGGCAGCACTGTGCCCTTGGGCTGTCTCTCCGTTGGTTTTTTTTTATTTTCATCTTCTATTATCTTTTAATTTTATTTNCCTCCTCTCTGTTCCCGGTATCAAAACCCAAAAATCCCATCACTGCCACCTACCAGGACAAATAACCTCAACAGGTTCTTCCCCGGGGTCCTCGCAAGAGTGTAGGCAGCACTGTGCCCTTGGGCTGTCTCTCCGTTGGTTTTTTTTTTATTTTCCTCTTCTATTATCTTTTAATTTTATTTTAGTTTCTGAAGCTTTAGCTACTTTTGTCCTGAAAGAGTTCAGACACTTCTCAGCCCCCCAGGAATGTGATCCATTTTAACCTCCTACCTTCCGCACTGATCCTGGCTTTTATCTACCTCCCACTACGAACTACTTTGGCCATGGAGCCAACAGACTGTACAGGAGGGGCTTTCCCCAGACCATTTCCCCTATATGAGGACTCAAAATCACATCATGGGAGATGCGTATTTACTATTTTTGGTCAATAATCAGTGTTTTTGCCCAAGCCATGAAGGGTTTGCTATCCTAATCCTGCTAAAGGTACCATCTGAGCTGGCCCAGCTATTATGAATCCCCACCTGGCTCAGATATTTGATATTGTGCATGAATTTCACTAACTTACCTCCCAGAATTTAAGAGAGGTGGGTCAGTAGTTCAAGCCTGATTTGTGATTCCAGCCCAGCTTGGAAAACCATTGAAATCAAACCCTCCCTTAAGGTAGAGGGGACAGAACTCTTCCCCAGACACTTGTGGAGGAAAGTACACTTGGTCCTGCAGGTTTATGGCATGCCTCTGTGTGTGTGTGTGTGAGAGAGAGAGAGAGAAAAAGCATAAAACTTAACCTAGGAACCATCAGGCCAGGTGTTTTACTCAGTGTTACGGGTTTCAGGGTATTGGCAAGCTGTGATGCTCTTAATGGACGTCCCAGGTTTCCTGCTGGGACAGAGAAATGGGGCACTTAAATATTAGCAAAGAGCATTTCCAGATACACGTGTGAAGGAAAGAATTGAAATTGTGAGGGCTTGGGTAAAAGCTAAAGAATCTCTTGTTTATATATGTGGGAACAATGAAGAGTTTATTCTGGGTCCTTTGATGTGTGGGAGGGGCTCTGCCTAAGCCCTCTTATTTCAGTGGAAACCCTGATGCACTGCCTGCCTTGTCCTTGCTCAGATCCTTCCCAAACCAGAGAGGAGTGAACGCAGCCTGAGATGTGCACCACATACCAAACTCCTACCTGTTTCTGGAGAATATGAGGAGGAGTTCAAGAGTAGGATTTGAGGCATCCTCCTCATCCAACCCCTTTGCTTTCTTTCCTTCTATAGTGGAGCAAGGCTAGTAAGCCTGCCTATGAGGAAGACTTTTCATGTGTTACAAAGAAGCTGGCTGGAGGAAGTTGACAGTTCATTGGTATCCAGGAAGAGGTCGATTTCCTTCTTTATAAACATATCAGAATACAGCTATAGAAGTAATAAAATATTAAACCTCTACCTATTTAGTTTCTTGGACACTACATCAGAAGAGAAGAGAGGGAGAAAGTAAAAAAAAAATCATCAGTATGCTAGTGCATACAGATTGGATTATTTGTACAGGAAGGAAAGAAAAAAGTCAGTCTGTGAGTATCTTTTGCAGGTAAGGAGGAAAATCACATAACTTCTAGCTGTTAGATTTACAAACATCTACCCAGCCCACCTTCCTTTATTGGAGAGGCCAACAACTTTCTGGATCACACTGCTTCACAGATCTTAGGAGATGATTAAAGAAAGGATATAGTATAGGATCTAGAAGTTATTAAAATTGCCTGTGACTTTGAGAAAACCTGCCTTTGTGCAGCCTGGAGAAGAATCTGTGCATAATATCTGCCCTGTCATTTTTTAGTTTCCTATAATTAGTCAGAATGATTTTTCACCTGTTTTTTAGTACCCTGTTATGGGAAAAATATTCTGAAAAAGTCATGACTTAACTAACAGCAACTATAGCAAATTTTTCTTGAGTAGCTTTGAGCTGACTCGGATTGCGATGGTAAGGAAGAGGACAATACTTTTCCACCAGCCCCACACCCAGTTTACAGAGCTCTAATTTAAGCTCTTTGGGAGTGTTGCAGCACGACATTGTGGGTGCTTCCAAAGAGCTTGGGCATGCAGGCAGGAAGCATCTTACCTTCTTTATCCCGTGCCACTGGAAAGAGCCAGCAGACCTAGCCAGGATGTGGACAGGGGAGCTACATTTGTCAGTGGGGCTGGGTTTCTCTTGCTCAAGAGAAGAAGTAGTGGCTCACCATGAGAAAAAGGACTTTCTGTTCAGGAGATGCAGACAAAAGGAAAGACGATGCCCTCATGACTCCTCGGTGTACAGTCACTCTGTGATATTGCTGAATATTCAGATGTGTGACAGTGACAATATACTGTGCAAGATGGGATCACAAAGAGAATGGGACTTTAGGAATCCTCTCTTGGTCAACACACTTGTTGGACTATGGAGATCAGGATGGAATTGGGAAGGAGAGGCAAGGTAGCATAGGAAAATATCACAGAAGATATGATGAGACTGGAAGGGTGATGTGAGGCTTGGATATTTGAATGGTTGGCACTGCCTTGGGCTGAAGCTGGCTGTTGCCAGAGGATGTTGCCTTTTGTAACCAAACAGAAAAAGACGTCTTTTACTTGGAGTGTACAAGGTGGATCCAGGATATCCACTGACAGTTCAGGTCCTCCACTGGATTCAAATGCTAAAGTACAGGAATGTAAAAAGAAATGCAAAAAATTTCAGCCCAAAAAACCTGCCCAAAAGAGAGAGAATTTTTGATATAAAAGAGATAGGTGTCTTAGCAGTGAATGTAGGCTGGATATTGGTAGTCCTCAGAGATGACTCCAGAGCTACTCTGACATGTTCCTCTGCCCTGGCAGATAAAACACATACAGAAGGGTATGGATAATTAGGCTCCTCGATGACAGTCAAACTGGAATGAGGTTTAGAGATGGGATGAAGGTACTGCAGTCAGTCAGAATCTGGGAAGTAAGCAGCACTTTGTCAGAATGTCTGGTCAAGAAGGTCCTTAGAGGTTTAGCCACCAAATTAGAGACTAAACTGCAGAGCAGATTCTGGGATAGCAGATGAGATAACATTTAAGCAACATAAGACAAGCAGGTCAGGATTAGGAGAAAAAAAATTAGCAAAAAGGTCAAATCAGAAGTCTGTGAAGAAGGGTCAGGAGCTAAGTAGGGAATTACAAGTGAGGTTCAAAGGCCAAAGCAAAGACTGAGGAGACAAGGACCACTGTACGCTGAAAACATGCATATATCCCATAGCAGAGTCTACCTGTCCTGGATTAACTAGGACCAGAAACTTTGATTTTGTTCTGGGTCTCAAATACTTATAGGGACCCATCTTGGAGGCTGCACTTGTCTTTCTGCAAAGAAAGGAGTTTTATTTATCACAGACAGAATCCTTGGAGATTCTCCTTTTTCTAGACTCTGTGAAGATAACTAGCTTTCAAAAGAAAAGAACTGAGGCACATGATGGTAGTTTGTATTTCTTGTTTGAGGCAAATATTCCAGCATCCAAACCTTTCTAATCTACACCTTTCAAGTCACCCAAGTCTGACTGCAGGAATTTCTGAATGACTTCTGTGGTCCATGTGCCATAGGCTGTGATCACAGCAGTCCTTCTTGTCAGCCAGTGTCAGGATGCTTTGGAGAATTTCACACCTTGTGGCACCTACAAGGGCTCCTTTGCTGTTGCTGGTGATTATTCTACTTAGTATTCTCTTTTCTCTGAGTCAAAAACTGGCAAGCTGAGAGAAGAGAGTAAAGTCATTACCATTTTTCTTGGCCTCAGCAGGCTACAGACCCGTATTATCAACTGCAATAAAACGATGCTGGAAAGGAATTGAATATTTTGGTGCAGAGTACTTGAATGAGCTTCAAAATCTTGTGTGTTCCAGCTGAAAGATCAACACAATTTTGGTTTTAAAACGCTGACTCTGCTCTGGACGGCTGCTGCTGTTATGACTTCATTAGTGTGGCACAGATTCTTGTCTCCCTCGCCCTGGCTTTACTCTGAAGTAGCTCTGTCAGCTCAGTGGAGATATATCTGACTTAACTCAAGCTGAGAAGAGAATCAGGCCACAACTGTTGTCTGCCTAACTCTTTCAGACAGGAAGGAACTTCTGGTTTGGATCCCTTTGGGTTAAGAGGAGAAAAAAAAAGAAAAAAAAGGCTTAAGAACCTCAAAAACAAACATAACCTTTTCTTCCCCTCAGCAGCAGGTTTTGCTTATAGAGCGATAGTATATGACTCTATTTAGCACGCTGGAGCTGCCCCACAATGAGACAGTACGTTTGCTATTTTTCCTTCTGGGAAGCAGCCGGCTCCCCAGCAGTGACGTGTGGACACAGCTCGGTTTGCTGCTGGAGCAGGAAGCAGTGGGTTTGCAGAGCTGACGCACTTTGGCTGCCTCTGCCACCTTCCATCCTCTGATGGCACAGGCCAAGTTCATCCAGACAGATATGACCTAGAAGGATGTTTATGCAATAAAACAATGAAGTATTTGTTTCAGGCAGCTCTGATGACACTGAAATTATATCACTAGAAAAGCATCTTTTTTGATGGTAATTGCAGCCTACTGCTAGATCTAGATTTTGACAGAATTTCTTTAGTTTTACTGCCTACATGACCCAGTGTGGGTGTAGTGCACAACATCAAGCTAAAGCAGAGATGATGAGAATGACAAAACATTGGCATGGCATGAGTAAGGTCCCAACGCAGAGCAACGGCAGACCTGGGAGTTTGTTCTGGGTTTTCTAAGTCACAGAACCTGATGTCTCCTTTCTACATGAAGCCATGATTACAGTGTTGTGGTGGGGTGTCCCTGGCTGGATGTCACTCTATGCCACCCAAGCTGTTCAATTGCTCCCCTCCTCAACTGGGCAGGGGGGAGAAAATGTAGCAGCAAAAGACTCATGGGTCAAGATAAAGATAGGGAGAAATCACTCAGTATGAATGGCCATGGACAAAACACACTTGACTTGGGTAAATTGGTTATTTATTAATAGTCAAATCAGAGTAGGGTGATGAGCTATAAACCCAAATTCTAAAATACCTTTTCCCTACCCCTCCCTTTTTTCCAGGCTTAACTTTACTCATGAATTCTCTACCTCTGTGCCCCCAGCAGCACAGGGAGATGGGGAATGGGGGTTGCAGTCAGTTCATCATGTTGTCTCTGCTGATCTTTCCTCCTCAAGGGGAGGACTCCCTATGGTCTTGCCCTGCTCCAGCGTGGGGTCCCTCCAAGGGGAGACAGTTCTCCACCAAATTCTCATAGGTTCTTGCATGGACTGCAGTTCTTCACAAACTGCTCCAGTGTGGGTCTCTCTCACAGGGTGCAATCCTTCAGGAACAGATTGCTCCAGTGTGGGTCCCCTGTGGGGTCACAAGTCCTGACAGAAAACCTGCTCCAGCACAGGCTTCTCAAGAGGCCACAGCCTCCTTCAGGCATCCACCTGCTCCAGTGTGGGGTCCCTCGGGATCTGCAGGTGGATCCTTGCTCCATCATGGACTTTTGTCTGCAGGGAGAAAACCTGCTTCACCATGGTCTTCACTGGGCTGCAGGGGAACTAGTGCCTGGAGCACCTCCTGTCCCTCTTTCTTCATGAACCTTGTCTGCAGAGCTGTTGATCTGACATAAATTCTTGCTTTTCTCTCTGGCTGCAATTGCTCTTGTGTAGTAGCTCTTCCCTCTTTTAACTACATTTTCCCAGAGGCTCTACCACTGCTGCTGATGGGCTCAGCCCTGGCCACCAAAACCTTGCCACACAAATCCAATACAAGCGTACAGGTCTGGTGGTTTGCCAGAGGAAAACAGATTGGAAATTTCTTCTCCAGTCCAATCTCTTTGCCTGTGAGTACAGCTGAAGATGTTGACACAGAATTCTGTGTGACAACCTGATAGAAAGCCTATTGGACTCTAGGATTTTTGATTCCTCACGCAGGTCAGAAGAAGACCTTTTGAACTGCTACTAGTCTTGCCAGGACAAGTGACATGAGTGGATTGTTAGTATAAACAGTGGTTTATTAGTATTAACTGTTTATAACCAACTAATGGGAGATCTACTAATTGTAGGTACCAACCAATTATTCTTAAGGAAAAATAATACCCCTGAAATTTTTCTCCCATTGATCTAGGAGAATTTGACACTCCTGATCTTCTTAAGATGGTACAAGGCCCAAGGTCACTCCTAAACTTTTGTCTGATGAATGGGAATTGTTGTCTGGATGTTGTTTTTCTTCAGTAGTTTGGTTAAAACCAACATATGACATTGTCTACACACTGTCAGAGGCTTTGGAAGTAGAGGCATCTACAAACCAGTCATCGTAGTACTTTGCAGACTGTGCTGCAGCTCATGCAAGCCAGCACTCTACTACACAAAACAATAGGCTGAATTCATCAAAGTGATAGCGGGGTCAAAAGGGTAGGGTTGCCAAGGCATAACTCACTGTAGTTAAAGGTAATTTTAGTTTTATTTCCTTTTTGATTAATGTTTAAACTTTGATTAAGATTTTTCCAGGGGAGAACAATAGAGCTGTGGGATAGACGTTTAAGTTCAACTGATAATGCAAAACAATTAAAAATGAAAAATCCCCCTAAACCTCTCAGCAGAACTTTTTCCAAGAGAAGTCCTTCACGTCAAAGCTGAACAGGCAGTTCCCTTTCCACCTCTGTTGCTCTGCAAATGAGGGCCGTCCGTAAATAAAACTAACATGTTGCCCATCTGTTACGCACAGCTAAAGGAAATTTAAAGACAATACTACCAGAACTCCCAAAGATACCATCTAACCCCATAAATAATTTATTTTTACAACTCAGATCAAAGAGCTCATGGACACTGGACTCATTCCATCATGGCGTGCCCTTTGGAAGAAACTCCCACAGTCATGTGATGGTTTTTCCACTGCCCTCTGAAAAAGTCCTCAGGCTCAGAAGTTCCCTTTGCTCTGACTCCCTCTCCTGTCCCCTGGATTATGTTTCATATAACTTATGCTGTGGCTGTTCAAACCACGCCCTCTAGATTAGCAAGGATTTTTACTTTTCCTGGATGGTGCTGAGATCTCCTGATGCCCTGAGGAGTATGAATGGTGGACTGCCAGAAACACCTTGAACTTGAGGAAAGAATTTTTCACCCCAAAGTGTGAGGCTTCAGGAAACTGTTGGTGCCATTCACACTTCTAGATAAAGCAAGGAAGGATTAGGCTTTCTCTGTGGACCATGCCATGGCCCAGGGTTTCAGCTCCTGTGTAGTGGGTTAGATGTGGTATCATGGTGTTATCACACATGGGAGACTAGCACCTGTTGCAATATTCTTAAAGGAGGCCAGAGCATGTGTCATGTTGGCTTATGTGTTCGGTGTGTGAAGCCACAAAAAGTGGAGCACAGGCTGCATGGAAGGGCAGACAAGTGTCAGCTGAGACATACTCATGATGGTCCAAGGCAAATGAGCAACCAAGATATTGGCTTTTCAGGGCTGACTGTGAGCTCTGTGGCTGGTCTGTATCTACGGACAACTTAGAGTTAACAAACAGATGCAGAATAATGCAGAGAAGCCAGACAAAATCAGTCTTCTCATTTCTAGTTAACTGGTCACTACTGATTTTTCTCATGAAATAAGACATATTGCTTCTTCTGTATGACAGCCATGGATAATGTCATAATGGATAATGGCTGTCATACTGCTCCCAAGGAACACTTTTGGGAAACTGGTCCTTTAAATCTGGCAGAGCAAAACATCTTCAGTTCTAACGTAATCATTTTGAGATTTGATTTTCCTCCCAGGCTGGTAAGAGTTCTTAAATTCCTTTTCTTCCTTCTTTTACTTTGAAGCGTTGCTGAGGAAACTTGATGACTTTAATACACTGCCTGTGATAACACTGATAAAAATAATCTCTGTAGCAGTCTGGAGTCCCCTGAGAAGCAGACTGCATGCCCATCTCAGACAGCTTACAAAACTCTGACAGTAGGAAAGCGTGGCCACGGCCGAGATGTGTGGTAAAACAAGCCGTGTTTCTTGCAGCCTGTTCAAGCAGGAGGGGCTGGGGAGAGTGGTCATGCTCAGATTACTTTTGCAGCTACTTAAGCTTCCCTGTTCTTAGCCACTTCTCATTCTCTGGAGGTTGAGGTCCTGCTTCGGTGTACTGGGCAGATCTGTTTTGAATTGCCATGCAGTGTATGTCTGAGCAGTGGGAGGAATAGTAGGGCTGCTTGTAGTGCAGGCCAACATACATTATGTTAGCTCTCAAAATGCCAGGAATGGGACCACTTATTTTTGAGAAACCTCTGATATACCCTCCTCTAAGTCCTAATTATTTACACATCCACAGGAAAAGAGACTTTTCTTAACTTTATGTACTTAGGGCAGTAGCTAACTATCTAAAGATCTCACTACTTTAACATACTTACCACTTTAATTAACCTGCTTTAATTTATTTACTGTGTTGGATCCATATCTTTCAAAAGGACAAAAGGCAATATGAGTAATTACAGAGTAGCAACATCTGCACTGAATGATTCTTCTTGCTTAATAGAGAACACTGAAAGTGAAATAAAAGATTAAGACTATCATGATATACCTAAATGTAACTGGCATAGTTTTTGCAGCCTATTAATAAACTTCAATTAGGTCACAATAAAATAAAACAACAGATAAAAGGAAGTTGGTTGATATGTTTAATTTAATTGCTCATCATGGTAAAAAGCTTGCACAAAAGGTTTAGACAGTTACAGTGTGAGAAACAAAGTGTTTTAAGAAATAACCCTTCCTGCCTTGGCAAACTCCAAGAATATTATAGCAAAATATTTACAAAAAGAGAGTTGAATTCATATCTTGTGATAGTAGTTGCTTTATTTGCTAATAATACGTAATAAGAAGCAAAAAAGCACCATGTAATAGCACAAAATTATTTCAATGAGTGTGACTGAGGAGAAAGTTAGATGGACTTAATTTACTTGAGTGAATGACAGATAAAATTCAAAGAAAGCTAGAAAGTAACATACTTTTGGAAGAAACATCTGAAACTTGGAGTTACCCTATCACCACAGAAAAAGATCTTAAACAAAAGCCAACCAGCAAACAGAAGGGAGATCTCCCGAATGGGAGGAGAGAAGATCATCTCAGTTACTTGCTTAGGTCTCGTGTGTCTCCCACTGAATCACCTCGACATGGTTGGAAACTGAACTGCACCCTGAGAGTTTGACTCTGACCCAGTATGGCATTTTTTATATTCTGAAAACTGGTATTTGGGTGGTGTGAAAGCTTTGCATTCAGCATATAAAAAGCCCCCCCCCCACCCCCCAAATCAAACTTATTAGTCAAATGCCTAAGAAATAGGATGTCAAACAATAAATGCTCTGATATCTTCACAGTGATGTGGCCTCATCAGAAATACTGTTCTCAGTTTAGTCAGCCAATCTTAAGACCAGTTTTAGAGTTTGTTCTAGAAAGGAGATTAATGCCTCTGGAGATGCCGAAATGGCCAGTCTTGAAGACAAGGCTGTGGACTAGCTGGGGTGATTCCTCTGACACTGTGGTGCATTTCCTTTGTCTCTAGCATGTTAAATATTTAGGCAATGCCTGTTTCATTTCCTGAGCTTGCATTCGTCTTGTTTAAAGATGCACTTAACTGATGTTTAATAAAATATCATAGATACTCCTGAATTTAATGAGTTGCCATGTCAGAATTCATTTAAATCCTTTAATTTTTGTCTCACATTTATAGCCTAAAGCTCTGTGTTTCATTTTGACCAGAATTATTGCTCTAGCTATTGGCACTGGATTCCCTGCATTTACATACCTGCAAAATAAAGATTGAGCCAAACTAAATTAAAACTTAATAATAATAAAACCCCCTCAGAAAATGAAAACAACAACTGAGCTCCATACTTCACCTCCTCAGAAATCCTAAACCACAACACATCAGCAAAAAGTACCTTTTTTGCTTTATTACTCAAGGCATGTTTATGTATTTTGGGCCTGAAATGAATGGGCCCTTCTTAAATACGACATCTGTGTATTTTAAAGCAAGCTAAACCTTTCTGTGGGGATTATGCTAAACTGACACCCACGGAGATTACAGACTCCTCTTTTCATGTGGAGAGGATGTCACCCCATGTGTTTGTTTTTGTATGTGAGCATAACCCATGCTCCTGCAGTTCCTAAAATAAGTGGTTTGCTGGGGTTGATTGAAGGATAACGTAGCCTGTCTTGCAGGAACCCCAGGACTTCTGGTATTATCATGCATGCCTCTGCACCTAAGCAGTCATGGACACTTGTTACGTGCCATACCTATCTGTGGCCCTGTTATCATGATCTGTGGCTGCAAGTATCCCATAGTTACATCCACGTGTGAGCTGGAGTGCCGTACTCTGACATGATGATCTGTGTGGGTCCCTTGCAGCTCAGATTGTTTTATGATTCTGTATAGAGAGCTGGCATGGTGCTATGTTACTTCACCAGAACCCATGAAGCCTTTTGATAAGACAGAGCAAAACAGAAGGAGGTATGTGCTGCCCTTGCTGCTAAGGGATTTGTCGTGGAACAAAATGTCTCTTTTCTCTATGTGACTGACATTTACTTTTTAAAAACTGCTTCTATTTGAAAAGAATTTTTGCAGCAAACGGTAAGTTTTAAAGAACGCTTGAGGTGATTAATTTTTTTCACTAGGAAAATTTTTGAGATGTCTTCTGATGTTTCAAACTTCTAGGGCAGAAAAACTTGTGGTTCTGACCTTTGCATTATACTTTTGTTCTGTTTGGCATTGTCCCTATTTTGCAGGTCTGTATACACAGGTATGTAAACAGAGTGGTCACCAGACAGATGAGCAGGAACTCCAGAGTTCACCATAGAGTTCACCTTCAGAGTTCTGTAGCCCCAGTCTGCAAGACCACTCTTTCTTTTCTATTACAGTGTTACCTGAAAACCAGAAGCAGACATTGGATATAGCTGTGATGAAGATGAGCAATTCATAGGAGAGTGCCTTTTGGAGACTAAGTTTTGGCATTTCCAATGCTCATATTTGCCTTTTTCTTAAATCATAAACCTGGATCTTCTACTAAATTAAATTTATAATGAGAAAATTGTTTACAAGCTTGTTGCTGATTTAAAGTAATGACTTTGTGAGTGTATTTTTTGTCCTTTGCGTGAAGCCTTTAAAGTACTTTAAAGTACAGCTACTGCAACCATATTCTTAAGAAGCAGATGCTCAGGTGTGCTCTGGTCAGGTAGAAGCAGCTTGTGAAATTAATTCGTGCATGCAGCTGTTCAAGCCACATTCATTGTGAGATGTATTAGCTCCTCTTTTCTTTATTGTTGATATAATCTCTTGAGAAAAAAGGTCTGCTGGCATTATTAATCCCCTGGCTAAATCAAGAGACATGTTAAAATTGTAATCGAGTGTTTCCCCACTACCAGACTCTGTTTAACTAAGTAGCTCATGGGAGAGGTTTATTCCCCTTTTATAGTGAGTTCAAGAGAGACAGAGCATTTGTGTGGCCAAGGACTAAGTAGAAAAGGCCAAGCTAGTCTTTTTATTACTGTGCCCCTCTCTAAAACAAAACCCCAAATGGTATATGAAATATTTCCCTTCTTGAATTCCAGTAAATCACAAAGTTATTTCCTCAGTTTTCCTTTACCTCAGCACAAGGCATTTTACTTTTAAAGTAGAAAATGTTGTTTATATACTTCTGTGCTTTCCCTCCCTTTCGTCTAATGTTTTTCCAGGGATTACAGAATAAGCAAACTCTACAAAAGTCGTTTGAGAAAGTTTAAAGTGCATTAAACTTCCCCTCATTTATGAAGGAGAGGTGATTGAAGTGAAACATAGATGTGTCTGGGGCTTGCTCTTTCAGGGTTGATAATGAGATTTAAAGTAAGGGTAAGTGAATGCTCATTAATGAGGCACCTGTTATGTTCCATCATGACCGGTGCTTTAAGGGACAAAAATGCCAAGCGGCAGTGACATTTTGTACAGTTTTGAAAAGAACATTTCTGCTCACCCTTTGCATAAGAAATATAATGGGGCTGACTTTAGTTTGCTAATAGATATTTTAAAATCAGTTTGGGAAAAGTTATTCCATGAGGTAAAGATTCTGTTTGAAGTCAAAGCTGTTCATCTGAAGAAACATCCATCACAAGACAGGAAAAGAATGATTTCTTTGTGACTGGGAAATCAATGAGACATCTGTTTTAATGTACAGGCCAGAAATAATGCAGTGAGTTCAAAAGGGAATCATAAAGAAGGCTGCTTTTTGTCTCTTCTCTCCAGAGTCTGTAGGATGGGATTCAGCACAGTATTTTGCATTAGCAGGACTTCTTGAGTTTGTGTCCTTAACTAAGTGGTTGAGGTAGACCTTTTGAGGATGCTGATTAGGGTTATATGAGCTACTGGGGATTTGTTTTTACTGACCTCATAAAAGAACTCCATTTGGACCTTGATTTTGTCCCTGTTTCCCACACACAGATTGCTCAAACGGCTGATCCTGCCCAGTTGTCAGTGGGGAGCAGGAGCAGGAGGCTGTACAGTCTCTGGGATGCTTGGCAAGAGGTCGAAGCTCTGACTTACTGTGGACTTGCTCTTCCTGGAAATACTGTGCCTGGGCTGCAGGCTCCCCAGTAGGAGGGGCAGTAGGACATGTGCAGACATCACTGCCTATGGTTTGATTGTGTCCATTTGTCCTGCTTGCTTCCTTTCTCTCCTCTGGAGCCCCCGCAAAATTTGTTGGGTTCCTGTCTCCTGTCTTTCAAGTGCATATGCAATGAATTGAGATTTTCCCTTGCAGGCTCTTCCTCGCGGTCTCTTTGGCTTTGCTGAATAGTAATGGTGTGGGAAGCAGCCAAAAAGGGTTACAACCTCTGTACATCTGCTTACACTGGAAGGACCCTCCCCACAAAACCCAGATACCCTGAATGAGACCTAGCCTCCTACTTGTAAGGTTTTTTGAGGACGAGAAGAAACTGAACACTGAGGACTCAATTACCCGAAGGCACATTAGGCTGGTAGTGTTTTATAGTTCCTTGGTGTGTACATACTGTATAAGATACAAGAGCAAGAGGAATGCCCAGGCATCAGGTAACGGGCTTGTTAGAGCCCCACTGGTATCTGCAGTGTGGAGTCTGCCTGTGGCAAATTTGGGCTGTCAGATGTCCTTTTCCAAAGGGAGGAGAGAATACCAAGAGGATATGCAACTCTGGCAATGTTTGAAATCTGAGATCAATGGTCGCCCTGGAAACAGCATTTTGAAAGTCTGAAAAACCTCCTGGCAGAGTGTGGGTGGAGTAAAAAAAGCCCTTGGGTTTTTGTGTGCAATTCCAACAAGTTGTGCTCGGCAGGAGGGAAAACAGCTACTGAGGGGACACACGCACATGTTCTCTGGGGAGCCATCTTATCACCCCTTCACACAGAAAGCTGCTGAAAATGATGATGTTTAGGACATGCTTTCCCTTGGGAAGTGACAGTGAAATGAATGCATTTTTGTTTCTGTCAGCAGAGTCCCATGGAAAAGAGTCTGTGGAGAGATGCACAGAACAATAAAACAAATAGTCAAAGGTGGGAGAGCTGTGCCCTACCAAAGGCAGCAAAAAAGCCATGCTGTTCCCACTGAAGAAGATGTTTGCATTGCAAATTCCAGCCTGGCTGGTGACAGAACGGGGTCCCAAACCTCCTCACTCCCTGATGTCGTGTGTGGAGGAGTGATGCAGTCTGACATTTATGGATGGACTGTGGAAGCAGGCCCATGGGAGGCTCCCCATGAGCAGGAGCGGCACGGCCGTGCCTACGTGCACACAGCTCGGTGGCCTGACTTCTGCTCCCACGGGACAGCTGGTGGGGACACTTCCCTGCTGCACTGTTCAGGCTTCAGTGAGATGTAGTTCAGCGGTTTCCTGAGCTAGCAATGGGTGTCTTGACATCTGGCAGCTCAGGAAAGACTTTTCTTCCATGAACTGGCCTAATTATGTCTCTTAACAATGTGAACTTTGACATCCACAGTGCTGTCTGACTATGATTCTCCATTTTAAGCATACGATACTTCAAAATATAGCCTTCCTTTATTTGCTTTGACATTACCACCTGGCAACTTCTTTTGACGCTTTTATACCCTATATCATTTGGTATAATAAAGTCTTAGCTCATATCCTCCCTTTCACTCACTAGGTGAAGAGTCCTAGTCGTTTAAATCAATTTTTTTACAGAAGTTGCTTCATGATTTTTGTCATCCTTCTTGTCCTTTTGTGGGACTTTTCTGGCTATTTTATATCCATTTTGTGATGGTGGGATGAAAACTATATTCAGAATTCAGCAGGTAGGTGCACATAGACTAATGAAATTGTTTTGATGTCTACTCCTTACCCGACAAATTCTAGCATTTGATTTGTTTTTTTGATGGCTATGGAACAGTCAGGTAAATGGAATTACCTAGTGTGATCCTAAAATCTTGTCTCTAAGTGGCAATAGTGAAGTTTAAGTAAGGATTTGTTTAGTGCATACACATTTATTTACACTGAACTTCATTTGGCATTCTGCCTTTGGTGAGACACTTCCTGGAAATCCAGAATTACCACATCCATTTGATCTCCTCTGGTCCACACTTGTCAAATCCTTCCAGGAGCTGCATCAGCATAGTGATGTGACTTCCATCTACAAAAGCTGCATGGAGTCTTCTCAGCACATTGTGTTTATTTCTGTGCTCCCCTAATTATATAATACAGAATAATTTTTACCAATTTACATGTGCTGCTGTGCAAACGAAGTCCCTCAACATTAAAATGTAATGGTTTTCCTTTCCAGGACTGCAAATAGGAAGCTCTGTAGATGATGAGGGAATCACACTGTTCAAAGAATGCTGCTGAATTTCTATGAGTGTAAAGAAAATTACATTTTTCCACTTTTTAGTCTTCATTCACCATTGCTATTAGATGGAGTGTGGGTGGACCTTACTATAACTTTCCTATTTTTGTTGTATTGACGAGCAGCCTTGCTGGAGCAAGCACTGAAGATTGGAGTCCTGTGTGTGTTATTTGTGAATACATCCCATGAAGTTTTTCTTTTTCTGCTCTTTAGGCTTTAACAGAAGTAAAGACTGGAAACAAGGCCAATGCTGAAATATTAGCTGAAAAATGCAAGACTTGAGGGGAGATGTAAGTCTTGCAGAACGAACTTGCATTTTCTAATGTTCACTGGGTTGTTTCCTGCAGGGACTTACTAAAGAAATAGAAAAAAATACCCCTCTGGAAAATTAAAACCAGTTGCTGTTTCTTGTTTCACTGTTTCCATACCCTGTGATGATTAAAAAGTAGCATCTTGCCTTGATTTGCCATCTTTTTAGGAAAAAAAAAGTTTAACCAGAGAATTTCCCTAGACTTATGGACTCCCTTAAAACATAATCTTTATTTGGGTTTGCTTTTTCCATGGACCTGGATAAAATACAGACTACACTAAGAAGAGTCTGTTTATTTGGAACCTCAGAGACTTCTTTGACATGTGTGAAAATGACCTCTGTGCCAAGGATGCACAAGCCTATGTGGAGATGAAATAAACAGGGAAAAAAGTAATCTGAGTGCTTTAAAGCAGTGAGAAAGAATGATGTGCACAGGAACATTAGCACTGTGTTTGATATATCAGCTTGTGCTCTGAACATTACAGAATAGGTGCAATGCAATTTATTTTCCTGCTATTTGTCCTTTATAGCTTGGTGAATATGTCAGCTAGGAAAGATAGAATAAATCTGATATTAAATTTATGATGCATAGAAAACACTCACTTTCACACTTTATGGAAATATATATATCAAGACTTTCTTTTATTTATGCATACAACTAATCCCACTGAATTCCAACTACCTCGTGAGTAAAGAGATAGATAGATAGATAGATATCTGCACACTTGCAAAATACAGACTTAAGGGCTAACTTGTTCTGTGGAACCTAATATTTTCATATGTGTCTTGTTTGTGTTGTTTCTTTTTGTTTAACAAATCATAATCTATTATTTATATTCTGTGAGAGACTATATTTGCATTCCACCACAGCACATTTTATTAACTTTGGTGATTGTTTTAAGGAAAACGTTATGTTCCCTTATTTTTCTATGGAATTTCGCTTAGCTGGAGCATCTGGTTTCAAGAGAAGTGTTTTCCTATCTACTTTTCCATCTGAGCTGACCAAGGTGTGAAAAAGTTAAAAGCAGGGCTCGATCATACAATGGATCAAAGCCTTGAAGAGGATGAAAGTTGCGACTTTTGACCATGGAATCCTTTGTTTAAGCCTTAGTTGGCAAAATGTGTGTGAAAACCTTTGATCTGAGGTGAATCCAAAATAGTTTTGAGCACAGGTCTGGTCACCTAGTCTTTGATTCGATGTCTGTAACTGTCTCCAAGCCAGTAGATTTTGATTCCTGCTCAAAATAGGGGTGATTTATCTATACCTAATTCAAATGCGGTACTTCTGCATGCACTGTGTTTTATTTGAGAACAAAAACCCCCATGGGTAAAAGTAAAGGTAAACTTTATATTGACTTTTCTCAGGGTTTCTTGGCAGAGACCTCAGAAAGGAGTTCTTTCTACAGAAACGTTCTCACCTGCCTCCCTAAGTTTCAGGGTTAATAGGATGTGTGAACTCTGCAAAGAGTATGAGATCATCATATTTGCTGATGGAGTGTTTCACTAGGATGGTGGTAGCATCTTTTTTTATATGTCAAAGTTAGAACTCTTTATTCAATAGGAAAGCTTTACAGAATGAAGCAGCAGCTAAACTAGTGAGATTCTGCTGAAACTTTTTTTTGCATTCGAATTTAGAAAAAAGCTAGGAAAAAACCCCATACTAACTGTAGAAACAAACAAAGACATGAAAACAACTTACAGTAAAATTCCCTTTCTGGATTAACTTTCTAGGCTTTTAGAATCATTAAGCATCCTTTACAGTACGAAAAAGTCAATTTTCTGATATAATCTGTATAAGGGTATGCAGCTTCTTAATTTTGAAACCTGAATGTTTCGGTTGAACACCTACAGAAACATAGAATCACAGAATGCTGGTGTTGGAAGGGCCCTTTAAAGGTCATCCAGTCCAACCTCCTTGCTGGGGGTACGAACACCTTTCATTTGATCAGGTTGTTCAAGATTGCTCCTTGAGCATTTCCAGAGGTGGGGCATCCACAGCTTCTCTGAGCTACCAGTTCCAGGGTCTCAACACCCTCATAACAAAGAATTTCTTCCTTACTCTGAAAGTAAATCCACCTTCTTCTGGTTTAAAACCATTTCCCCCTGTCCTGTCATTACAGATCCTCTCCATCTTTCTTGACAGGCTGCAATAGCTGGCTCCTCTCTACTCATACCCGAACTTTCCATGTTGTTTACAATCTTTCCTTCTGTGGGAGTAGCTGTTTTCCCTGCTGCAGACTTTGCTGTCAGAAGTGCCATGTACGCAATGGGGTGTGGTGCCATGTGCTCCACAAACAGCACAAAAGCAACAAGGTGCATTGCCCTCCGTAAATTGTCATCTCTGTTGGATGCCAGTGTGTGCACATAACATGATAGCACTTTTCAAGTTCTCAAATGGACCTTGCTGTAGGGGTTCATTTTCAACCCATGTGTTTATCTGTAGGAGTGGGGTCTCCTAAGGAGCTTGATAGCAATTCCTTCTGGCCTTTGCTGGCTAGAAAAACATTTGCAACAAATGAACTTTTACTCCTGGAAAACATACATTTTGCCATCTTCAGTCTACCCTATTCTTGCACTGCACACCCCTCTGACTCTATAGGGAAGATGTCTTTCAGTCGGTGGAAAATAGTATTAATAAATGAACGATCTATAAATAAACAAATGAAGACTGCCTAAAGAGGAGTGGAGTTGTTTAAATTAGTACATCACCAGAGTAGCAGAATTGTTTCTGGGAATAACCTAACCCCCTATTACAAAACATTTAACTTTTTCCACATTGCAACTTCTGGGTACAATTGTCCTTTAACACAAATTTTAGCCCAGAATACAGCATGAACTCATGTGGCTTCATCTAAAGTGCTGTGGAATTCAATTGCTTCATGATTTTTCTTTTTGTAAGTTGTTATTTCTTACCATGTGGGCACTATAGAATGCATTTCAAATTTATTTATTTGAACTAAAATAAAAAAGTGGAAAATTCCTCCCAGTGGAGACTAGCACTGGGGCTTCACAGAGAAAGTCTTGATCATGTTGAATTAATGTCTTGTGGATTTTTAAAAAAATTAATTCAGGTGGCTGACCTAGTATGTATGTAATTCTGGCTGAATTAGTCACTTTGAAAGATTAGTGATTATATAGTTGAGCCTGCAGGCCTTAAGAAAAAATCTTGGCATGAAATGCAGAAAAACAACTTTATAGATTACATGTCTTCCTTATACAATACTGTACCACATAAGAAAAAATCAATTCTGTACCTATTAATTCGGCTTGAGGTAGGCCTCAGTTTGGCAGCCTACCCCATCTAATTTGCCAGCTTTATAACATGCTTGGTTAAGTTATATTCTCAGTGGTGAGGATGCCTATTTATTAGGAGGAATAGAAAAGTACTGGACTAGAATAGACTTTCTATGTCCGTTGCCTCTTGTAATCAATTATTAACAAGTTTGGGATTCTGGTCAGGGTACTGTTTCTCTATTTTAGAAAAGTACTTCTAACTTACAGCTAAGATGTATTAGTGATTTTCTATAACTTTTGCTGTTATGCTGATCTTGCTGGTCTGGCAGTGTAGGTAACTTTTATCAGGATCTGCATTTGGTGTTCCCTGCTGTTTCTTACAAATAGCATTATATCTGCTTCCAACTTCCTTTTCGTTGGGTGTATAAGTCAAATTGGTTTAGCTTCATCCATTTTAGGAATCCACACCTGTTCCAGTTTGTGTTTTCATGCATGACTGGGTCTGTATGATATTACAGAGGTGGTTACATTAAAGTGTTTTATAATGAAATCTCTATTCCTGCGGAATAGGCAAATAATTTTGTCTCCATGTATATCAGGACCACATTTTTCTTTTCCAGTGACATCATAGGTGCGGCTCTTGCACTTCCTGTTACTGATTGACTCATTGTTTTTTCTGCTCCTCATCAAGCTAGTGAAATCCCAGACCATGACAAAAAAATCTTAGCGATTTCTACCTCCCTGACCTTATGTTTGGCACTGCTGAAAGCTGACTGATTTCCAGAGCTCCATGCCCCAAGGTCATCTGGTTCTTCTCAATGTCCAGACAGAGAAAAACTAAGAAATTCCTTCCCTGTGCCCTGTCCCCCCAACCCCAAAAAAGTGCCATCACCTTCAGAGGTGGATATCTGTGTCTGGGAAGACACAATAAAGAGGCTCTCACATCTGCCAGGTTCAGCAGAAAGGAGGGAAATGACCTTTATTATTGACATATCTCACATTCTTATTCCCAACTCCACAAGGGATTGGAGGACATGTCACTGCCTTCTCAATCCCACTGGAGAAAAAAGATGCTCATCAAAATTCTCTTATCACAAAAGGAATGAAAAACAGAAAATACCGTTAAGTAAACATTGGCTATTATTTACATGAAACTGTGTGAAAGAATCTGACTCCAAGGTTAAAAACAGAAGGCTTAGCAAAACCCAGGGCAACAGATATCCAGTGGACCTGCCCGTTCTGCCAGTGGCAGCTTCCAGCAGCATGCCAGGACACACCTTGCCTACTGAAATATGTACATTACAGGTGGTGCACAAGCCAGTTTTTAGGTAACACACTCTGTGGCACTCTGTTCTCTTGATTCTGATTCTGATTTTTAAGTCAGGGGCATGGGCAAAAATATATATTTTCTTGAAGAGCTCCAAGGAAACCTCCCCCCTTAGACCAATTGTTTTGCTGTCAGCACATCCTTCCCTGTAGTTATTTTGTTACCATCTTACAATTGTTGAATTCAATGCCCGTTTTCTACATCATAGTCTTTTCCCATATGACACTGTAGAAAGAACTTTAATGAAGTCCAGATATAGGAAAACTGGTTCATTTCTCTTGTCTGAAAACCTATTATTCTGAAAAGTTCAACTCTTGGTAAACCTGTCTTGCTTTATACACCCACTTTTCCTCTTTCTTCCCTGTATTTAATGTCTGTGTTGACTTGAAAGTGTATTTTAAAACTGTGGATGAAGATCTGCAGTTCAATGGCTTGTAATTGTAAAAGTTAATCTTTCTCTTTTCTTATAGACAGGGTTTTCTGTTTGGTATTTGCCGAAAAAGTAGACTTAGTACGTCTTGTTTTGAATTAGATGGCAAATAGAACAAAATAGCAAAATAACCACAGAATGTCAAAGCAGAATAATTCTGCCTCAGTGCAGAAACCACAAATAGGCAAGTGAATTCTGGTCTAAGGAGGGCACTTGGAGAGGCTCACAACATTCAATATTCCTACAATAATCCATATGCAGACATAAACTTATTAAATTGAGACCTAACAACTATCTAATTCTGTGCAAACCTTATGTGATAAACAAAACAAAGAGTGAGTAGGAAAACATTGTTTGCGGAGCCTGGGAGATGATATCCTTCAGCAAACTTCCTGCTGATATGAATGAAGTTGAGTTTGACCCAGGTCAGAAAGCACTCATCAGCCCTGAGGAACTGTTATCTCTGTAGCCAGGAGATCTGTGTGTCCTCTTGTACGTTCCTTTAATATTCCCACCCTCTTTGAACCCATTAGCCTGTTTCAACCAAACTTGGAAAGGCAGTAGTAATCAGAAAGCTTTTACAACTCCTAAAGTTTAAACAGATGGAGGAGAGAGAAATGTTGACTTTGTCACTTAGAGAGAGGCCAGAGTATAAGCACTGGTACCATAGGCAAAGATGTCTTAAATCCCCAGCACTGGGAAGAGTTTCAAGAGGACCTTGAATCCAGACGAGGAGGAACCAAAAAGTGAGCTCATATGTCATTAGTCCAGTTTAAAACTTCTGACAGGGCCTGGCTTCTGCTTTTAGCTTTGGGCATTCCCTGTCCTGTACAGATACCTCCTGTCAAGTGACCGTGTTTGAGAAAGACCCTATTCAGAGTCATGGGATTGCAGGCTTTTGCACAGTAAGTGTCTCAAGTTTTTCTGACATGGCTGAGAGCAGCAGCTCAGATGGTAGCTGAGCTATGATTAAAAAACCAAAAAGATCCTCTTATGGTTTTCAAATCTGTCTCTGACATGGTCCAGATAATTCAACTGGTTAATTTAATTCTGTTTTTCCACGTGCAGCTGTGCACTCAAACACTTGTCTCACAGATAAAATCATTACTTATCTTCATCTTTATCAGCTGCCAGGTTTTCCTCCATGCTTGGGTGGTCATATTGACAACTGATTATGGGGTCAAATTTCCTGATTTTCACTACTTCATGATTAGCATATGCAAGACATTTAGGAAAAAAAAAGTGTTTTTCTTCATTATAATCTAGAGATAGGATTTTTCTTTTCTTATTCTTCCTGAAGATGGACAGATTTTCCACCTCTGTTGTCTCTGTCAATGGCACTTATTATTGAGCATTTAATGTCTTATTTTCCTACCTAGCATGTCATAATCCATGTTATCAGACATTTGTCAGGAGTGTGGGTTGGTCAAACAGGCCAGCTACCCATAAGCTTCTTATCTTTCTCCTCATTCATTTTTCTTCATTTGTGTTTTGCTTAAATTTTTCCTTATTGTAGTGAAAAACTCTAATAACTGTGACTTGTGGCTGAGAGATCTCTGCCACTACTTTTGAATGAGTAAGTCTGTAGAACTGATTGGAGGAAGGAAAGTAAAGGATTGAGTTAACCAAGGAGATGCTTGGAGAATGGGTTTAGAGAAATGGCCTGAGGAAATGGGATTGAATTCACTAATTTCAGGTTCAGTACAGTAGTATTTGCTATTATAAATCTAGAGTAGTATAGTTAAGCAAGAGCTACACAAACAGAAAAAGAACAACAGCTCTTGCTGAAAAGTATCTAAGGATTGTTTTGTGTCACGATTTGAATAGAAACTTGTGATTGCGATGTTTTATCAAAAAAAAAAACCAAAAAAAACCAACAAAAAAACCCCCCCAAAAAACCACAGATGTACTTTGATTTGTAAACTAGTTTTTGCCTGCAAGATGTGTGAAGAAAGTTCCTGCTCTGTTCCAAAACGGTTAGGATTCAGCTGGAGTACAGTGTCTGGCTTGGGGCATTTCAACTAAACAAAAATGACAGGGGTTAAGAAAAAACAAAATTTAAAAATGGCTGAACTAAGAGAAATGCTATAATATAGGAACCAAAAAGAAAGTTCAACCAAAAAAAGAAAGTTTCAAAAGAAAGTTCAAGGGGTTACTTAGTTTAAGGAAATGGAGACTGAGAAGAGCTGGGATTATAGTTTCCAAGTGTTTAAGTGACTAGTGCAAAAGAAAAAGGAGTAACTCTTTCTCCAGGTCTCTGATGAATAAGGGGGATCTTCAAAGGTTTTAAAACTGCAGCAAAAAGGTGCATGGCAGATCCTAGAAAAAACTTCTAGCAGAAAGGACAGTGAAGTACCAGTTAATTGGCTAGGGAGCACTAGGCTAAAGTCTGGAGCAAAATAGCTCAGACAAACATCAGTAAGGAATGACAGCAAAAGGGTCTTGGGGGCAGAAGGTGAACCTGATTATCTCCTGAGGTCCCTTTTGGGACTGTTTTCTCAGTCATTGTGGTTCTCCTGTCTTATAAATCATTACTAGCTCTTAATATAGCCCTCTGTTGCTGTACTGATATTTCTGTTGCTGGAGTTAAATGGGTATCTTAAGAAAACAGCTGGTTTTGCTAAATATGCCTCCAATTTTAGCTTAAAAGTTGTTGGAGTTCACAGAAAGAGTATAATCTTGACAAACATGATATGAGCTGAGTACAAAATACATTTTGATGATGAAGCACGTAGGAGTTGTGTGTCATCTTCTGACTGATCTGCACATGACATACAGTGCTTGTAGTTTAGTTACAGACCGGGACATGGTTCTTGCCTATTTGATCATCTGAAGAAAGACCCAGGGAATACCATTCCTGGTTCCCCAGAGACTGCAAGCAGCATTTGAGGGCTCCCAAAACTTTGATTGCTGATTGATGTGTTAAACAAGAGAGCTGACTGAAGAAAACTGTAATATTTGCCTTGCAGTGAGGGACTTCTGACTAGCTCAACACTTAGTATCAACAGTCAGGAAAAAAAATTGCTCCTTCTCTAGATATGAGTATATTGCAAAAACCAGCATAATCTTGCTCTGACTTTAACATATAAAGGAAGCTTCTCTTTCTGTTCTGTCTCAATTAGATATACATTTAGAGAAACAGTGCTCTATTAATCTTCTTTATTTTAAGTCATCAGGCATAATTGCTTATATAGCTGCTGTCTGATGAGGATGTGGCTACAAATCTACATTTATTAAAAGAATCAATAAATGATGTAGAACAGCTACACGACTATAGTACTATTCCTACAAAACAGCAAGATCAGATTTTAATATCTTAAAAGGCTCTGCTTTTGCTGTGTTAGATTTCCAGTGGCTGTAGGTATTTTCTTCTTGTGGTGAGAATTGCTATTGTCCTGTGTGCAAGCAGAAGTCTCTGGGCTTGGGTCAGTTCTAACTTGTCCCGGCACAGGGGAAACTGATTTCAGGTCACAAAATGAAGTTGAAAGGGGATAGACAGAACAATGCTGCATGCTTCTGAATATCAGTAACTTTTCAGAGCTCACGTGCCATTTCACAGTGTACAGTTTTTGGGAGCGAGAGACTGTTAGTGGATGGCTTGTTTATATAGGTCTTAGTGGAAAAGCATTTGTTTACAGCAGCCTCACTATAAACTCTGGAGGAACCTTGGCTGTAGCAATCAGCCACACCCAATAGTGGGTTGCCAGATAGTGGTAGACCAATTTCACAAAGCTGGCAAGTAGAAGAATGATCCTTTCCATCTTTCTGTTTGCCACCCATGCACTAATACATATTATTTCTCTTCTAGCCTCATAAAGAATTTTTTTTCACTCCTGACTGATTTCTATGCCGAGGCCAGCACTTCTGTGAATTACTTCCTGTTGTGCTCTCATCTTTACATCTCATGACAGATTCATTCAGTAAATCCTTTGATCCCCTTTCATCTTCATTTATAGTGATATGTCTACCAAGACTTTCTAAGACTCTTTTTTTTCCATGGTAAAAAAGACTACAAGTCCTTCTCTATTTGAGTCAGCAGTTTTATTTTCATAGGGCTGAAAGAGTCTTCACACGGAGCAGGCACATCTGGAGGGACATGCCGGGAAGTACCTAATGCCATCAGGTGGAGTTCAAGTGGTGACTTGGGCTGTTGGGCTCTACCGTGGGAGAAAGGTCCAACATGCACTTGTGTAGTGGGTTGGTTCGCATTTGTCCCTTCTGTGAGATAAGAATTAAGGAGGAATACAAAGCAGGCACCACACTTTAATGAATGCAATGAAGTTTATTACTAAAACTAAAGTTAAAAAGAAATAAGAAGGTATTAAGAGGAAAAAAAAACCAAAACACTCCCTTTCTCCTTTCAGCACCTTCCCCTATTTATCTAACATAAAGACACAAACTGAGACTCATTTCAGTTAGTTGACCACTTTAAAACAACCTTTTATCAGTCCATGTAAAGAAAGAAGTCTCTTTTGTTGTTATGGCACTTTACCATGAGGACAATTTCTTATGGCACCAACAGCTGCTGGGGTTGTGTTACTGTTGGCAGGTGTGAGTCCCTTTCCCTCGATGACAGCTTTCCCATGACTGGTCTCACGCCCAGCCACTGGGGTANGTCTCTATGTGTCTTTGCCTTTCCTGGGAAAGGATTGGTTGTTGCAGGTTTCATCTTTCTGAGGGAAACTTACAGCACTGAAGAGGTTTATCTTTCTCATGCCGATGGCAGCAGCTGGATAAAGTCTCTGAATGATTTCACCCTTTATCAGGGAAGCAGGAGCAGCCAAAAATCTTGCCAGGCCTCCGTGCGGCGTGTGGCGGAGTTGGGCCCAGCCTCTCCCACAGGTTGCCACTGGCAGGGCCCAGCTGGGCCCCGCTGGGGCCGGCCCAGCCCCGCTGGGCTGAGCGGGCCCTGCTGTTACCTGTGCCAAGGAAGAGCAAGAGAGCTATTCCCGCCTATTTGTCTTTTAAAAAGTGGCATTCACAAGGCGTTAACTATTTTTGAGTGGTTCCATAAAGCTGTCAATATTCAAATCAATCGATTGATTGGCTCTAATAAGTTTTGGAGGAAGTGACCGCAGCCTTTAGCAACAGCATCACTTCCTTAGTGCCATTTCTCCAAGAAAACCTGAAAAACAGGAGGAGGAGGGGTGGCCCCCTCGCTTATCAGCAGCAGAGCAGCAGTAACCTTGGGATAGACTTCTGGAATTCTCAAACTAAAACTTCAAGCTGGGGTTAACCCATGACAACTTGGAACACACGGCCTTATAGTAGGTTGGCTGGATTTAGGTGGAGACACTGTCTCTTCTCTCTGCCTCCATGGGCTGGAAAGGTGTCAAACACCCTGTTGATTAGCTGAGCTGCACCCAAGCTGGAGGTGCTTGCAGGGTGGTTTAGCTTCATTGCAAGGTCCTAAAACCTGGATGCTAGTGGGAAAGGATTAGTGATGTTCTGAGCTGGAGGTTAGGAAAGCAAGTAGGAGCAGAATGGAATTTAGGGTTGAGGAAGAGTGCTTTCTAGACCAAAGTGTGTGAAACTAACAGCTAACTTAAGAGCAAAGCCAAAGTTAAAAGCTCTAAAGAGAAATTCAAGCAGGCTGGTAAGGGTGGTTTTAATAGTACTCATGGCTTTACTAAACCTGTTACGTTTAGTACAAAGTAGCAGCCAAAATGCTTTAAAACCAGATGTTTGTGATTAGAGAGGGAGTCCTTGGGCTAAAGGGAGGGATGAGTTTGTACACTCTACTAGGTTTTAGTAAGATAGGAAGTAAATATGGAGCCTTAGAAAACCATGAGGGGTCACAGGGTAGGCGGCTCCTTGAGGAGTTTATTATTTCTTCGGAACAGGCACACACTGGTTTTGAGATGTGCTGTAAAGAGAAGCCTAAAGCTGACTTAGCTGACTTAGACATATGTAGGTAAGGCTGGGAGACACAGAGAAGACAAATGTGTCTGGAAAATACGTGTGAAGGGTGCTTATTTGTCTGTAAAATGGGTGAGTTGATTGTTATTGCAGCACTGTTTTAGGGGGAAAAGCCATGTTGCTTTCATGTTATTCTTTGAAATCTGCTACTGCCCCCTTGCTCTTCACTCTGACCTTCTTGCTTCTGAGAATCACTGAATGACCTTCTCCCCACAGCAAACACGTGCTCCAAGGCCACAATGCTGCTTGTGACTTAGCAGTGCTCTGCTGGTCCTAGCATGTGTTTAGCTCTCCCACAGTCCAAAAAAGAATTAAACACCAGTCTCAGCTCTCCCAAAGAGTCAGCCTCCATTTTCTGCACTTCCTCACACTTCGAGCATTCTTTGCCCATCATGTCTCACAAGAGGAACAAATCTGTCAGTCTGCAGCTCTTCCATTACCTTGGATGTACAATAATGAGAAGGTTCCTCAGTGAGAGGCTTGAAGTAAATCTCTACCATGGGGTCCATGTTGCATCGTTGACTTGTGTGCTGCCATTCGCTTCTGCCTGCCTGCTTGGCTACATTTATTCTGTGTTTTGGTTCTCTTTTTACAAATCCGGGCTCTTCAGTCTGGGAAATAACTCTTATCCTGTGGTTGGAGATGCGTTTTCCTGCTAATTTTATTCTTCAGTGGGGTTCACCATCGACATTTTTGTATAATAATGCTCCTGTGGCAGCACTGGTTAAAAAGACAGGAAAATTTGCTATCAGTCACATGGAAGGTGGACTGGGATTGTTTACTTAAAATCTGCTGTTGGGATCCTTGGATATCTGCCTGTTCTTATTCTCTGACACAACTGTGAAGATGTTTGAAATCCCTTTTTTCTAACAGGAACTAAATTGTCAGTATGTAAGGAACCACAAGTTATTTTCCAGTGTCACAGTGGGAGCAGCTGAGTCATAACATTTCTTGAAAATCTCATCCTGTTCAGAGAATGCATTGCAAAATGTGGCTAACAAGTGTAATGGTGTTTCCCATGGGATGGACCTCTTGCAGATGAAGACTCATTCAAGCTGTGTTATGTTCCTATTAACTAGCAAACCCACCTTTTTAATGTAATACTACACATATTTCTTCTCATAATCCTAATTCTATAGGTAGAGTTTCCTTGAGAATGTTCTCTTGCAAGCACTTGGGCAGAGAAAGAAGAACTGGGCTCTGTGACTGGGCAGCCTACCCTCGCTCCCTTCCTTGACAAATTTGCACTTGATTCATATTCCCAAGCTTTCAATCATCATCAACCCTCGATCCTCTGTCTCTGCAGGGAGAGGCAGGCTGTGCATTTAGGGATTATTTTGAAGATGAATGTGTTGGGTAGTTTTGATTACTAATTTGCTATTTTAAGTCCGCATTGTGCTTTGATGGCTCTTATGGGATTTTTCTCTTACAGTAGGGGACAAAGATCTAAAGGGTGTCTATTTAGTTTTTCTCATCCCATAACAATACAAAATGTCATCTTGGCCTAAGTAGATACACATGTCACCAGCCACATGGCAGTGTACTAAATAAAAACAGTACCCTTCATAAAAATACTTGAATATTTAAGTGGACTTAAGAGAAGAGAAGTAATAAATGAAATATTTTTGGAATATGAAACTATTCTGCTACTGCTTCATACTCAGTTTAAAAGCAAAACAATCTTAAAATGTCTCCTCTTAATTTTTTAATGCTTATTTTTAAGATCAGCACAATTAAGAGATTTCCATTTTCAGGCTGGTGTATATGTAACAGGTTTATAGCAAAAGGGCAATTATATGTAATCTTAAATCCAAATATTTTTCTAAGTAATCCAATTGATTTTTTTGTTAAACCTTTTAATCTAAATATGGTATCTCATTCTTAATTCAATGAATGTAACCCTTTCCTCCTCCTGCTGTAAAGTATTACTGGTTTCTACTTGTTCTCCCCATCATCTAGACCATAAGCTTGCAGAGGTGGGCCCCCATGAAAAGATTGTTCATTGTTCTGCATTTAAGGTACTATCATGCTACTAAACTCTATACATTTTAGCTTGTTCCTCACTAAGATGATCTGTATTAAAAGTAGTGATTTGTTCCAACACTGTGTATTTACACGGAAAACGTTTACTTTAAAGTTAGGTCCTATCACTCACAAGTTTGAAAGTACAGTATATGCAATACTTGTGCACTAAAAAACACGTCTGGTGTAAAAACGGAGTCTGTGGTTTGCCGTAATAGAATCAAGATAATTTGAAATCTTGAAGTTATACATGAACTTGCATGCTTGCTGAGGAAGTGCCAAGGACACCACTTGGGAGACATTCATTAGCTGTAAGGGTTTCAGTATCCAGTATCCCCCAGATGGGGGTCTGGTGCTGCAGTTGCCTGGTGCCCGAGGTCCATCTTACAGCTCTGAGTAGCCGAGTCGAAGCTAGCACACTGCTTAGGTTGTCAGTGCTAGGAGGATGACTCTCTGATGGCCCCAGTCCTTTCAACACTTCTGCGTGAGCTTAATTTGGGATTATTGATGAGTTTTCAATGAAGCGCATATGTAAGAGCTGGCAGGATTTGGTGTTCCTCATTTGTTGCTACTAGGAGAGATTTCTTAATGCACCTATTGTATTTCAATTTAAGAATATTTTTGTTTCAGTAACCAAGACATGTTTACTACAATAAATGAACATTTTCTGGGACTAGGACAGGACGTGTTAGCAGAAACCAATATGCCTAGAAGAGCAGGTACCATTTCTTTTCCTGTAACCAGCAGATATTTTAAGAAACCTTTACTGTACTGAAGTTTCAATACAAGTTTCACTAGTTTTCAAGCTAGTGCACCAGGATGAACATAGGAGACAGAGCAATTGCAAATCCCATCAGCTGTGCTTACTATCCCACTATAATGTGAATTATTCCTGAAAACAGCTCTTGGACCATATCAGTGTGGTTTGAGTAGCTTTGGTGTGTTTCCTTTTTTTATCTAATACTTGCTAACTTCTAACTTAAGTACAGAAACACCCTGGTGTATTTTGGATTCTGACAAAGTTTAAATTTAGAGGTATTCATGCTTCAGCCTCTTCAGAATGAATGGGAGGGTCTAAGCTGTTGTTTCTCTGTGTCACCTCTTATTTTGACAGATGTAGCTACATGCTATTTCCCCAATTCTTTACCTTGCAAAGGCATCACCTCTACCAGATGAAGGCCCATACCTTTACATGGCACCCACTCTCTCAATGAAAACATTGAGAAATCCATAGCTGAGAAATCTCTTGAATTCATGTTTTGTTTTAAAAACAGCCCTGTGACTTTCACAGATGGCAATGCTGGGCAGAAGTCTCCCCTACCATGTTCCTTCTGTAGTCATTGCAACAAAGTCTGGGTAATTTAGCCTCTTGTCCTGGGTTGTGTCCTGCACTGCCAGAATGAGTGGCAATGACACGATGATTTTGGTACAAGATTAAAGGGTTGTGTGATGAGGATCATGATTTGTAAAAAAAAAAAAAAAAAAACCAAACCAAAACCCCAGAACAGGGTTGGTTTAGGCAGAGGCTGCTGATGTGTTGTGTTGGGAGATCTGCATAGCAGCCCTATTGGTGGGGGCTTTTAGGGTCTGAAAAGGGCATTGATTGTGTGGGCTTTTCTTCTTTATTTCTGATTCCTTTAGATTCTTACTTTTTTGCTGTGTGGTCCTGTGCAGATCCCGCCAGCAAGTCCTGAAGCTCATTCCCTGGTGATGAACCTTTGTAGGGAAGCCAGTTTCTGACATGGTTTGGTTCCTACTGTCACTTGATTTGTACCCTTGGAGCCATGGGAGGGTTGGGAGCACTGAGTTGCTTGTGCTGGTTGCCTGAGAATCTTACAGTTCATTCCAAGGTTACCCAGTATGTCTAGAAACACTTTTGGTAAAAGATAATCTTGCAATTTTGTAATCTAAAATGTCTTTAAAATGTGTCACAGCTCAGCTTACTAGCATTACTGATGTTTCTTCTAGGTACGTTGTTTGTTGCAGTGATAACTCATGCTGCTGCACTGTTAAATTCTGGGGGAAAAAAAAGTATGAATTCTTTCCAGCAGGAAATTATTTGGTCTAATATATTGTACTTACAAGAAAAAGCAACATTTAAAGTTAAAAGTTTGAGTTTAAAATGAGAAAATTGCACATGCTTCAAAGAATCTTTTGGTGGGGGCCAGTTTCTAGGAATTTCATACAAAAAAAGAGGACATTTACAGTAAAATCAGTAAAATATGAAGTCTTCTTAACCATACCAGGTGAAACATGGTGTCTAATAGGAAGAGATTTGTCTAAAACCTCCACCATTAACAGAAAGACAAAATCAGATCTGTGAAATCCATGTTTATAGCGCAAACTTGGAGAACGGCTGTGCTGATCATGCAGGGGACGAGTCAGTACGGCCGAGCTGGAGGAATTAGATGGAATTTCCATGTTCTGCTACACTCTGCATTTTTATTGTTTAAGATTTTAATGTCAAGTTTGTGTTTTCAGTGTAGTTTTAATTCTTTCTTCATTATGTGCACATCCCTTTCCTCTGCCATGCTTAGCAGACCAATAGCATGAAAGGGAGCAAGTTTTCTCTACAGGGCACAGACCAAACTGTTATGAAGGCTTAGTTAATTTTTGTTTATTTTTTGGCAATGAAGAAGGAGACCTTGCTTTGTGTCATGTTTTGCTCAGATGCCACAAAGTTTAGCAACATTAGGTGCTGCATGAGATGCTTGCCCCAAGAAACGTTTGTTTTATTTCAATGAAGTTCCTCTATATTCCGGAGAAAACATTCAGCTCTTTTCCAAACTGCCTTAAAAAGAATCCCCTCCAGCCCCCCCTCTCCTGAAAACAAAAGAAATTTTCCTTCTCAGAAGAGCATCTGTTATTTAGCAACGTCTGAATTTCCATAAATAATCCCAGATTTCCCCTGCACAAAGATATAAACAATTGTTCCACACTCAAACCTCCCCGTCTCAGATTCCCTGAATGAGGAGAGTGGGAGAGGAGGCACCAGTGGGGGGGTTTGCAGGGGGACTCATCTTGGGACAGAGGTGGGCTAGGGCAGAGGTGGCTGCTGAGCCCTCGTAGGATGCAAGAACTCTTTGGCTGGGTTGAAGACCTCCACCAGAGGGGATTTTTGAGGTTGTTTGGTGCTTTGAGCAGCCAGCTGGCCTTCTGGACTGTAGATCCTGCCTGCCTTGGCCATGGGTTGGAGAGGGTAATTCTGGGATAAGGAAGGGAAGATGCCACCCTACCCCTGACTTCAGTAATGAGATGGACATCTCTGGTGGGGCCTCACCACAAAGAAACTCAAGACTGGAGACTTCCCACCAGTTCTAGCTCTGGGTTTCTTTACATAATATTTCTGCAGGAGAGGGCAGAGGGGGAGATAATATCTTCTGAAAATTCTTGCTTTTATTCATAGCTAGGAGGTTTGTTTGGCTTGGGGTTTTTTAAGCACTCTATCAGCAAGTAATGATAATGAGTAGTAACTGAGCAACAGAAGATAATGGCAAAAAGAGAAATGAGTAGCTCTAAAGGCATCAACTGCTTCACAAATTCATGAAATTAATTAAATTTGGCTTTTGGATCCCTAATGTAATGATACTGTATTCTTAATTAATGAATATATAGCTTGAGAGGTACCGCCTCTTAAGAGATTTGTTTGTTCTCCTGGCCAGAATGTATTTTTGTTTTTTACTTCTGAGCTAATGTTGCTAACAAATTAAACCATGCTTTAGGTTGGTTTAATTTTTCCCCCAAAATTATTGTTATTATTTTTTAATTTCAAAATGCCAGGATGCTTAAATTTCTTCAGTGATACAGTAAACAAGGACACCACTTTTTCCATTAATGTCTCGGGATGGCTATTTCATATAGCTTATAGGTATACAAGGAAATCTGTTTATTGGGGCTAAGGTGCCATTTCACAGTGAATATCATTTCTTCTTGCATTGTCTTTGTCCTATGATTATTTTTCTTCCATTCTGTCACAGGTCGAGACATCTTCTCTATGCTTTGAAAATCTCACAAAAATTAATTTCATTATTAGTCTCAATATTACTCCTTGACTCTTTCATGGATCCCTCACCTGATGACAGCTCTGGTGGGTTTTCTGATCGTCTTCCAACTTGCTTCCATTGGCAGCAATTTTCTCTCAAGTGTGAACTATTGGGCACTAAATACAGCCTGAACAAACATGCCTGTTCAGTATTTGCAGTTGGTTTGCCTGAAAAACGGCAGGAATTAATCCTGAGATTTAGAGCTGGATGGAAGGGCTTGTGGAGACTGCATTTATATGTATGAAAGTTTTGCTGTGGGATTGGCCCTGTAAGGAAATGAGTGCAGGGAATGACATTCACTTTGCATCCTAACATGGCAGCACAAAGACATCCCACTGTCAGCTGTTGAAGTTGATTTGAATTCAACAAAACCTTAGAAATGTTTTCATTTTGCTGCTTTGATGTTTTTATGTCATCTTTAAAAACTTCATACACTGACTCTTGGTAACATCTTTTTATTTACAGTGTCATGACAATGAAATAATTTGATGTGATATGTGAAAAGAAATCAAGAGTATATTAGAGTAGGTTAGCTTGTTAGAACACCCTCTATCTGCTTTTCAAATTTACATACCCATCCACAAATTCAGTTGAAATTATAAATCTGTGTAAACTTAAGTTATCCAAGCTCAGCAAGGAAGTTTTGACTTTCTATGCTATCCTTTGTTCTTGCTGATGTGACTGCTCGGGTACCTGAAATGGGACCTCTAGTCTCCTCTTGGCCAGGCCAGCTTTCTATCTCTTGGGTCCTGCTGTTTATCTAAATATTTCTCTTTAATCTGAAGAACTTGTTTTTCTAGGAGAAAAGTTTTCTGGGAAGGGATCCAGGAGTCACCAGTGCTCAGCTGCACTAAGAGCTCTTGCAGTGTGCAGGATCAGCAGCAGTTTGTGAGGAGCTCTCTGATGCTGTGAGTTACAATAGAAGGAAGAGATTGTGAAACCTTCCCTTTCCCTGGGCCTTGAGGCACAATACTTGTCATTCTGCACCATCCCAGAGGGTGGTGGGATGTGGTCCAGTGGCTTTCCTGCTGCTCCTGTAAAAACTCACCAGTAAGCAGTTTGCTAAGAAAAGCATTGTTTCTCTGAAAAAAGCCCCAAACCCATATTTTTAGCTGTTTTAAAGCTTTGGACACCTTCATTGTAGGTTGTTTGTTGCTGTTCCCACATGCCCTGACATTCCAAAATGAATCTAATCTTAAAGTTGAGCACATGTCTATCTTCAGCAGCATATGTGTCTTCAGTCTGTTTGTCTGGAGTTTTGCATGACATCAGTTCCTGAGGTTTTGGTGTGCCTTATCAATGGATGGAATGAAATTCAAGGATTTTGCTTGAACGTGTGAATAGCCTGAGATCTAATTACCAGAGGGACTGCCTGTTTTCCCTCTGTGATGCTGCTGCCGTGGGAACTGCCAGAGATGAGCCATCGAGTTCCTTTTCCACAGAGAGGAAGTCTTCTGGTTGTTTGTCATCTCCCCCACTGAGTTTTATAACCTTCCCAGTGAGCTTCAAAGTCCTATCCCTTCTCTGCCCTACAGAGGGACATGGCTATCTGTTGGATTCACTGGGCTTCAGATCAGGAATTGCACACAGAGTCCTCTTCTTGAGTGTCCTGGTCTTCCGCGGTGGTGAAAGTCATGAAGTTTTGTGGTATTGATGGAGGCTGCACCAAATGTTTCTTGTACAGTGTCTAAAGCAGTAAAGGCATAGAGGTGGTTAATGTGTGCCTATGAATGTAGCAGGTGTACACCTGCATCAATGCTGAAGTCTTTCTCTGAATGTCTGACAAGGGGAGGGATGCATCAGAGCCCAAAATATAAAAGTTTCGGAAGATTCTTTGTCAAGAAGGTTTTTCTAGTAAGGGGAAAAAGATGTGTGGAAGATAAAAACCACTGTTCTTCTCAAACACACCCTCTTCTTGCAGGACACATATGCTATTCATTTATGCTGAGGGAGGAAAATATTTGTCTATTTTACTTTGAAAACAAATGCTGAGATTGTGAGATAGAGGTCCTTTTTGTAGCTGTGACTTCCCATCTGCAAACTGAAATTGTAATTAACTTTCTGGAAGAACCTTCTCTGAAAAGCCTCCTGCCTCTATTTTCTTTTCTATGGCTTCTCCAAAACAAAGCCGCACAGACTTGGTTTGCTTGGCTAGAATTCAGCTCAGCTTTTGATTTTTTTTATGCCGTTTACGTGTATTCTACACCTGTAAAAGACCTGAGGATGGATGAAGGGGTATCTCACAACCGAGCCTGGACAGCCTGTGGCCAGAGGGGCCAAGTTCTGGTGCAAGGGGAAGGAGGGGCACCAGAAGACTGAGAAACTGGTGATTTTATGAGGGTGTCAAACTCAGATACTGGGAAATATTTTCCATGTTTACTTATCTACCTGGTATTGTCTTCTAGGTTTTGCTGTCTTGGAAATCTGGTCTTTGGTCTCATAATTTCTGTAACAGAAATTGACTATCTCTCTCTTTTTGTACTGCCTTTCCAAGATTCTCAAATAAGGCCTTCGTGAAAAAGGACCATATTTCAGAGATTTACACAGATCCCTTAAGCATCATATGCTGACAGCAGGAATTGAAAATTGACTTTTTCTAATAGGTAGAGTTTTCTCTGCTCTGCCAACCAGCTGTAGTTGGTGTACGATTGCAGAGCCTAACCCAGTGCTGTCTCCTGCAGTGAACACAAAAATATGTAAGACGTCTGTGTCAATAAAATGTCCTGACGGGAGTTATTCCACTGGTGTCTGCGGCTGCAGTAGCACTGACAAAAATCACAGATGGATTGGGACACGTGTGGGAATGTGTCCACCTGAATTGGATCCACTTCAGCCCTGTTCTCTGTAAATGCAAATACTGTAGGAACTTCACTGAATGGTGGAACAAATATTTAGAAATAGAGTTGCTTTAAGTTCTCTGAGGTGCTGCTTAATCTCGTGTTGCAAAAGTTTGCAGTTTACCAGAATCCTGAGTGACTCCCAGGAGCTCTCTCACCTCTTCTGCAGTGAAGACCTTTGCAGGCACAGATGCCCACTGAATTTCTGCCAAGAACAACTTTCCTACCTCCAGTACGTGCACAGTGGGGAGGAAAGGGCACCTGAAGTGCTGGTGCTCCTGCTGCTGGCTGAGGTACTGGCAGGGTAGTGCTCATTTATCCCTGACTTGGTGTGTGTGAGAGCAACAAAGGGGAATAGCTGAGCTCCTTGTACCTGGCCCTGTTTGCCTGCTAGGCAAAAATCAGGTTCAAGGGAGAATAAACCCTCCTTTCTTCATAGTGGTACCCCACTTGCTGCATCACTCACTTCCTGCACATCCACTGTTGGAGTCACCATTCCAGGCCTTGCCTGACAGAAAAAAGGAGTGTCTGGAGTGTCTGTATAACCACTCACAGATGCTCAGAGCCAGTGATGCTGCAGATGCCAGCTCCTCACGGTGGGTTGGTCAGGGCTTGGCAGTTTGTACTATGGAACATGGCTGGAGTCTCCCATTAAAGCTGGGGCTGTGCCACAGGGAAACTCCACGATTCCTCTCTTGCCCTGTGGTGAGGATGGTCACAGGGGTTGCATCTCATGCTCTGTAAAGCTCAAAGGGTCAGTTTATTTTACCCCACACTTGCATGCAGCTCATGTTCCACGAAGAGTTTCTGCTTCTTTCCCCCAGCACTGGAGTTGTCACAAAAAGCTGGTGCTTGAATGTTTTACTCCCATGGTCCCAAAGGCTCAGTTTCTGCAGTAAGGTGATTATCAGTGTTTGGCAGCAAGCACAAGAGGCTGTGAGTGAAAGAGAGAACAAGGGCATGAGCTGTCCTGGGCCAGCTCTTTTGGCCACTCCAAGTCTGAGTGATTACCAAGAGTGAAACTTTATTTGTACTGAAGCAGCACATTTAAGGCTTTCTCAGATCTCAGAAGAACTTTTGGTATGTGCAATGGCCATGCCTATGCGAGTATTTCAGCTCGTTTCACATTCTGTGCAAAAGGGCTTGCCTGTGCCTAATTATTCTAGTGCCATTTCTCAATGTTAGGGGTGCTTTCATTCTGGCAAACACCCAAATTAATGATTGTAAGGCTTTTTCAAAATGATGTGCAAGAAAATAAGGAACAATAGGCAACTTGCTATCTTTTGCGAGGAGGGGGTGTGAGAGCAGCTGAATATGTCATCCTGCTTCTCCACATGATCTAGTTCAGAGCTGAAACATGTTGCTACAACCCGCTACTTCCATGGGAAAGGAAAACATCTGATTGCAGAGATTTCTGTTCCTCTACATGTGGCAAAGCACGACACCCTTCGTGACCACGGCATCTGACCACGGCAGTGTGGGGATTCCTGTCCATGCCAGTCAGGGCGCTGTCCACCCTTGGCACACACCCAGTGCCATTGCAATTTCACGTGACTGCACATCAGCTGCATGATATGGGAGTGAACAGGCTGCTCCAGGGGGTACTAACACGTGGGTTACAGCCTCCCTACAACATTGACCCTCTACCTCCATCTTCCAGCTAAACTGGTGCTTGATCCCTCATGCAGGAACCCCTTGGTCAGTCTAACATCTGCTTGCTGGGTCCCCAGGTTTTATTATAACATCAGTACTCAACGGCCTGTGGCACTGGAAACAGTTCACGACTGGTTTTTACCTTGTGTCACTTGCACCTGTGCGAACTGGATTTATAAGGCTGATAGGAACATCAGAGGAACCCAGAAAATGCCATCAGTCCCCCACTGTGTACCCGTGTGAATAACCCTGTTAATGAATTGGGACTAATTTGGACCTGACTCTCTTACCCTAAATTCTATGAATCATATGTACCACAAGAGAAGAAATTATGCCTTGATTTGGCTAGATTTAGCCACTAGATTTGAGGATGAGCTTTCAAAATCCAGTCAATTTATCCTGCTCTTTCCTCCCTCCCTTTGCAAGTAAATGTGTTGATTCTGTATTTCGATAAAGCTCCTTCAAAACTGGGGCATCTTTTGGCTGCGTCTCTCCCTCCACTGGAAATAGTGCACTCCCTTCCCCCTGTGCTTTCTGTGCTGCTTGAACTCTTCATCTGCAGCAGGGCGAGCAGCCAACTCCTTTTCTGAGCATCTCTTGTCTAGAGCTCCATCCAGATGCTTTGGGAGAGAGAGTCGATCAAACAGACAGTGCTGTGATTCAGCCTGTTCTCAGGGATCTCTGAAATGCTCCTGTACTCCCAGGAAAATGCTGCCCATCAGGCTGCTCCAATGCCTCACCAAAGATGCGGTCATCCCCCACATCCAGGATAGCACAAAGGATGGGAAGAGATAAACACAAACATTTAGTTGGCAGTGTGAGTGGTGGAAAGAATTTCATTTTCTCTGTGACAAGGCTGTTTTTTAAAAAATTTCTGTGATGTTATTTACCCTTCCTGCTTTTCTTCTTTAATAACTACAGCAAGTTGATGACTTTACTCAACAGTTCCTTGGCTGAATGGTAATTTGATGATGAAGATGGCAGCAATAGTAATTATGAACTCTACAGGAGAAGTTGCATTTACAGCGGAAAGCTTTTCCAGCTTGTTTTTAGCAAATGTTGTATTTACCACAAAACACCTCCATCTACAGTTGACTTGCACTGCTCATGGTCTCCTTTAGACAAGTGGTTGGCCAGTTTGGAGGGAGTATTGGGACAGATGGACCTTCCCTCCAATGGAGTGCTGTTGTTCTTAGGCTCCTTGTTTTCCCAAGCAGCTTAGAAATCTCTAAAAATGAGTGTAAGGGGCTAAAAAACCCCCAAACCAACCATCCGTAATGAACAGGTATTGCTTACATCCAAAAGATTTGCAACCATTGACCACCTGTGACCTCACTGCCAGCAAACATACAACTTCTTCTTCCTTCCAAGTGGAGTTTCCTGTTCAGCCAAGCTGGTCTTCTTCTCTGCTTGCTTGACTTAGAACACAACAGGATTGCCTGCTCCTGTGTTTTTGAAAGACAGTTCTTTCAAACTGAGCAGCACTCATGGACCCCTAAACCCTCAGAAGAGATTTCCAGGGCACACTGATAAGTAGCTCCTTGAGTAGCTTCAAGCTGGCTCTCTGAAATACTTCTGTTCATTTAGAAAAAAAAGAGTTGGGAAAATAATTCTGAATTTTTCATCCAAAAATGTAAAAGAAATTCAAGACCCAACTGCGATTATTTTGCTTCCCTTCCAGCTTTCTCTTATGAAACATATTTACTATTTGAACTGCTTTGATAAAGGGCAAGTCATGTAATTCCTGAAGAAGGATGACCTCAGGATATGAAAGACTCTAAAGTGAAGCCAGATGAAAAATGAGAATCTGGGGGATTTTCTTTTACATTTTTCTCCAACTTGCCATTGTTTGTGGAGTATGCCTAGGTGCTGCTTTTGCCTGTGTGTGTTTGGAACCAAAGTCATGGCAGAAGTAGCAAACCTGCCAGAGAAACCTTACTTGAGCATTTAGGCAATTGCACGACATGTTAGATATTTTTAGGCAAATTTTGAGCTTAATGTCCCATGTTTGCTTCCGCTGTGTTTTTTTGAATATTACCACAAACCCTGTTAAAATTACCCAGGTGACAAATGATCATTTGCCAGTTACACTTCATTACTGCTGGCACTTCTTCTCATTTTGCATTTTGTTTACTATGGGGACATGACTGCTGCTTCTTCATGCGAGGAACTTTGCTGGTACATTGGCAAGTTTTGTGTGCAGGCGAGATGGATATTGCTGAATGCAGCCTATGAGACACATACCATGGCAGGTCTCTTGATTTAAAACTGGTCTCTAGGTAGCTTTGAAGAGTCAATGGACTATACTGCTGTTCCTCTCATTGCTGGAAGTGCTCTGTCATTAGAGTAGGAGCTATCCTATATTCCCAATATTAACACAGTTCTATTCTTTCATGTCACTTCAGGTTGAAGTGGCAAATTTGGAGATGATAAAGTAGTCATGAATTCTAAAATAATTTCCTTTACATTGTCTATGGTTATCTGACATTCTGTCAGCTGCCAAATATGTGCAGGCACTATTGATTTTTAGTGCAAGACTGTCTCGTAGCAAAACACGCCTTCATAACCCCCAGATTAGTTGTGGCCCTTCTTTCACAGCAGCATTTCTGCAGACCTCCTCTGTCAGGCTCAAAGGACAGCAGGATTGTTTGTTCTTCAGCTTTAAGCTGTTGCACTCAAATTACACTCACCCCACATCCTTTACATTGCATTGTTATAAAATAGCAGTTTGTTTTTAAACTAGTGGTGTTAACTTGTGATTTTGGCTGCACTGGCTGCCTCTTCCTTTGGCTTTTGCTTTCACAGATATCACAGGAAAAAGTCTAATTTTTCTGAGACGAGTCCCCTTTAATTGATAAATTGTTTTATTTGGTAGTTGAAATCGCATACCTTTTGGTGGATGGTGATGAAGCAGCATTATAAATGACTGGTGAGATCTGAAACTTCTCACTCTGCTTTTCTGCATCTGTCAAGACTAGGTAAATGAGACAGCCAGGCCCTGACCACCCAGCCCTGTGCTCGGCACGGAGGGGAACTGGCACAGCACAGTTCATGTCTTCTCCCAGTGGTTATTGTGGTCACCCCTGGCTCACTGCAATTTCCAGAACCATGCTGGAAAATTGCCTCTGGGAGTGTTGGCTGGGTTGGGTCCTGTTATCACACCCACACCAAAGAAAGGGGTTGCAAGGGTGGTGGATGAATTCTGGGTAGGAGCATTTGATACCTGAGTTGGAAAGGCTGGATTCTGGATCCTTAGGCAGGTTGTTCAACCATCAGTACAAGACATTTGTGGTTTTGAAAGATTTTTAAAAATCTAGTTCTGAATTTTGTAGCTCTTAGTTAACTTCATTAGAGTACTATTACATGAGTAAAATACAAAACTTACAATGAGCAAAATCTAATTAAAAGCATTAGAAGATTTTGAATAAGCATTATATGAAAGAGACGAGTGAGGATAAATTTACTGTTACTGTGTTCCCATGCTTGTTTCAGTTCCATTCATCCTGCTAATGCCTTCTTAGACAATATTTCAGCATTAAAAAAAGCCTCTGGAGTTTGACTGAACTTGCTTGGACCCACCCTGTCTAAGACACGAGTACGGTAGTGCAGAGGTAGCAGACGTGCTACTGCATGTCTTCAGATAGATAAGGCTTGTGTTGTGCAAAAGGAAGCAAATAACAACTTGCTTCTGAATGCAAACCAGGGCAGCTGTGGACTGCAGCAGCCATCTAGCCAGTTTAACTGGTTACGTACAGTGGGTCCACATGGCAGCATTCAGCATGAAATCCCATGCCTGAACTGAGTAGGGTTTAAGGGATCACGTTCATGCTGCTGAATGGTGGCTCTGAATGGCCTTTTTCTCTGTACATGGTGTCTGTCTGTAAGGAACGAGGGTGCTCATGACTCGGTGAGTACACTGACCCTGGTGTCATTCACGTGTTCATAGTCACACTTGCCACGGCCAGAGGGGGAAAAATGGAAACAAATCTCACACATTTCATATTCAATCTGAACTGCTAAATCTGATGTTCTGGGCTATTTGTCCGGTAGGGTGCAAAAGTGACAGGTCACCTCTCTACTCTAAAATCAACAAGCACTTTTGAAAGAAGGTGAGAGGGTGTCTGGAGGAAGGGTGGGTGGCGTGATAAGGATTCCCCTCCCACCGTGGTGTAGCAATAGCAGCTCTGCCTCCCTTTGGAGGGTATGATATTTGTACACTTGATGGCTCTGGGCTTTGGCTTCCTCTGCTGTGACATACACTGTGGGAGGTTACAAGGAGCAGAAAATTTTTAAGGCATTTGTACAGCCTCTCTGAGAGCTGCAGAACAGGGCAGAGTGCGAGGAGCTGCTCTGGGTCACTGAAGGCTGAAGCAGAGAGCTGGCATACCTGGTCTGCAAATGGGCAGTGTGAGAAATGGGGTGTCCTCTCACTGCAACTTCTGTTCGACATCTCACCTAGCACAAGGACTCACTCTAAAGTGTCTTTCAGTGGGAAGGCAGGACCTTGCTGCAGACACATGATGGGTGCCAGCAAGTGGGTGTTCCTTATGGAGACAGACTTTTGAAAGCTGTGTCTTCCACCAGTTTTGCTCCACTGGCCACTGAGGGATCAAAGGGAGAAACAGGAACACAAGGTGGAAATACCGATGCCTTTTCATATCGACACTGATTTAATGCATGAAAAACCAACCCAGAACTCCTTCCTTGCGGCACCAGGGAAAGCTTTCCTTGTGATCCTCTCCCTGGTCGCTTCTACCTAAAAACTTCTGCCCTGTATTAAACAATGCATATTTAATCAAGTCTTGCTAATGTACCGGCTGAAACTAGGCAGGGAGTTTTCCAGAAAAAGTGGGGAAACGCTTTCTAACATGATTATTGCTTGTGAGCTCTGTCAGGGTGAGGGGAGGCAGAAGGGCATCAGCAGCAGCAGCAATATGGTCTTTAGCAGGTGTTGGGGAGAGCACAATCTAATGAGAATCATAGAAACACTTGAAAGCTTTTTAACTCCATACAGGATTTTCAGGAGCTGTTGATAGGAAACAGTAATGATCCAACTGACAGTTAAAGAGATGAAAGGAAGCTCTTTGGATTAAATAAGATTTAGGAAATAAAAGGATTAGTGCTAGACAAAAGCTAGATTTAGGGGTTTATTTAACGAGTGCAGTGTGGCATGATGGGATGTGGGGCATCAGAAAAGAGATAAAAGACAAAATAAAAAGACGAATGCGGGAGGTAGCAGGGAGGCAAGGAATCAGCACAACATCTCCAAAAACCCTTCACAAATCTTCTTATAATTGAAAATGGTACCAAAAAAAAAGCAGTTTTCATTAGCAATCCTGGCTTCTTTACATAGTAACAAGAAGTGTTACAATGACAGGAAATCTTCTGTGATGGGGCTGTCAGCTGAAATCCCTGCCACGGGAGAGAGAGCATACATAATCAACCTACTTGCACTGATAAGATGATGATGTCTGATGAGATAAAATCAGATTTAAGTGAAATTATCACTCTATTAGATTCATAATTTGTTGTGTTTTCAAGTAGGGGCTGCTGAAGGACCAGTCTTGTTTAAGAGATCTCCATTTGGAGTTCCCTAGTGAAGCTGTTAGCTGTCGCAGAAATGAGGGCCATGCACATGTTGATGGACCCAGGAGCATTGAGCTCCTCCATGCAGCATCTGTCACAGGAACATTTTGTCTTGTAGCTTTAAAAACAGGATCGAGAGTGTTCCAGAGCTCAATTTCTCCACTTCTGCTTAACCTTCTATAGGTACCCATTTGTATTACTAGACAGGTAAACAAAATAAAAGAACACGTGTAAGAATTTGGCTGGAATGGATCAGTTGTTCATTTCATAAGTGCTTCCTCTGCTGAAGGCAGTAGGGTGGCTACCAGTGAGTTTGGCTCTGACATAAAGATAATGTAGCCAGGTAACTGTGGATACTCTTGGCTTATGAAAGTGCTATCTGGAGAAAAAAACCTCATCCTCTGTTCCAAAGATGCTGTCACTCCTAATCTTCTGGATAGTTATGGATATCTCTAACGAGAGGCTATTAGAGGAAGAACAAATGTACTTTTTTTCTCCCTTCATGTCTCCAAGTAAGATTGGGTCCTTTTCTTCTCTAGGTGCAAAGGAAAATGTATTTTGTGGCCTAATTATACCAATAGGAAAAACCTAGGTTTTTTTACAAACCTAGGTAGTTACTACTGGACTAGGAAATTTTATAGTGCTTGGAAGATATTCGCATCAAAGTAATCCAGATATCTGCTATCAGCGTTTTTGGAAAGTCATTAGCATAGAAATACTTCTTCAGACAACATTCTTGTTTCATTTGTTGTGTTACCACAGAGGAACGCTAGTAGGATTTACAAATGGCTAAGAGGTAGCAAAAAATTGAGAAGTTAAGAAATTACTTTATTCAAGTTTCTTGGAAACCTTTTATATGCTATTTTGTGGTTTGGACCCAGGTTGTCCCAGAGTGGTTTTGTTGCTGAAGGTGAATAAGAAATATAAATAAAATAATAGATTAAAAATATTTTTTATTGCTTTGTATCTTTTATATTGCTCTCTGTAAAGAGATGTGTGGTCCAGTTCATTGCCTTTGGATAGAAAAGGAAGCCGGACTGAAAATTTACAGAGTGTGCCTAAGAGACATTTTATTTGTTCAATAAAGTGACCTTCAGTATACCAAATAACTAAGAAACTTTTAATGATTTTTTTCATCCAAATTAGCCCTTTTATTTATTTTATTACTGTTTTTGTCCAGTTGAGTGAAAGCAGTTAAAAGTTGTTTTCCTTAATGAGCTGGTCACTACATTATTAATATAAAAGTAATATGGTCCCAATCCAGACATGATTTTTGAAGGTGCTTAAATGTCTGCTTGGATTTTCCAAAACACCCAGCTGGATGAAGTGTCTAATAGCTCATAATGTCAGGGGGCACAAGTCAGCATCTGCAAGTGCTTAGGTATCCTTGAAACTGGGGTTTTCAAAGTTTGCTTTAAATAACTCGCCTGCAGCACCGGACTCTTTGTCGGTGTCTTCCCATTTCCAAGCACATGCAATCAAGTCCAAGCGGGAAAACTGTCAGTCTTTGGAGTGCCCTGCAGCAGAAGTCCTTCCTGGGCTCGGAGCACTACAGCCTTGATCATGCCATGTCCTTGCTTTCGAGGGCCTGGCTTTGCAGCCTGAACAGATGTCCTAGAACAGTAGGCTTTGTCCTAGTGTACTTCAGGAGGAGGGTGGATCTGCTGGTTTGGTTGATTTATTTTCCTCCCCACATTTTAAAAAATCATAATTTATATCTGCCAAATCTGCTTTAGAGTGTTCAGGTGACAACTAGGAGGCACTTGTGGAGTTCCTTTGCCCCAGCTCTTCCTTTCCCTGAGTGCATGGTTGACTAAATTTAAGCCGTTTTTCATGAGTACAGTAATTGCCAGGAAATTCTGGTGCAGGTTATTTCAAATCTCCCATGCCAGAGTTTCACATCCTTCTTCCAGAGCATGAGGACAGTACTGCAGATATCTGCAAGTATAATAGGGATCAGTGGGGCTTAACAATGACTGATATTCCAGTGGATATGTTGGTTGCCATTGGGGTTTCTGTTTGTTTTTAAATCTGAAATCAATTATCTGTCATGGGAAATGTTTTCTTGGATGAGCAACATTTGGAAAATGTGTTTTAAAAATGAGAAAATGAGGGTGTTAATAAAGGAGAGTTTGAGGCATCATATTAAACAATGCCACTATACTGCCTTTAGGTAATACACGGATGATTGCTTCAGCCATTATCTCAGAACATCCTGGAACACTAATTTTTATACAACTACATGTTTATGATAATGTATTCCAAACTTTGAAAAGGTTCCAACATTACTTTCTTTTAAAATTACACTCAATTTGAGCGTGCTTCTGCACTGCTGTCTTCTCTGTCTTCTCTCATTTTTGTCTCTCTTTCAGTTAGAGTGGAAGAAATTCCTCCACCAGAACGTACCAGAGGTTTCAAGAGAACAGGAACTCCTTTTGTCTTCAGCCACGACAGAGTATTTATCTGTTGTCCAAATGTATCCCTGGGGACAGCCTTCATACATAAGCAATTTTTCCTCACTAGCAGCAGAGCTTACCCAGCAATTACTGCTCTCTGTGCCCTCCAAACAGCTCCCCTCACCCAACCACTGCTGCTAGTGTAAGTCTGAGGGGGCTTGTGTGCCTCTCAGACACTATCCAATATCTTTCAACCCCAAAGTGAAATTGCCAGAGCCAGTAACAGACTGTTACAAACTAAGTACACATTATGAGTGCCACAAAATAAAATGGTTAAGGAAAATTTCTATGGATTTCTTTTTTTAAATTATTTCTGGCTTATTCATTCTCTAAACATGCTATATCTCCAGGTGATGCATGTGGTTTAACCTTAGAAAATTTTTTGGTGCCACTTTGGGGAACTATAAGGCATAAGCCGTATGACCTCAGACTCGAGGATTTTAAGGTCTTTTCCAACCCAAATGGTTCTATGAGTCTTTGATTCTAGTCCTGTCTGGTTTTTTTGTAGACATTATAGATGCAAAAGATTTTTTTTTCCCTGGTGTGCCATATTGTGGTAAACAACAGCAGCAAGTTGGAATGCTGAAATCCCTGCTCAGACGGCCTGGCACTCTACGTAAAGGCATCAGATGAAGTTTGTTGAACTCCTACCCTCTCTTACATGAGGTCATTGTGCAGATTGTCTCATGCTTCTGGTTGGCTTTGATGTGAGCTGCAATATTTCTATGATCTCAGCCGAGGGACAAACTGGTGGCCCTAGACTCAGCAGTGGTTAAACGTGAGTATAAACAAAGTGGACATTTGCTGTGTGCCAGACGAAGTCACTTTCAAGGGTGCCCATAAACTCATAGAAAGTTGGTATCTTCGGGTTGTTGCAAATATGTAACGGTACTGAAAGAAACAGTATTCCGGGCTAAATAATATGTAATGGTTATGAGCTCATGTACCTTGACTCCGCGATTTCAGTTTGTGAAAGATCAGATGTTAGTTCTGTAAATACTGGTGGGAGGCTTTGAATATATTGTCAGCTTGATTTGTTACAGATTAAAGGGTTTCTGCATTCATTTTAATTTGTTTTTTTCTGGAGTAAGTCACTGAAGTCAGCTTTATGACACATTAGATCATGTATGAAATGCGTGTATATAACTTGATAGACACATTTATCTTTTTTTTCTTTGTCCTTGTGGCTATTCATTTTGAAGGAATCTATGTATAAACTGTCAGCAGTTCTTAAGTGACTGAAGCCTTCAACTGTTGTGTTTTGCAGAGCAGATGGTTTGCCTGCAACTACTGAAGTATGATATCCTATGTTTTTTATTTTCAAGCCAGGAGAAAGGGAAAACGTAAGCTTACATAAAAGATGGTCTCATGGAAGGGATTGCTAAAACATTCCCAAGTATTGTCACCAGTAAATTATATCAAATTGAGCACATCTGAGGCAATATGAGGAGCTTCTGGGTGGGTACAGAGGGAGGAGAAAGGACTTTTCTAAAGTCAGGGAGGTGTATAAACTGCATTAGTAGTCAACTTGAACAGTCACCCCTACTCCTGGGCCTAGGCATAAGCTGAACATAAAGGTGTAACTATGGAGAGAGGCTTGGTTTACTTCTGTGTGTCTTTGTGTGCTTTGAGGAGATGAATAGCACATTCTAGAACTGCTTTGATGTTTAGCAATTGGTTTATTTTTAAGTATTTTGGTTAAGCTTCACAAAGTCATGAAGATTCCCTTTGAGGAATCTTGCCACAATGCAGGTGTTGAAGAATAAACTTAAGAGGTGGGCTAGAGCTGAAACCTGCTGAGGCTGCTTCCCTGTGTATCCACCATAGGAAAAAAGGCCTTTTTGGGAGCAATTCTTCCAAATGATCATGAAAAACTATGAAACTGTCAGTGTAACCCCTAGAAATCAAGACAGTTTTGAAATGGTGATATGTTCACTGTAACAGGTAATGGGAACATTACATCTGGTCTTCTTCAGGATGAGTCACACACTTTTCCTCTTTTCTAATTCTGCAGAGACTTGGCACCTCTGTGTGATGAAATCCATGTACTGGCTGTGGTTACAGGGCTGAGCAAAACACAGAGCAGATGAAGAGATACAGGTCAGTATGTACATCTAAAACTGTTTGCCAAGATGACATGGATCCAGAGGAATGTTTGAATATCATCCAGAAATTGTCATTCCTAAGTATACATCCACTGAGATGACCCAGGAGAATACACACCTGGTTTTTACTTAACCAGTTACAGAAGAGATACCAGCTCAGGGGTCCTGAGACACTGGAAAATAGTCAGACAGGTCAATGGTGTTGCTAAAATATCGTGGCATTTGGGGTACAATGGGCTGTAGTTTTAATTTTCTTTAAAAACCCCACCCAAAACCAGAAGGACTGTGCCCTGAGAAAGAGGACAGAAAATGCACAAAATTACTTCAGCTTTGCCAGTTCAATAAACAGGCTAATCTTCCCCCTCCAACTTGCTTGCTTTTAGTTTTATCTTACATAAGCAACAGACAATATTTTGAAGTGATTTCTTCTATTAATAACATTCCCTGCAGCCAACAGGCCTTTTATCTGGAAGATGATGCTTATGGGTAGAAACTCTCTCTCTGGTTTCTGAGATTAACCGTGCAAGATTGTGTCCTCCAGAATGAGTGACTTTAAACTGGGAGGGGATAAAACTGTGTGTACTATGCAAAAGTATTTCTATGCAGAACCCTGGGAATATTCCACTTCCTAGGGTCTGTTATGGAACAAGAAAAACTGAGGTTTAGTCTAAATTTTGCCTTTCTTAGGGTTGTCATTATGCCTAACTGTTGCTCTTTTACTCTCCTAACTTGTTATTCCTCTGCTAGCTGTTTATTTCTAACAGATGCCTGTAGCCAGTTAACATATGGCCTCAGTCACTGCTCAGCTAAACTGTGCACACAACAGCTACTCCTTTCCATTTTTTTTTCTCCAGCCGAACCCCCTTTTCAGCTACTTAACATTTTCTTTGGTTTCTCAGGGCTTCTAATTTGTCTACATTTCTGCAGTGCTGACTGAAGTGTCCTGGGAGTGGCAATTTTGTTTGTTAAAAAAACCCAAAAAACCAAAACAAAACCCAATCTTGTTTTAATTAAAGCTTTTTTTTTTTTTTTTTTTTTTTTTTAATTGTTTTTTGGTTTGGTNTGGGGCCTTATTGTTCTGGAAGGTTCCATAAGAAAATGAGAGGCCATGCTCTATGGAGCTGTTGCTTCCATGAGGAACTTCAAAAAGGAAAACAGATCAACAAAACAAAACAAAACCAACATCTTACTCTGCAGACAGAATAGCCACTGACAAAATTGTCTTTGTGCCTAATGGCAATCAGCTGGTCAATCTGTCTCTGCTTTGTTGTTTTTACCATTCCTTCCATTTAGTTTTGCTAAATGATTTTTCCATTAATTAATTGGTATCTGTAGATATGAGTGGGTTTCACTCCACAGTTTGGATGTGCTTTGTTTTGTGTAGGGAGGCTCCACTTTTTTTCGGGATTACAGTAGCTGGCCGCTTCTTGTGAGAACCAGTTGCCGAAGGACAGCGCTGCCCCAGCGGTGCTGGGTGTGTGCCGGGGAGGACAGGCGGTCTCCACACCGAGTCTGCACGCAGCACAGCAAAGCAAGCTCTGCTGTCGTGCCTGGAGATTTCCTTGGGAAGCACAAGGAAGACGTGGCACACTGACCCCAAGGAAAGAGCAGCCACCTTGTCCCAGTGAGACATAGAGCTCTGTGAGGACTCATCTCCTTGCGAGGTGAGGGATGGCAGCTGCCCTCTTGAGGCAGCAGCAACACCAGAATGAGCTACTTTCCTAACCAGCTGCTGTCCTTCCTGTGGCACTGGGGCAGCTAGCTTGGTGGCCTTGGTGGCCTGCTGGGGTGGAGCGGGCAGTGGGTCTGCATCTCTTTTTGTGACCTCAGAAATGCAGCAAGCAGGCGTGGCTGGGTGAGCCCCACCAAGGGTGGTGAGGGATGCCAGTGAAAGGGGTGCAGCCAAGCTGAATCCACACAGGATCCACTTCAGTCTTCCTCTCATGCCTCTGTTCACATGTGAAATGAGTGACATGGAGATTTGAGGAAGAACAGACCATAGATAAAAGGAACAATCAATCTTACAGGGTCTTTAAGGAAAGGCATGAATAAGTGCCCCACGCAGAGGAAAATTACCTACGTAAGACACTTTCCAAGAAAAAATGAGGGATGACTTCTTCCATCACTGACATCAGTTACACATATGTGGATAAGCATCACAGTGAGCAGCAGCCCTTCTGCAACCCACAAGGCCACTGGAAAAAGAAAACTCATGGGTGACACTTCAGTTAGGTTTTGTTCTCCAAACATACCTAAACAAAGGATCAGTGATCCCTCAAATGTAGGAGTTGTTCAGCCTCCATGTATAACAGACTTTTCCAAGGGTTTGAAGGTTGCTCTTGAGCAGGTCCTGTCACCTGTATTTATTTCCTCTGATGGGAAGAGTGAGGCAGGCACCCAAGTAGCACCAGCATTAAGTTGGGAAAGGCACAGGAGAATATTGAGAAGCAAAGCCACAATTTTCTCCAGCATTTCGCTGCCTCCCTTCATTGCATGTCTGGTAGAAGTAAACAAGATCAGATACATTTATATTGAAAGCAGTTCTGGCAAATTTGGAATCTCTCAACTGCAGATGGAGAGATGATGCTTCATGATGCTTCACATTTCTGGTCTACTGCATATTCAGGGCTCTCTCTGCCTTCAGTCTCAGTGCTGCTTCAGCTCTCAGATCATTAGCTTCATTTTGTTCAGCCTTCAGCAATGTGGCTCCCAGATGTGCTTTCCGGTATTTCGTTTATAACTGTGAGGAATCTACAGCATCCAGTCACTCCTGTGCCTGTCTTTTTTTTTTCCTTGGCATTGAAATTCTCTGAACAGGACATTCCTATTAACACCAACAGTCAAAAAATGAAATAAAACTAAAAAACCCTGTCAGGTTTTCATTCTCACCAGGAAGTTCTTTAAGGTAGAACTTCAACACACACTTCTGTAGAAATATTTGCTGGTAAAGCTATGGAGGTTTTTTTGCTCGCCTGTATGCTATAAGAGTTTTCAGCTGACATCTTACATCCATATGGAGTGTGCCTTTTCAATCTCCAGCTTTCTGAGTATTGGTATCAGTGTTGTAGCTGTGATAGTTTTCGAATGTAAATGGTTTATTTTATTACACCAACTTATACAGATGGGAGAAAAAATGAGCTGGGGAAAGGCTTGTATGCCTGAAAACTTGTCTGCTTTACCCAGCTATATGGACTTGAAAGATATTATCTGCCTTACAAATCTTGCCTTCCTTTGTAAGCATGTGGTTGGATAATTATTTTCAACTATTGCTTGGATAAATAGTTTCTAAAGAATTTGGGCACACAAAGTAGCCCTTGCTAAATTGTCTAAAGATAGTTTCTTAAATGAAGTGATTTTCTTCTCAGACACACAGAAATGATTTTTTGCCAAAGGTATTTCTAGATAATTTTAAAGTACAGGGAATGGTTTGTTCTTATGAATTTTCAGATGCATAGCAAGAAAGGGCAGGCACTTGTTTTTGTCCAAGTCATTTAAAAAAGGTGTCACTATGTCTGGCTTCAAAGTGCCTGATAAATGTAGATCAGAAAGGCAATGAATTTGAAATATTAAATTATGCATCTCAGAGCACTGGGGAAAATTAAAAGGGAGGCTGACTAAACGATCAGAAAAACACATAGCTCAAGCAGAACTGTGGGAGTTTGAGTTACTTTCTTTTATAAATTGATTTTGTTTCACAGGATCTTCCTATACCTCCTGCTGCAATGAGAAAACAGCTTCAGCATACTTTGCTTTTGCAGGCTTTGCATTTGCAAACCCACCAGCTGGATCCTGCAGGAAGATCATGAACTTCGCAGAAAGCAGCTAGTCTGATCTTGCCTGTGCATAGTTTTAATTGCAGTATCTAACAATTGGTTTGTACTTGAAAGAGTAGCGTGTACCATCTCTTTCAAAAGTATTGTTGTTAATGATAACTGCGCATTTTTGTATCACAGGATTCGAATCCTGACTATGCCTCAGCATCTCCATGTTTTGGGACAGTGTGCTCCTCATTTTAATCCACCGCTCTCTGGAGAAGCACTGGATATTTAGCTATGTTTTATTGCACTGACTGCAGAGTCTGGGACAGAATGAGGAAAGACCCCCTCCAGTCTTTTCTGTACACGCCATATCCTATATTGAATATACTTCCATCACATCCCAGACTATCCATCATCGTCCTAATGTTAATGATTCCAGGTTTTACAAACTTACTTGATAGGAGAAGCTCTGCCTCTTGCTAAACCTGCCTCTATCCTGCAACATCCTTGCTGAGGTGCTTAGTCCTCAACACTTCCTTCACTCTTGGCTGTCACTGGACAAAAAACCTCCTTCAAGCACCCTGCCATATCTCACACTCTCTCTCTTTTAACTGAAATGGTTGTCAAGATGCTGTCAAATATATGACCAGGTTATATTTAATCTTTTCCTTTTCAAAAGGGTGGTTTTTCTGTTTAATTTTTGGCTTTACCATTGTGTTTCTGGTTTTCTTGACCTCTAAGTTGAGAAATGACATCCTTGCTTGTATCAGACATAGTGCAGACAACAGGACTAGGGAAGGGATCGTCACCCTGTACGGGGCACTGCTGAGGCTACACCTCGAATCCTATGTGCAGTTTTGGGCCCTCCACTACAAAAAAGACATCCAGATTCTGGAGCATGTCCAGAGAAGAGCAATGGAGATGGTGAAGAGTTTGGAGCACATGTCCTGTGAGGAGTGGCTGAGGGAGCTGAGGATGTTTAGCCTGGAGAAAAAGTGGTTCAGGGGTAGCTTAATCTCTCTCTACAACTGCCTGAAAGGAGGGTGTAGCCACATGATGGTCAGTGTCTTCTCCCAGAACCAGAGGAAGTAGTTTCAAATTGTGCCAGGGGAGGCTTAGATTGGATACTGGGAAAAATTTCTTCCTGCAGAGGGTGGCCAGGGATTGAAATAGGCTGCCCAGGAAAACGATGGGGTCTCCATCTCTGGAAGTGTTCAAAAGATGTGGATATGGCACTTGGGGACAAGGTTTAGTGGTGAACATAGCTGGGCTCCATGATCTTAGAGGTCTTTTCCAGCCTTAATGATCCTGTGGTTCTATGGTTAGCCTGCTCTAGCCCAGACCAAGCCATAAATAAGCAAATCACCTGTCAGTGCTGGCTTGTCCCTTCCCCACCTTTTTACATCCATCACAACGTATTTATTAAGCATTTCAAGGCTCTGGCTGATGACTCCTGTGTGGAGAACTCATTACTTAATCCTATCCTTTGTTTTCCAGCCTGTTTCTGATATAGCAGCAATTCTTTGCCTTTCTCCTTATAACAATGTAACTTTTGTATGGCCCCCTGAAGAGACATTTCAGATTTACTCTCCAAGCTTGCCAGGGCAGGACCTCAATCACCTTCAGGAGTATAACCTTTTTAGGCCCACCAGTATGACGACTTATAGGAAGTGCTGTCTTCAAAAAGCCCGGAAATTCAGCCCTTGGAGTTGCAGACTTGTCTAGAGGTCAGCTGAAAAATACATACAAAAACTTGCTTAAAAAAAGAAGCTGACAAAAATTCAGTCTGTCATTAAGAAACAATGCTGCATGAAGTACTGTGTTTCACCAGGAAATACTGAACCCAAATGCTGAAGCATTTAATGGTTTCAAAGTCTGGGATATGCCATGGCAGAGCCTCGTGACGTTTATAGTTCTGTAGCCTTAAGTCATTATCCTGTCATATGAGTGATGTTAACCAGACTGACTTAATCTTCTTTGAGGCAACACGACAGCCACTCTGGAACTAAGTATTTTCATTCTCATTTTGTTTATGTTTTGTGTGTGTGAAATGACTGAACTATGGTGGGAAAGGAAAAGAAAAGAGGGATTTGTGTTTGGTTTTCTTTGACCAGCTTCTAGTTAAGCTTCCAAGTGTTGTTAATATCTAATGTACTCTCCAAGGCCTTCTGTGTATTATAATCTCTAATCATCTGTGCTACAGTTTTCACAGAAGTGCTAAAACCATTTTACCACCACTTCCCTGGCAAGACTGTTCAGAGACTCTTTCAAAGAATGAAACTTTTCATGAACTACAAATCCAAGACATTTGTGAGGCCTTTAAAAATCTTGGCACTTAAATGACTGTGTTAAATCCAAAAGTAATTTTCGGATCTGTAGTATATAAAATCAGTCCTCTAGCTCCTTGTAAATATCAGAACAGAAAGAGGACTGTGAAAATTCAATTGTCTGTATCATAATTAGTAGAAGAATGTACACTGATATTAAACAGGTTTACAAAGGAGTAAAGTCTCCTCATTAAAGACTTTTTCTTCCAGAACTGTAGGCAAAACTGAAAATTGGTCTCTCTTACCAAAAATTTATATGTTTGTGAATATTCTTTTTCAAATAAAGATATCGACTCTAAAATAAAAAAGACTTCAGTTCAGGACTAATGTAACACTACATATTATTTTTTACCTATATTCTATGCCAAAATTTTAAAGTTCACAATTTGAAAAGGAGAAAAGTGAAGGAAAAGAAAGTATGAACTTTGCCAAAATGAAGTGGTGTAAAATGGAAATTTCACAGATTTTTTTCCTATTTCCTCATGAGGAAGACCAGTGCAATCAGACCTTAAAGAAGAAATACAACTGTATCTGTTGGGGGATTTTGTATGTTGTTTTATTTGTTTTGTTTTATTTTAATCTTTTTAGAACTGGACTTAATTATCAGGTTAGATCTTGATCTGGAAGTTTTATTGTTTTTCAACTGACTCCCTTTCACCCACCCTTCTTTTAAACAGGAAAAATAGAGATGGAATAAACTTCTGCTTTCCCCTGACAGTAAGAGAAGTCTTGACTAATATAACTCTACCCAGTGCAAATGAGTGCATATGAGACCAGGGCTAAGGCATACCTGTTTTTATTAGGTAGGGATATGGGATGGGAAGAATACATGCAAGCAAAGTCCAGCACAAGGCTGTCACTCCAGCTTTGAGTGGTGCAAATATAACTTTACCTTAGTGAATTTAGAAAAATATCAACAAAGCCTTTACTTTTCAAATCCCATGAATATCTCTCAATCTGGGGCACTGTGTAAATGCCACAGAAATTTCATTCTTGACATTTGATTGATGCCAGATAAGAGGTCTGTGCCCCTTCTTTACCAAGGTTTTTGTGAGAATCAGACAGATTGATCTCAATCATACTCATGCAGGCAGTGAAGTTAATGCTAAAGTAACAGTAAGTCCCCAGGGGAAGAGGGAAGTTGCTGAATGCTTATGAATTAATTTGGGAGTCTGGACTTGGCAGGTGTGAAGAGTCTGACAGTTAATGGCTTTGGGAATTCATTCTGAGATGGTTTCTAAGTCTTCTAAATGTGCTGTATTCACACGCTATGACAATAAATCATTACATACAAATTTAGCACCTGTTGTGTGCACACACAATTTACTTTTTCCCCTAACACTGCAGGTGTGTGGAGCACTTGTGTGGTTATACTTTGCACTTTATTGAGGGGAGGAGAGGAGCTCAGTGAATTTGCTTTTGCTCAGGAGCCTGTGGCAGAACAGGAGGCTGAGCCCAGTTCCCACATCCCAATTTGATGGTGTAGTCACACGTGCAGTGCACTCCTCTGTAGATATTTTCCATGCCTTGCACGTACAGTGGGAGTTAGTCTGAAAGTCTGATTGTTGTAGTTAGGCAAGGCAAGATCACTGAGAAAGGAATATTTTTTGCCTGCACCTGGTTTGATGGATGCTGCTTCACTACTCTCAGACTGCCGTACAGATGTCAGCAGGCAGCTCGACGTGCATCAATTTGGAGACACACACCTGCTCACTCGACAACTGCCTCAGAGATCCAGTGAGTCTTGGCAGTTTTTCTTTGCTCTTCTTCCACAGATGAGAGGTGTGAGAGACCTGACAGTACAGAATGAAGTAGCCTTTTTTCCTTGGCAGTGAAATGTGAGCCGTTGTGTTAATTTACAGACATTATAAACTCTTGCTGTTAATTTTGTTTTGGAAGAAAATTATGAAAGATCCTGTGTTTCCTAGAGGCCATAAACTAGATTGCCAGAGAAGAAAGTTATCCGAAGCAGACAATGATAATAATAATTTAGATACTGATATCAATTTTTATCTCTCTTGTGTTTCGCAGGCTTCTGTCTGAGAAAGTTTCTAACAAGATTTCAGAAGAGCAATAGCAATTTAAATTGTGAAGTAGTATCATGACAGCTCTGGAGGCAGCTCTTACTCCTATCAAAAACACAGCAGGATATTAATCATTCTTTCAAGCTAGAGCTGAGTACTTCAGACCAGTTCACCAAAGGGTGAATGATGACAGCTGTTTTCTCAGTTTTCATTCCCCATCTCTACTGCAGCCCTCTCTCCTCTAAAACACCGTCTTAGAGAGGTCAGCTGTAAACATGTCATAAGCACATCATAACACCCCATTACATCATTACATGTAACATTTCAGAGCACAAGCACATCTCAGTGTACCATACAAGGATCTCATGAGACTCACTAGAGGCTTTACCTTGCTAATTTCTCTTGTTTCTATGGATTTTTTCAGCAACCTGAAATAGTAGATTGCTTCTGTGAAATACAGGCCTGAACTATTTTGAATTTTAATTAGCATCAAATCTTTGTCTGTCTGCAGCATTTGTAGTTTTCTACTGGGGCACATTTCCATGGGAAGAAGCACCTGTTGGGTCTGGGTGCTGAACCCAGAACAAGCGCAACCCACCAACGGGTAGAGCTTAGCACATCTAACTACTCCATGTCCACAAAACCAAAGACTTTGAGCTCCTGTGATATGTTTTTGTATCCTCTAAAGTTGAGGCTACGTGATCCCTCACGAGGAAGTGTGAGCATTCTCTGAGCTGACTGGAAGCCATCTAACAAACCAGTATGGCACCAGGCCTAAACTAACATGCCCTGCTCTCAGCTGAGCTTTATTAGCTTGGGCTTGGTGCCCTGCTAACCACAGCTGTGGGTTTCTCGTCAGCTTGGGACTACAAGCAGAACAAGCTCAAGTCTCTCTACAGGTAATGCTGTAGGGTTTTAGTGCTTAAGAACAGTGCCAGCATGAGGAATTTGAATGCTTTTACTTTCTGTCCTCAAAACAAACCACAAGGTGACTTGTATGTCTTCCGTTTACAGCCCCTCCATCAGCAAGCCCAGAGTGTCTTTTAGTCTTTGTAATCTTTGTGTTGCTCTAAGAAAATCATCCTTTATGCCATTAAGTATTCTTTTCCTTTGCAATCCTTTTGTAGTTGAAGAGACTGGGATTTTTCTAGCTCATTAAAAAGAAAAGCAAACAAACAACACAACTATAGAAGATTAAGAAGGAGTAGCTGAGGAGAGACTTGGAAACTCATGTAGAAGAAACAGATGTTTCTTGGAAATGTCTTCAAATTATTTAATCTAGGTCTCTGATCTGGAGGCTGGGTCTCTTTTAAGAACATCTTCTTGGGAATTTTCCCTGTGAAAACATATTGCTGGAAAACTGCTATTTCTTAAAACCAAGCCCTGCATTTAGCAGAAGATAAAGTGCCTTGGTCACGGTGGCCCTTCTCTGGCTTCTCGTTCAATCCATTCTGAATGAAGCTGGGTGGAAAACTTTCACAATGATGAGCACTGGCCTACTGTGAGGAGGCTATCACAGCTTTTGGTGTACATCTTCTTCGTTTATCATCTTCGTGCTGTTTGGTTTTGTAATTACAAGGTCTGTGGGTGATAGATTCATGGCACTTGAGAGTATGGGGTTATGCTGCCTGCTGGAGAGTTAAGTGGATTCTCTTATCCCCTTTTTCACTCTCCATCACTTCTTTTCACACTCAGATACCTGCTACTGTTGAAATGTGTAAATTTCAAACTTGAAACTGATAAATTTGAGTTTGACAAACTGGGATGTTTCTCCCAGCAAAATTTGAGGTGAGAGCTCAACAGTTCTTCCTTTCCATTCAGAAATGCTCAAGTGTTTGACTATGCTTCCTAACTTTGAACAGGGCAGGGGGACTGAAAGAATGACCAGTTGTGCTATTTTTTTTCCTGATTTTAGCTAGAATTAGATATAAGAAGAGCATATGAAAATGGAAATTGGCTAACAAAAAATGTTTCCACAACAAACTCTGTTGAGATTAGGTTTTCTTTCTTTCTTTTTTTTTTTTTCAGATATATGATTGATGTGCTTTCAAGGTATGCAAATTTTTCATTTTACATAAACTGCTATCAGTTTACTGACACCTGTGAAACTGCAAAAAGCACTCTCCAAAATGCATTGACCTTATTTCTAAGGGGATGTTCAGATAATTTTTCTAGCTCACAAAAAAAGCAAACAAAATGTTTTCCACTTCTCTGTAAAGTCATGGAATCCCATGGGTTTGCTTGAGGCAGGATCCAGCCCAGAATCTGGAGATACAGTACAAGTTGTGTGGTACCTGGGCATCATTGCACACCAGATCAGTGAGAGGGGGAAACTGAGAATTATGGATGCTGTCCAATCCCTCTATGCTGGTGCCCTCCATGCCATTTTAGAGGGAATATTCCTATGACATATGGGAGGGTAGTGGAACAAACCTGCATTCTCCTTAGCTGTAGAGGGGTAGCTATTTCCCAGAATGAGACAAGTGTGCCTTTGAGAAAATGCACACTGTTTATTACTGGGAGCGCCATTTTATTTGGCTTGTGTGCTTTGTGCTGGTAGCCAGTGTCTCATGGAATAGGATGGCATCTGGAAGATCATGTTTTCTGCTTGTAAAGATGGCATAATGATTTTGCAGTGAATGTTTCTGAAATTTCTGTTTTTGGAATCCTATAGAGAAAATGATGAATGTGTTTTATTGTTCATGCTTCAGGGGAAGAGATATGGGGGCTCTCATATCAGTGGGGGGAAAGCTTACCAAGAGATGAGAAAATGGTTCCATTATCTTTGAAAAAATGAAAATGTGTCTTGTAACAATGCAAGGTTTTCCAGGAAAATTAACACTTACAATATAACATGTTTGCACTTTTCTGCTTCTTCTGGACAGATTTGTTATGTTTCGAATGTTCTTCATCAAAGCTATGGAAAAGTGATAATGATTTTTAATTTTTTTAAAATCTAGATGCAGTTTTCTAAATTCTTTGTTTTCTAGATGATTTTTACATTACTCAGCCATGGGAAATATTTCAATGGGGAAGATGGAGAGAAGGAAAGGAGGCAGTTCCTCATCTTTATTTTCTTTCTTTCTGTTTTTGCTCATGTTGTTGCAGTGAGTCACATGAGCAGGCCACTCATTTGTCTCCCTTGAAAGAATTTACCAAACTTTTGACATTTGCTGAATTCACAATACCCTCTGCTCCACTGTAGTTGCCTCTGTAGCAATGGAAGATGATACAACAAATAATTTATTACTTCAAATGAGTCATAGAATCATAGGCTTGTGTTGAAAGGGACCTCAAAGATAGTCTAGTTCCAGCTCCCAGCTGAATGAAGGAAGGAAGCAAATAAGCAGCTAGAATTGGCTTTGTTTCTTCATTATTTATTATTTTCTACTGATCCAGAAAACCATTAAGGGGAACATGACCTGGGTATCAGACAGAGGATAGAATCAGCAATATGTACCAGAGATGAACTGATAACCAAGTTCTGCACAGTCTTCTCAGATGTGATTCCTTCTTCTATACCATTTTTCCTCCCTTTCCTAGTTTGGCCATGCTTCCTGGTCAAGACAGATCTTGGGGAAAAAAAAAAAAAAGAAAAAGAAATCCTAGGATTGATTTAGAAATCCAAAAGCTGTAAGGGAAACATTCATGAAAGTGTGGTGCCAACAGCCTTGTCCCTCCTTGTGATGCTGAGCCAGTTGCCAGCTGGGATTGTGGCCCTTATCTTTGTTTTGTAATCCTTGCAATCCCATCATGTGCCAGTGCTCTCACAATGTGAGTGAAAATAATTAAAAGTGACTGGGTGAGAAAAGTTCCATCTTTGTGGAAAAACTGCAGCACTCAAAATTTGGTTTTCTTTGTTCCCCACTGGAACAAAAGAGACACTAAAACTGCTCCTGGGGGAAAACCCTGAATTAGCCTAATCTGGGTTTGAAAACCCTTAATGAGTTTAAGACAGGCCTTGAATCTGGGTTTTCTTCACTAAAGAAGGTCCTGATACTCTGTTGGTTTGGGTAGCAGAGGGTGGTCTTGCTCCATCTTAAAGAATGATGGTTTCTGGATTTTGTCACTGTGAATATGTTCCTTTATACAGAAAGAATTTTTAATTTTTTTTTATCAAGAGATATTTGACCTCTCTCAAGTCATTACTTGAGACAGCTTAAATTAATAAAGAACAAAATGCATGCCAAACTTGCTCAATAGTTTCTTTGTGCTGGAAGTAACTGTCAAATGTCTAATAATTGACCAAACCTATATGAAGCACTATGTAACAAGGTCAGGGTAATGGATGTACATGAACTCGGGAGATGTTTTTTCCATCTACCTTCTCCTTTGATCACAGGTGTGTTCTGTCATTCCACTCCAGTAACCAAACAGATTAGCTCCTAAAATGAAAAATGGCTTGAAATTTGATATGTGACCCAGTATCCAGGCCAAAATGAAAGGAGGAGGGAGAGAAGGAGTTATAAATTATGCTGTCTTCATATTGTGACACTGGCGGCATAATTTTCAACAAAGGAGATAATCTTTCCTCATTATTCAGCTGGCCAATGAGGTGCACAATTTTTGCCAGAAGCAGGAAAAGTCCCTGTAAACAATCTGTCAAGTTATAGTTTGCGAAATTAAAGAGCAGCAGAAAGAAAAATATCTACTATCTTGATATCTGCAATATGGTGGCAGCTGGGTCACATCTGTAGGCAAAGAATCTGTATTTGCGAATACTGAACGTGGTAAATGGGGTGGCTAAATGACTTTGAGAAGATGTGTTGTCCTGAATTATCTGTTATAATGTTGTAACTGATCATAGGTTTGTGTTTCATCACATGCATGGAAATAAATATTCTCATATTCTTATCAAATGTGCAGGATTGATGGGTATGGAGAATACTGACTGCAATTAATAACACGAGTTCTGCTACTCTCCACTGGTTGGTTGGTTGGTTTGGTTGTTGTTGTGGTTTTTGGGTTTTTTCCTGGAGTAGAGATGCCTATGATTAGCCTGCATCCTTTGCTTTCAGAAAAGAAAGGCTCTGAAGTTTATGCTTGTTGCTGTGGCTCTTTTAATTGTGAATGGATGCAGTGGCTCATATTAAAGTAAGCAAGCATTGCTGGAAGTCTAAAGGAAACTTCATAAAGCTCAATATTTGTTGCAAGAGCTAAAATATCCTGGTTGAAATTGTTGTCAAATTAATTTTGAAAGCATTTCTACATGTCATTGGTAATGCTTTTCAAAGTGGAATTTGTTAGGTAGAGTGATTTTGAGATAATGGATAAATGAAAGAAGATCCAGTGTATGAAAAGATGATAAAACACTTTCCTATTTGGCTGTATTTTTTGGGTTGGCATTGGGGGCTAAATTATAGCATGCACTGTAAATCTCAAGGCAAACACTGGGATCAGTGTGATTTACTTAGCTGCAAACTGTCAAACTCTCCCACCTTTATACACAGTACAGGCTTTGCATATTCAGAGGAACCAGCGAGCTGCAGCTCACTGTTTGCAGAAAGCAATGGTAAATCAACTTTTCAGCAAGACTGGTACATAAATCAGTGAACAGTATATTCCTTTGAGACTCTCAAAACTGCACAGGAAAGCCACTCTAAATCCAGATTAACGGGGATCCTGATTTATGGTTGAATCAAACAGCCAAAGTCTATTTTCAGCGATCTGAAGTATTAGATTTATGCAACTTATCTAGGTGACAATCTTATGGATTTCCACTGGTGTTGTTTATTCATTTTTCTGCAGATATATAGGAGCTTAAAGTATGCATTCCTCTGTGTACGCATATGTATGTTCTACACTTGTACAGGGTTACTGACATTTGATTGAAATATGAAATAACCTACCTGCTACCGTGGAGATGCTGCATGGGTGCTCTTTTCCTTCCCTTCATCTTTTTGCTGTGTTTTGTGTCTGTTGTTTACTGTAGCCCATGCTTGAACACTGAAGCTGGAACCCTTACAAAGAAGCAGGTGACCCGGGTCTTTCAACTGGACTAATGAAACAGCACCATTGCAGTCAGCAAACTTTGTTTTGCCTCACTGGTGTGGCTTTGAATACCAGGTGTGTTGTTTTTGCTACATGCCCTGCCTGGCTGGCTGTCATGACTGACTGGTTCATCATCCTGTGCTTCCTGCTGATCGCTCAGTGGAGAGCTGCACTGGAGCTGCATCAGGACTGAAAACAATGTAAACTGGGTGGAGGCCAATAAAAAAGAAAAATACTTTGTGAACATCTCTCATGAATGAAAATACACAGGTGGTGAATGCCTGGCTGTAGTCAAAGACATGGACGTGGTTGTAGAGTTTCAGCTGGAGTAGAAATACTTTTACGCCAGTAATATGAATCTGAGTGAGATTTTAAAGAGGGGAGAAAAATAAGTTATTCTGCCTTTAGCTGGACAGCAGTAGTGAACCCCCTTACTTTTCAGGGATCAAAACACTGAAAATACAACTTTGGAACACCACATGCTAGATATTCCCAAGAACTATGTTAAATACTGTTATTCATGATTCTTCTGCACTCAGCTTCTCTGAGCTGCAGAAGCGGGGGATGAGCATGGCCACGTGACTTTCCATCAGCCAGGAGGTGAGCAGGCATCGGTGTTTGCCCTTGGTTGGAAGAAGTGTGCAGTGGAAATGCACTGCAGCAGCCTGGCCCGAGGCATCTCCTCTGCAGAGAACTGACATAGCAGTGGCCTTACTGTTGATGTTTTTCAGGACAGGAGTATCAAGAGGTGATGCTTATCAAGCATTGCCTGACAGGAACTCACTGTATACAAACAGAAGCATCTCTGTTAAAGAAAAAATTAAAAAAAATCTGAAAATCAAAAGCAAACGTTTGCTCGTGATACCCGAAGTTATCAATAACTATGTACACATACTGAGGACAAAAGAGAGTAAAATGATTTGTCCTTAATACTAGAAATTCAGCTATTTGGATCATGCATAAAATGAACCAACAATCTAAGGAATTATTAGAAGCAGTGTATCTCCAAACTTCAGATAGGCACCTTTTGCCAAGATTGCAAAGGTAAGATTAGCCATAAATGTCAGTGCAAGCAGAATGTAGCACAGTATATGAGAAAGTTATTAACTTTTAACTGAAAAAGCTTTTTCCTTCCACAGAAGACTAATCAAAAGACTTCAAAACTTCTGTGAGCAGAAGAAAAATGTGGTTTTTCTACATACTTCTAGTCAGACTTGTAGGTAGTTCGTCTTTTAATTTATTCCAGAACATTTTTGTTACTATTTAGTAAAAATACATGTTTATGTTTGACCTGAAACTGGTATGTGGCTCTGCTTTATTAACTAGAAATTCTGATTTGGGACTTTGCCACCTTAATATTTGCTTAAGTAGACTTGGGCTGCAGATTGAATTCCCCTGTCTAAACCCAGCCTCCATCTTCCAGGGCTGTTTTTTTGGAGGTAACCGCTGTACCTGGCATGTCCATTCCTTTTTTGATCTTCAAAAACCTAAATATATCTCGTCTCTGTTCTTTTGTAATTTCTCACTTCCCCAGATTTTGATTTATTTTTAGCTGCCAAGGTTTTGCTTTTCTTCAGGAAGGGAAGGAGGGAAGCTTTCTGAGCCTGCTTTTTAATAGATATAATCTCTCTTTTTTTCTGAGAAGAAGGGTGCAAGATGGTAAATCCAATTTACTAAAGGATATCTCTACAAAGCCTACAGTACAGGCTGACTTCTTTCATCAGGGCCAGACCTTGCTCTACAGGTTGTCAGTAGGAAGAAAGAGCTGCTGCTTCTGGGCGAGGCACCTGGAAACAGCGGGCTGAGTTTTTTGTCAGTATTTTCAATTTCAGTGTTATCCAACTTGGAGCTGCCTAACTCCAGGTGAGGTGTTCACAAGGCAGTTTGAGTCTAAGGTCCTTTGCGATCACATCTCAGTTTCGAGGGGATGATTTCTGTCCTGCTGATGTGATGCTGGACACAGGTTTAATCCCTTTTCATTTTCTTATAAAATGTTTCCTTGGGTCACTTGGACTGTCCATTAAATTCTGGTCTGTGGGGCTGGACCAGAAAGACCCAGAAACACTTGACTCTTCCCTTTCCTACCATCCTTTTATTTCCTTGCCCTGTTAGAAATTGTCCCTCATTCTTGGATGAAGATAGGTGGGAAGAAAGTGATAGGAAAAGCCTGGAACTAGGCAGAGGTCAAAAAAAAAATTAGATACCCCTTCCCAGAAGTGAATGAGACTTCAGAGAGTATAAATAGCTTGTGTTTGAAGATCTTTTCTACCCAAATCTGCTCAGTTGTCACCTGCACAATTTATTAGAAATATCATTCCTCATGTTCAAATTAATCTTTGAAATTGCTTTCCTGTGTACTTTTTCTACCTCTGCCATAGTCTCTATGACTTGCCACCTTGACAGTCTGGTTGGTTGGTTGGTTGTTTTATTTGGATCCTGCAGAGGAAAGGGCTATCTTTGCTGTGAAGCCAAAATATAAATGTCTGGCTACTACTTTGATTTCTTGGCTTGGAGTGCTGTACCAGGGTGGGAGAGGATGGAGTGTATATGCCACATTTATTCTGAACCACCTAAAGAAGTTTTAAAATATAGATCACAGATATAAGCCAGACATATCTGGAGAAATGTGAGTCCAGATGATAAGAATTAAGCTTTTGATTTTCTTCTTGATCTACAACTATATCTAGTACTTACCTAGAATCTAAAATTGCACTTTCCTGCTGCCTGTAAAATCTTACACCATGAATGCAAAATTCTTGTTTTCTGTGCATTGGACATTGAACTGGCTGCAGTACAAATGCCCTATCACTGCCATACAGGAATGAGCTCCAGCATCGTATGCACGTGCGAGAGTTGCTGTTTACTCACACACGTTGTGGGAGAAATAAGCATGATTAGGCAAACTTGTGCTTTTCAAACTGTTGGGTTGGAAGATATCTAACAGGATTAGAAAGCTCATTGAGGAGCTTGGTACAGCCTTTGAAAATCTGGGCCAGCCTTGGAAGCTGGCAAGTGTGCCTAGATTATTTACAGTGCTGGGTATTTAACTTCGTTTGACAGAAAAAAGAGGGAGTCAGTCTGAATAAATGTGATGCTCCCTTACTACTGTAACTTGGAAAATAATTTAGGGTTTGCTGTAAAATCTGTCATAGTCCCCTGCTGCTGAATGCCAAAATATTCAAAGGACAGTCTAGTAGGATCATATGAGTTTTTTAAAGGAGCTTAATTGTATGATATCCAGTTAAACATCTAGCAGGATTTCCAGGAAGCTTAGGTATCAAATTTCCATTGGAATACACCAGAATAAGAGGGACCTGGATTAGTTTTGGAAGAATTTATTCTTCACTCATTTGATTCTGTGGTATCAGTAAGTGGAGAGTTTGGTAGCATCATGGTGCTGGACTCTGCACAAATGCAAGAGAAAGGAGTCTTTCTTTGCCAATGCAGTAATCAGAAGAGGCAGGGCATGGGTGAAGGAGGGCACAAAACAGAAAACAGACTTCCCAGGTAGTGTCCGATGCTCCGGTGGAGTCTGGTTCACTTCTCCAACACCATGACCTTGGCTCCTGGTGAGTCTACAGTCTCTGCAGGCCCTCTGAAATCTCAGTCCAGCTGTGAGGCAATTACGCCTTTTGAATTTGTTTGCCATGGGTATTAAAGGAAAAAACTCGGGTTGTAAATTAGTTTTTCTTCTTCAGTGCTTAGCAATTCAGTCAGGTGGAATAAAAAAAGCCATTTTCTTTGGTCTGCACCAGGTGAGCAGACACTGTGTTGAACTGCAGCCACCATGCTTGTTTTCCTGTTCTCCATGACCACCACCCACAGGAGGAGCTGCCAGTTGTAGGAGCTGTGATCACAGCAAGCCTTGACCACCCTCTCCAAGCACCAAGGAGCTGCATTTGGTGCATTGTCTAGGGCGTGACATGCTCATGCCACAAAATGACTACAGCTGTTGGGTGTCGGCTTCCAATTTCAAAGCCTCCAGCCCTCCTGGGGAAGGGCAGGCACCCTCTTGCTTTGGGAGGTTAACAAACTCTGCCATTCCCCAGGAGCTCTGGAGGTCAGGCTTTCATCTGGATGCCTTGATGGATCAGGCTGCCTCCCCCACCTTTCTCCTCTGTCCCTCTTTTCCTGGGGATTGTAGAAGACCATAAAATGCTTTGATAATTAAGCAGGAAAAATTTCCACAACTCATAAAACATAAAAGGTAATACTAAGCCCAATTTAGCTTTCAAATAACTTGTATTTAATGCATGGTAAAGGTGCTTGGTCAGTGCTCTTGAACAAACAAATCTCAGAGCCTGGTTTATAATGTTGTGTGTCCAGGCCGACTGTAGCCATTCTAAGAGCATTCCTTGGTTCAGGTTTCCATCATAAACTGCAATGTGGGAACCAGCAGAGGTAAAATAAAGAGCTGACCTGAAACTTTGCCCAAACCACAGACTGGACATAAATTGTTCTTTTGAAATCTGAAATAATTTTTGCTTGTTTATATAATCCTTCTCAGTCAAGACTGCAAGAAATTTGGTAAAGGCTGGCACTTGCAGCAGACATAGGGAGAAATTTGTGAGTCTGGAAAAAAGTTGGAGAATAGCCTGAACAGTGTTTGGAAATGACAGATGGTGTTTGGTAGTAACTACGTAAGATGAGTTTGGTTAGAAACTACAACACGAAAGTCAGTGGCACCTGCTAGGCTCTTCATAACTTTGAATGCAGGACAAATTCATAGAAACTGAGCATGGACTTCTTCAAATTGAAACCGTCACATTTCACATACCTCTGCCATGGGTGGAAATGGCCATCCTGAGATCCTGTTTTGTGGCTGGCCTATAACTGAATTGCAAACTGCTCTTAATATTTTGGGCCCATTATGTGTTATGGGTAAGGCGATGTGTTTGGCCTGTTCAGCTTTACACTGGCCCATGCTTGGAATGTAGTCACATCCCTGCACAGCAAGGAGCTACCACCAGCATCTGGGTCAATGTACAAAGGGGCCCAGAAGAAGCCATGGAAGCCCTTGAGAGGTAGAAGCAGCCTCAGGCATTTGGCCATCTCCTTTCATATTCTGAGTGGCAGAAAAACCACTAACTAATGTGTCTAGAACTTTCTTTTTGCAGCTCCAACAGACAGGCTTTGCAGTCAGGAGGAAATTTGCTTTGCACTGGGAATACCACTGATGGGCTGGGATATTTGTGGGCACAGAAGATTTCAACTATATATATATATATATATTTTAAGGAGCAAGGTTCCATATTTCCATGAACTAGCAATTGGGCTGGGGAATGTGGAGCTATGGTAAGAAGATGAGAGCATAACAATGATGAGGAACAGAAGTCTGAAGTGGAGGACCCACATCAGAAAGATTAAGGAAATAGGGAATATGGGGCCAGGAATTCTGGCTATTGAGATGCTGAAGTTTTTTTTCCTTCTTACTCTAATGAGAGATTTCTCACAGCAGCCCATGTGATAACTTGTTTCTGTGCTGCCTGGTTAGATGTTTGCAAGGCCAAATTAAGGTGTGAGTGTTAAACTCTCAAGGTTTATGTTGTTTGAAATCTGTTATTGTTGGAGACTTTTTGCAGTGCTTCTTCCAATGATAACTTGCTTCAGATTTCCTTGTTGCAGAGCTGGCAGCAGGCATTCTCAGTGGAGACCAATGTTGTTTGCAAGGTGGAGGTTCACTCTGTTAGCTTTAGGCTGACTAATCTGCCTAAAATAATTATCTGTGTTATAACATCCTGGCCTGATAATTCAAAGGCAAAATACAATTCCCTCTGCCTTTAAAATTAACTTTGTTATTTTAGGAAAGGTTATAGCAGTGTCAGGATCAGCTCTTGCAAGTTTACTGAGTTAGCATTGTGTAAATTCCAGAAAGAGTGCACTTAATGGAAAGCCTAATTTACTCAGCTTTTAGTTAAGACTATAGTGCCTGGACAGGATTAGTATGTGAGTCGACCTTTATTTCCTGAAGCATCCATTTATTTCTGTATTTTAAGAGGCAAGTACCACATTTCTATGAACCAGCAGCTGCCAACCAAATCTCTAGCTGTGCTTCAGTAAACTGCCAGACATTTTTAGCAGTGAATTTCAAGTGAGATGAAACTCTGGAAAGGCTTTGTACTAGGGAAAGTTCGAGTGTGTGAGTGAGACTGATAACATTTTCTTTTTAAAACGAAACATTAACAGAGATAAATATTGTGCTCCAGGTGCACGTTGAATGACTGTTACCCAGGGGTTACAGTCAGAAACCTAATGCCCCAAACAACCATCAAAGCCAGCCAACTGGGCTGGGTGATGCTTCTTACGTGTATGCTCAAGCACAGCTATTTAGCCAGGAAGACTGTTGTTTTAAAGACTGTTAAGTGAAAAATGCATTGCAGATGTCTTTTTTTAATTAAAAAAAACCAGGAGCTTTTTGCTGCAGTATGTTGAAGGACTGGAGGTTAAGACCTTTTACATCCTCTAATATAAGTTATTGCTTCATCTTAAAATGAACTTCATATGCTTCGAATGATCCTAGGTCATTTCCTCTAGACAGAAATCAGCATGGTGTCTAATATTCTAAGTGAGGATAATTAAAAGTAGGGCCAGGCATAACACAGTGAAAATTCAGTCCTAGTTAATTTTAAGGAGCAAGATGGTAAAGAATTTAATTGAACATAGCATATTTCAAAAGGTTTGGAAATGAGTGTTGGATAAAAAGGAAATTGCAGTAAAATTGCATACATTTCCTTTAAAGTTTTGTTAATAAAGCCCAACAGTTACAGTGGCTTAAATATACCTGTGCCCCTGAACTTTTTACTTTTCAGATCTCCAACTAATCAAAGTTTTACTGTCACTGTCTGATATATGTACCTTTCTCCTTCCACTGAAGACACTGCCAAGATTTCTGTGGGTTGGTGTGATGTTAAAATCAGACACTCTTCTCTTACGTAGTTGGAAAATGTTGAAAAATTTGTGGAGGTTCACTCTGAGAAATGTTGGTCCCAGACTCAGGTCTGGGACCTGGTGGGTCTTTACAGGAGACAGAGCTTCAGCCCAGGAAGGGTAATTATGGTTTCTTCCGTCCTTAGTGGGAAATGTCCAAGAAGTTGATAATGTCTAAAATAAGTCCATACTGTTGATCTGTTCTTCTGGAGCTCTCTATTAGGCTTATAAACCTGATTTCCATTTCCCCCCATCTCAGCCCCCATTCCTGATCTCTGTCCTGAAGCAACGTAGAGAGCACAAATGGAACTTCCCAACAAATTAACAATAACTTAGCAAGGGCAGGTATAATAATCAAGTTTTTAAAATAGGTTTTTTAATGTTATGATTTTTCATCAAGTGTCAAAAATGTGTTTATTTTGTTCATTGTTTAGAAACATTATATATCCGCTTCGCTGATTAGTGGACAAAAAATACATGGCTCAGATGTCACTTTACACTTTTCATCTGAGTGTTTTCATCTGCTGAAAGCATAAACAGAGAGGGTCATTCAACAGAATTTCAGTATCACTCAGCTTTGAATAAAATCTTTGCTTACATTCTTTTTTGAAACAGTCCTTTTTATCTATGGAAAATCTCACGGAACTTTACAAATGATATACAACAGTACCATATTGCAAGGTATATTAAAATGTCACTATCTCTCTAATTACCATGAAATCAGGCATCTTTCCCTAATTTAATAATAGAATAATAAAAGTGAAGATATTTAATACAATATTTAAATTGAAGGGGCGATTTGAAAAAAAGACTGTTATTTAAACTTCCTTGCAATACAAGTGTGTATAAAAGAGTGATCATTCATATCTGTGCTGGAACAAACTTTCATTTAATAAGCTCTTGAGTTAGAGATTTACCATAGTAAAAATGTTGAGTAGTTAGAAATTGGAGCATACGGAAGTGGCTGCTGCTGTGGCTCTGATCTTGGCTTGTCTCTGCTCCATGGTTTGAGAGAGAATCCACGTTTATGACATCTTTGAGATGTGGTAGCGTTACGAGCTGTGCTCTGCACAAGAGAAACACTAGGATATCCTTCTTGTGCCTGGGAATAAAACATACTTGATTTGGCAAGGAAACCAAAGTAAAGATGCATGTGGTGATGGAGATGAATTGATAAGCAGTATTCCAATAAGGATAAACACAGGTCTGAAGCTGCGCTGCTGTTGCTCCAAGAACACTCTAAAGCTGAGATCACTGCCTTGCAGAAGAATATTACTGCAACTGTGTAGAAAGAAAACATCTCATTATCAGTTCAAATAAATCCTCCGGGTAAAGGAAAATCTAGGCATTTTTCAAGTGATATTATCTCCCACACTCTCCCATCTCATCTAGGAAAATGGACTGAAGTGTTGAGATATGTAGCCTAGGAGCCGCTTGTCTCAGACCACAGATTTGAAAGGTTGACAGCTGTGTTGTCCATCCACTCAGAGCAGAGAGGCTACTCGGTGGGCTGAATTTTCAGGTCCCACTTTGTCCCTGTTTGAACAAAGCTCTGTTATAAGACAGCATGTTCTGGACAAGGAAAAGCAGCAAGAATTTTGAGGTTTAGTTCAGTGATGTGCAAGTGCTTTGAGAGACTTCAGGAAAAGGAGATAAAAAGTCACTGAAAGCTTAGACAGAACCTATGGAGAACAAAGAGATTCAAGATTTGGAGACATTTAGAGAACAAATTTAAATTTGGAACTGGGTTTTGAAAACCTAAGGATATTGGGGAGCCATCAGAGTTGGGGTTTTTTTTGTTGTTGTTGGGGTTTTTTGGTTGGTTTGTTGTTTTTGTTTTTTGTTTTGGTTTTTTCAGTTTTTTGTTTCTTCTTGTAGTTTGCAACATCTCAGCTTTGGTGGTGAAGAGCAGGAAATAATACAGGAGATAATGGCAATATAGTAACATACCCATAACTAACCCACAAACTACTAAAACTGATGAATTTCCTTTTATGAAGTGTTCCTTGAGATTCATGTCAGCAAGACAGATTCTGTGTGGGTTTCTTGGTTTTCTTTTGAATGGATAGAAATCATTATAAATGCCACAAACAGGTTAGGCAGCCTGAAACAGTTGGAACGTCTCTCACAAGCAGTTCTGGACAGTCTGCAATTACAGGAGCAAATGCCCAACTCATCAGCTTAATTAAAATATGAACAGATCTTTATTTCATGTCTTGTTTTGTTGGTAGAACTGGTGAGACACCGGAGTGCAGGTGCACACCTAACCCAGCTCCTTATTTTACTTCAGCCAAAATCCCGACCCTTATTGGGATCACCCAGATCACTCATCCCGGTACCTGATCCCTAGTGGAAGGAAAGTTGGCCATATATGAGTCTGGGAACTAAACCTGTTTTGTTAAAGCTGTGTTGTGGAAATGATTGGTAGTGTGTTGTCTCTTTTCACTTGCTTCTATGCATGACAAAGCCCTTCCATACTGGGACTTCACCTGTTTTTCACGCAGCTTGTTCATTGATGTCAATGCAGACTGGGAAACTATGATTAGCATCCTTCACCAGCTGTTTTCACCCCGTTTGATGTCCCTGCACTGTGGATTACTAGTGATGCTGGGGCAACTTTTTTCCTGAACGAAAACTTACACAAAAAGTAGTAGTAAATGATTAATCAATTTTATATAGGNGTAGTAGTAGTAGTAGTAGTCAACAGTAAATGATTAATCCATTTTATATAAACAAGTTTGTAAGAACTAGTGGGGGTTCACACCCCAAAAAGCTGAGTGTTGGGCTGAAATGTTTTGTCTAACATTTTGAATTTACTCTTTGTGATCTTTGTGATTGCTTAGAAATGTTATTTATTGTGTTTATTGTGATTCTTTCATTTCAAAAAATCATCTTCATGAATTTCACTTCATGTAGTGTCATGCAACATCTGCTGTAAAATAGTAATTGCTACTTTTTTTTTGTTAACTGTTGCTATATTCTTCTCAATTCTCTTGAAAGTCTTTATGGCTCTGTTTGATGGAAATTTGTAAAAGTAAAAAGCTTATTATCTATGCCACAGTTTTTGTCTCCTGCATGATTCTCCTTTTTGTTTCTGTTTCAGTAATCTCAGCCATTCTGATCTTTCTGTGACCAATTAGTTGCTCACTGACAGAGATCACACAAATAAAAAAACAGATTTTAACCTTTCCTAATATTTTGGAAAAAACTGGATGTGGATTTTGATTCAGACCTGTAAGTGTTGAGAATGTACATGTGGTTATAGGATAACTGGGGTTCTCACCATCTCTGTGCTGAAAGTATTCCAAGTGACTGCAGGTTTCGTACATATCCAGTTTCATCCCCAAAGAATGAGCTTTGAATTTTGAGGTCTGAGCTGAAAACATAATGGAAAGCTTATGAGAAGCTCAGTATGTAAACTAGAAATTCTTCATTGCTCATTTTTCTCTGCTGGAGAGTGGAGAAGAGGAAGAAGAAACAAAAGCCTGCAAAATAATCATTCAAATGCTTGAGAAGACAATTGAAATCCTGGTTTCAATAAAATCCTTCAAAAGGATCACGTGGGCTACAGGGAATCTCTTCCTGTATTTTGTTAGGAAACTGGAAACAAAGTGTAGCCTTTAATTGATCCTGGTAACATTCCCTCAAAGAAGCCTGGATAATGCTACACAATTGGTTTAGATTTCAGGTATTAGGCTGCAATAGTTGTCTTCAAAAAGAGTTGAATAATGCTGAATTGGCAGCCTCACTTGGCAAAATTTCCTTCATTAACAAAATAACCCTGAAGGTAGCCTGGTGGAAGTTTTTGCAAGTCAGTAAAACTAGTGATAGAAACTGTCTGCAGTTAACACTAAGGTCTAATGATGATTTAGATTGTTCTCAAATCCAGCCTCCTGCTTGAAGCCAGGTCAGCTCTGGGGTAAGTCGAGGCTAGTCTAAGGAATAAGGTCTTGAAAACTCCAAGGGGTGGAGATCATTATAACCCTACATGCTATAGTGAAGTTTATTTTGCATGGTAGTATTTTTACCCATTGAGCAGACACATTGCCTTTGAGTGCATGTAAGAGAATTGCTGAGCGTGATGCACAAACAACAGGAAACAGTGCAGGTTTCCACTTTCTGAGGTGAAGGGAAGAGTGAGGGAGCCAATTGTAGCTTTTGGGTCTTGAAGGCTCCACAGTTGTAGTCTTGGAGCCATCCACCAGCCTGGGCCATTCTCTTGAGTGATACAACTCCTTTAAATCATCATGATAATTTTCCTCTGGTCAGACCTGCATTACGTGCAATACACTTGAGAGAAACCTGCTGAGGAGACACAGCATGGCAATGTCCTGCTCTAATGGTGTGATAAGTGTGGCTCCAGAAGGGTACTGCTGAGTGCAGAACACCCAAGCCGCCAGCTGCTGCGGCCGCAGGAGGGGTGCTGCAGGTCCGGGGCAGCGTGGGAGGAGAGGCACCAGGCCCCAGGGCTGCAGCATCTCCTCACCACACTTCTGGTTTCCCTTCAGGGTGGACTGAACATGTCTTTGTACCATTCCTCTGCTTGGAGCTCTTCGCTGTTTTGCCAAACACAAGCAATGTTAAAAGTGATTAGTCAGGGACGTATAATGTTTGAAATCTTCTCGGCGATGTGTTTGATTTCTTCTTTAATCAAAGCTGGATTCATATGTTGGCAGTCGCTGCAAAGCCCAGATCTTATGATCACATCACCCTGGTTTTTGCTTGAAAATAAAAGTGCCTTTCTTGACAAACAAGATAACATATTCCCAGGGTGACTTAATCTATCCCTGCTTTATTCAGGACTAAAATTTAATGCTTTCAGATCCAAGTGCCCACATGAATGCTTTGTCTCTTTTGCTAAACCACAATTTTGTTTCAACTTTTTCTTTAAAATATATTAACTGAAGTTACTTCTAACTGTCCAGTCTACTGTTTATGCAGCTCGGGGTGTCTGTGATCAATGGAACTGAGCAAATGCAAAGGTGACAGCTGACTTTTTAGGCTAATATTTAAACTGAGCAATGAATAATCTGAAAAGGGAGATAAATTTCTTTGACATTCTACTTTTGGTGTAATTTGAATTTCTGTGGTCTCTTATTGCCAGCCTGAACTGACTCATTTGAGATTTGCCTGACGTTTTTCTGGCAAATATGCGTCTGAAAATTTTCCGGGATTTTGATTTTTCTCTTGGCATTTTGCTGCTAGTCAGAACTGAATTTTTACAGAGGAGAAATTCTGCTCCACAACAAGGTAGGTTACCACTTAGTTGACAAAGTGAGAGCAGTTACTGCTCTCGAGTTATGCCTACAACATCTGTAGAGAACCTACTCCATCCTGTACAGTTTTGGTAATGACCTCAAAAGCAGTAAACTCCAGGTCTAGGTGCTACTGCTTTGCACAAAATGCTCTACAGGAAAGCTGAGGATAGCCCAGCTGACGTGCTCAGCCATGTGCTGAGCTGCCAAAGAGGCTACTAGCAACATATTGGCTCTCTAGATGTCCTACAGCACATGGTCCCTTCACAGTTCCAGAAAAAACTTCTGATCAGGCATTTCATTTTGCTCCCAAATTTGTTGCCTGCATGGAAAGTGTGCCTGTGGCCAGGAACAGTCCTTGCAGAATACTCAAAGCTGCCCCCCCAAAACCCAGTGTCTAGATGGTTACTGAAAAAGTTTCAGGGAATTCATTCATACAAGGAATAAATACCTCAACAAAATTGTAGCTTCTGCCCAATAACAGACACAGCCATGGCTTTCATTCAGCAGTTTCTGGAAGATGCTGGAGTACACAATAAATTATTATTCAATAGAGAAGCATTTGGCATATGAATTAAGGTGAGCAGATTTATAGCACTATCCAGAATAGATTTCCTACTGCATGATGTACTCCCTTAGGAATGTTTCCAAAAAGGCGGCTGCAGATTTTCCCTTAGTAAAATTTATCTGTGGTGGGGTCTGTTCATTTTCAGAGATTTTAATCTTCACAAGGAACTTCAAACCCCTATGAAAAATTCAGTTGTTTACGTAGATAAGACTCTGGAACAGACCAACGTGTACTATCAGATTAATTTGCATTTAGATTGTGCCTTTCCAATGGCTCTAAAAGATATTACAAATACAAATTAGGTTTCACACTAGGACTGTAGAAACTACTATTGCATTCTTCTGGGGCTGGCAGAATTAGAGATGCTTTGACCTGCTAGCCCTTAACTCCAAGTCAAGATGCCCTGCAACTCAACCAGCAGAAATTCTGCCTCTTCTAAATCAAGTCATTGTTGCTGGTTAAAATGAATTGGGTTTTTTTTTTCCAGTATGTTGCTCTGGTGGGCATTTTATTGGAAAGTGGATATCATTCATGGTGTCAGCAAAGACAAATCTACTGTAATTGACTGTGAGCCTTTCCTGTGTTCATAATTTAGCTTGAAGAGGTGATGGTTAAATGATAACTTATGGCTTGTATTTTCCACATTGGTATTCACTTTACCACTAAACTAGTGTCAAGGCACTGTCTGTGGTATTACTTCAACATGTTTTGTAGCAATTCTTTCTTTAATCTAGTCTGTGCAACACTATACCTTCCAATGAGAAACCATCAGTACTGCGGTCTAGTTTTGGAAACTCCATTTGTTAAGCTGTAAAAAAGGAGATGCAGGACGAGTGATCTGATAATTAACAGAGCAGCTGTTTTGGGGGAAGGGGGTTTGATTGTTTGTTTCTAAATTATACTCCTGCTTTACCTGAAAGTGGAACTATGTAATATTTGGACAATTAACATACACATAATTCATACGAGCTTCATAATTCATTCATCTGTAATTTTATATTTGGCCTGGGTCAGTCTTATTTTTTTCCCAATGCCTACTTAATGTGGCCTAAGCCATTCGAAATGCTGTCAATAAATGTGAGAATTGGAAAGACAGTGGATGAAAAATATGCTTGGAAGTGCATGGTTCCTGCTTGATTTCTTCTCAGTCTTTCTTATCCCTCTGTTTCAGTAGCTTCTTTAGGGACACTTAGTGAAATCCTGTTTATGTGATACTTTGGAAAAGCACTTTTACTTGTATCTGACCAGAATTGTAAGGCACAGGGGTAAAAATGTGCCATATTCTTTCTTCGACCAACTATGTGACCAGTCTGGGTCCTCTGCAGGAGCTACATCAGTGGGATAAAAGCCCTGCCACACATTTATTAATGAAAACCAGTTCTTCAGCATAAATACTGTTGCTCTGGGTCAGTGGAAAGATTTAATGACGCTAGTGTCCTCTCCCTGATGATGGCCAGGATCAGGAGCTCAGGGAAGGATATACTGCTAAGGGAGTTGACCAGCAGCACTTTCCTGTGTTTTACTTCCACAGTTTCTGGCAATCTGTCTGAAATTCTTCTTGAGCTGAAGGCTTCTTTCTTGTCGTATTTAAGCATCTTTTATGGACCTCTCTGTATGTTGTTCTGATTGTTCTTGGGACCCTTTTGCTTTTAGTCCCCATAATACTACATATCAAAGAGTCACACAATTTTATCATCTGCTGTTGGAAAGAGGACTTCAGCAGCTTGTGTTAACTCTACTGCTTGATGGCATCATGTAAAGTTTAACATTTCTCTGTTCACATTCTCTGTCCTCTTCAGAAATTGCAGATTTTTCATATCTGTCACTTACTGTCTCTTTTCCAGGCTTATTTAATTTTTTTCCTTGTGGACAAATTATTCTGCACTTTCTTCTATCCTAATGGGTTTTTTTGTACCTTTTCTATTTTAATATATCTCCTTTCAGTGACAAGCTCTGTCCTCATCAAGCAAGCCACAAACCCATCACAAGTTTATACCTCTATAAAGACATCGACAGAGATGTCTTATATTTCTAATTTCTCTACCCTTTTCCTATAAGTTTGGTAGCCTCTAATAAGCTAATATTCTTAAAATCATACTTCTGTTACATATTCCAGGTTTCTTTCCTAGATCCTTCTTGAATGATAATTAGACCATCAGTCTGCTTGTGTAGCTAAAGTTAAGGTTACTGATACATGTTACTTTATCTTTAATGGGGTGTACAACTATCTGACATCTTATTGATCAGTCATACAGGAATCTTTCTGTAACTTGCTGCAGTGCATTTTAATTTATATGATGGTAGAAAATTTTGTATTATGCCTAATGGGTACTAACTCTTTGGCCTCTGCTAACAGATCTCTTTTGGATAAGTTGAGAAGTAGAGTTCACAGAGCAAATCCTTCTCCTTGAGAGAGGCTGTTTATTTCAGCTTTTCTTTCTTTAAAAGACAGGTTACTAATTAGATTCTCTCCAGATTTAATGTATTTCTCCTTTTCCGTGACAACTTAGCTTCTTTATGTTTCTCTCAAAATGTTAAAGGCTTTTTAGGAATAAAAATATAATAAATTAAATGAATAATTTTATTCATATATAATTGTTGTCTTCAAAGAACTGCAATGCATCTAGGAAGTATGACAGCCCTCTATAAAAACCACTTTCTTCTTCTCTATTGTGAGGTATTTATGGGCATATCTACTATTAAAGTTCCAACCAATCTGCCTGACATAGAAACCTAACGAATAGTCTGTAGTATCCCGTATTTCCTTGCTCCTGAGACCTGTTTATAAGTTTTGTCATCTGTGCAGCCTTCCTTTCTTTTCTGGGTTGGGAGCCCTTTGAAGGCATTGAAGTGATAAATCACACACTTAGGATTTTGTATATTAGTTCCTCTAGGGCTGCTGGGTGAATGGCATCTGGCCTTAGAGATTTGCTACTGTTTTATTGACCTGCTCTAATCCCCTGCCACTGACACTTCACTTAGAGATTTCAGACTTGCTTCACACATAAAACCTGTCTGAGCTTTTCCCTTATAAACACCAACTCAGATAATTCAATTAGCTTTTCTGATACAGCCTTGAACTTTTCTTTTACACCTCTGTTATTTATTAGTCACAGAAACTCTGGCTGTGTTTGCAAGACTTTTGTGATTAACTGGGATGCCTGTAGCAAGTTGTACTCCAAAATGTTTTTGTGTTTCAATATGTTGATGCATTTAATATATAAACTTCTGTACTACTTTTGTTTTCTTCGCTTGGACATGACCTCCACTTCTGAATAGTACCTTTTAATTTTAAAAGCCTTCTCTAGTCTGACATTAACAATGCTAGATTGTTATGGTCTTGTTGAAAATTTTTTCTGAAGAGGTGGTACATGTTTACACTGAAACCCTAGTAAAATATTTTTAGATAGTGTCCTAGCTGACTTCTAGGTACTTACTTTGTTTTCCTTTTGCTCTCCCACTTTTATACAGTTTCTTAGTAATAATGGAGTAGGTTCCTCCTCCTCCCTCCCTTGTTCCTACAAGGATCTTGAATTTGAATATGTTATGATGAGTAGCAATCATATCAATGAAGAGCCTTTGCAACAAATTTTGAACTGAGTCCCGCAGATTGCTTGAAACTAGGTAAAAAAATGCTGCCCATTCTGCAAGGTCTCTGGTTACTCCATGAGGTGGTCATTTATGCCATATGAAAAATAAACACATCAATTAGCTTTTTGCCTCACAACGCACTGTGTCAGTTTTCTGGTTTGCATGGGAGTAACCAAAGTCTCCCATGATTATTAGAATATCCTAGGCAACTTTTAATGCAGGGGGATCTTGTGGTTGAGGCATCCACCTTTTCATCTGCCTATTGACTAATTCCAGATTTGCTATAGTTCATTCTTCTGTTAGTACGACTTCATTGGTCACATCTGTGTGATTTGTATTCTGATCTCACTGATTTTTCTTTCTTCTGTCAAAATTTGGAGGTGATTTGGAAGTGATTTTAGTCCAGGTCTGGTTGTCTAATTTCATACTTGAAGTTTAAGAGTCTTTATTTACTCAGACCGATCTTCATGGTTTCGTCCTTGGATGTCTTTGCCTTTATCCTGTACCTTCTTGTGGTGTGCATTGGCAAAAGGATGCTATAGAGGTCCTGAACTATTGTGGGAATTGCATAACTGAGGGAGACCGAGTTAACCAGCTGAGGACCTGCAGCTAGCATGAAAAGGGAAGGAAAGAGGTATTGGTTAGAAGGAAAGGGAAAAAATTTATCAGTTCTCCTCCCATGTTTTCTAGTCATCCATTGCGGAAGACGTGAATTCCCAGGACTCAGAGAGCAGAAGAGATCCACAAAAGTTGCAAGAAAAGAAGAGACTGGGAATGGTCTGTCTTGAAAAGAATTGCTTACTTGATGGTTTGATGTGGTTTTAATCCCATACCCTAAAAGGATAAGGGGCTCGAGGGACTGGTTTGTCTACATGTTTAGGGAGTGAGAAAATCTGGTTGCCTCAGTGGGGGATTGCAGCCATCAGAGGGCACAGCAACCCGAGAAAACCACTAATAACAACCTATTCCTAAAACACGTTCATTTGTTTGCTTTTTCTTCTAGGATCAAATGGGGCAATTGTTTCCGACTCAATAAAACTTCTAAGATTTTTTTTTTTATTACATGTTTCATCCTTGTGGAGTATTTTTTCACTGAAATGAGCATGATCCAGCATGAGTGTCAAGTTCTGACAGGCGTTTGAGTTCCTTCTTGACAACTTGACCTTCTGGCTTCCTGACCAGCTACCTGACGGATGAAAGGAAACCAAGGAAGTCTAGAGAAGCCAGAGCTTCCTTTGCCAGGGTGAGCACCTTCAGTGTTTTAATGACAAGTTTGCTCTCATGTACCAGCTTCTCCCTGGCCTGCTGTGGAGGATCCTAAGTTTTCCAAGGTGCATGGCTCCTTAACCTACCTCTGGCAGCTCCAGAAAACTTGGGCAGCTTCAGAAAACTGGCAGGGAGTTCTCCTTCACTGCAGGGCTTCAGCTTTTCATTTTCCTGTTCCACTGTCAAGCTAAGATTCCAGGAATATTTTTTAATGTCCCACTGAAGAGAAATTTTGGGGTCTGGCACCCCTCATAGGCAGTTCCACTGAGGATTCAAGAGTGAAACATACTGGCTGGCATATTTGAGGTTTGGAAGGCTTCTAGGATGTATGGAGAAATGTTGCAAGTGAAGTCAGTGCAGTGTGGGTCTACGAACTGCATGTGTGGGGCTGCTGCTGCTAATGATCCTTGTGACAGGACATTTATACGGCTGAAAGGTTGAAGGCTGTGCTAATACTGCTGGTTTCCCACTTTTCATCTGCACTGATAAACTGGAGATAAAGATCTGCCCATCACAGGAGAATATGTTAGACTTCACTAAAAGGAAAAAGGGAAAGATGGAGAGAGAGAGAGTTTTTCCTATTATTTTTTAATCTGCATGAGAAAATATAGCCATCTGCCTGGAGCAGCCTCCCTGCTGCCCCAACACGTACGCAAGCTGCAGAATCAGAGCATTCACAATGAGAATGTTTTCCATTGCGGAAGACCAGGGCCATTCCATGGTTACAAAGCAAATTATTGGGTTTGAAAAATTGTTATAAGCTGGATTTGTAAGGGCGTGGGGGTTTCATTAAGTTGCCAGAGCAGCTTACAGTGTCATTAGAAGACAGTGCTAATATCTGTTCACCACTGTGGATGCAGTAATAATCTTTCCACTACTGGCTACCTCTTAGTTAAAAGTGGTGATATAGGAAAAACATTAATACGAAGAAGCAAAAGCTTTCTTGAGCATGAAAAAATTAGTTCTATTTTACGTGTGTATTCTCTTTTTTCCTTTTCTTTGGTAGCCAGGTAAATGTGGCATGGGATTGCATATGGAAAAACACCTGCCCTAAACAGGCACAATCATTTTGGATCAATGTTTTGGTCAGTGAATGCACAACAATTTGCCTGTTTGAAATAACCCCTTATGAGTGGAAAGTTAGAGGAAGAAACTGATAATTGTTCTTTTAAGCGGTTTACAACATTTCTTTGACAACATTTCTTTGACTTTGTAGTTGCTCTTACTTCAGTTAAATCAGATGCTTTCTCCATCTGTTGTGAATGTGGGCCTTCTATACACACACACAAAAAAAAAAGAAATGAGAGACTATATATGTGAGTGTGTATGTGTGTGTGAATATATATAGTGCAAAAAACCCCAAACATCCCTGCCAACTTCTGTAGTTTTAAGAGTGGGCAGAATTCTTGAGACCACACTTCAGCTATGATTGCTAACTGAGCTTAATTGAACACATCCTGATTTTGCGTTTTATCTCCAGAGTCTGTCACTCTGACAGGAAGTGTGAAAGGACTGAGAAAAATGGAGTTTGCAAAAAGGACATTTAATGCAGGCAGGTTTTTTTGTCCTTTGATTTTTTCCTTCTTATCTTTCTCTAATCATGCAATGATTTCCAATGATAATTATAAGGTCATAGAAGGGGTTACACTGTGGGTAAAATAACACCTCCTATTATTTTGGAATTTGAGCTATTTCTGTGAGAAATATTAATACATTAAAATCAAGAGGTGTGTGATGGTTTTGCACTGTCTGGTATCTATTTTCCCTTTGATATTAACTGAGCTTTGAGAGGTATAAGAGAAACTTGAAATTAATGTGTATTTTAATGGTACAGTTTGTTCTCACAGGGATTTTTTGGGGTGTGCGTCAAATGCTTTCAGTACTTTTAAAATAAAGCACATTCATTTTGAGCAGTGGAGAGTTCATTCGGAAGAGCTTAAAACTAATGGTCAGGCAGGAACAACTGCAAGTGTTAAAGGTAGTTTTAAAATTACAACCATAAGATCAGTGACTTCCTATTAAAAAAAAAAAGAAGCCATTTATTGAAATATGCTTTTAAAGGAATGCTTGAATCATTTTGGTGAGATCAGGCCTCTGATCTCCCTTCATAAAGGACTATATTTTCTGTTTCAACACTATGCAAGAAGTAAGTTTTACATTTTCATGGCACGTCCTACTTCTGACCATTGGTCTAACATAATCTTTCCTCCTTAATTTCCTTTGTGATAAATTTGTCTTTTAATATAAGACCTTCATCTCCCAAAACTACGAAGTGACATTGCTCCTGGAGGTCATGCACAGCCAGGCCCCTGGAGTTAGTAGTTGCAAGCACTAGCAGACCCTAAGGGTCACCCTTCTAAACTGGAGATCTTCTAGCGGTCAGTAATGTGTATATATAGATATATTTAATTTTTTTAAAGCTTATTAGGAAGGTTAATATAGGTGAACAGTAAGCAGAATTCTTTTTAATGTTCTACCCCTTCTGCTCCCCAGTTTTTTCCCCTTTAAAATGTTTTTGCTATTATAAGTTTATAATAAAAAAAGTAAAGCAACAATTCCTAGAAAGATATGTAGAATATGAAAACCAAGACATTTTTATTCTGCTTTGAATTAAAAGTACCCTTTCCTTCTATGATTATCCTTATTTTACCCATGAAATCAGCTATTGGTTTGAACAATTGCTATTAAAATTCTGAGTTTAATTTTCTTGGTGCACTCCATTTTCCTGTTGTTTCACCCAAAGTACGTGTCCCAAAGGAGCTGAAGAAATACTGAAATGCCACTGAGGCGAGGAAACAGAATTAATATTTTAATCTGTTACTGAAAATGTTAAGTTACTTCCAGTGGTGAGTGATAGCGTGTGGGGTAACACGACTACTGATATTTTCCCCTGGTAACACTCCCTTCCAGCCCTCCATTTGTTTGCTGGTGGAGAAGAGGACTAACGAGTGTCAGAGGGGAAATCAATCTGCCTGGGTCTGGGACACTACCACAGCGCCAAGAAGAGTGGCAGTGCCAGTCTGGACCTAAAGTCCACCTCGCCCAGTGGTGTCTCTGGCAGAGATGATAAGCAGGGACATTAGGATGAGTAGGCACTGGGCAGATATCTGTAATATCACCTACCCTCTCCCTTTTGAAGCCTTCCCACACCTCCTGTAGCCTTTTGTGCCTTCAGTGCTGCTCCTCTCTCTCCAAATGGACTGCATGCAATTTGAAGGGTGTGAACCAAGTGCTGATACAACAGCAGTGATTTTGGTTTGTTCTCTCTTCCTTTTCTGATTGTTCCTGACATTTTCACTTTGCTTTTATGGAACCATCTATCATAACACTGAGGTCTTGCTCCAGAATGCTAAATGTTGTTTCAGAAACTACTGCTGTCTATGCAGATCCAGGACTGTCTTTCCCCACGTGCATCACTTCACAGTTACACACAATGAATTTCAGCTGCTGTGTTATTGCTCAACCATTCAGTCTTGTCAGAGGTTTTGTAATTCTCCACAGTCTGCTCACGTTCCTGTTCTTCTGCATAATTTAGTGTCGTCAACCTCAGGCCTCGTCCCTTTTTCTAACAATGTATATTAAATGGCTCATTTCTCAGCACCACTGCCAGTAAAACTGAACTGGGGACCTCCCTCTGCGGTGAGAAGTGGCCACTTAACTTATACTCCATTTCCCACCTTTTAATTGATTTATTCTGACAAAGACCGTCCTTATCCTACAGTCACTTTGCTTCCCCTGTCATGCCTAGCTAAAAGACTGTAGAAATCTTGGTCTGTAGCTTCCTTTCTGTGGGCCTACATGTCACCTCCAGAGTGTCCATCTGTCATCCGTATCACTGGTGCCCAGGCAAATCAGCACTGCACGCACTCTCCCTACACTTCATCAGACCCTGCCCAGGTTTCCGCTGAAATCCACCACCTTTCTTCTTGTAAGACAAGCTCCCCTGTGGTCCCGTCCAAGGTCACGCACCCTGTTGTTTATTTGCCTGATGATTGAATCTTCCACTGCTACAACCTGCTTTTTCCTATCTGGTCTTTGATCTTCCCCTTGCTTTAACTTCCTTTGAAAAAAATCTGCCCTTGGACTTATGAATGTAGCTTCCAGGAATTTTCTGCTGGTGAAGCTTTGTTTTGAATTGGGAGAGGAAGGCCTCTTCTGTCACTTCCTCTGGAGACCCTTCCCCAGAGCCAGGTGCTGCTCCTGAGCACGCATCAAGCTCTCCCTGTGAGGGCTGGCAGCATGCAAACTGAGATATGCTGTTTTGCAGGCACATGTTGGTGAGAGGGATTAAGACCTGTGTGGAATACTTTTATAAAACCACAAGATAAAAGGATAAACTAAGATCAAGACTTGGGTATTTCATGCTTCCACATAGTTCTTTTGGACTAATTTTTATTCTCTAGAAGATAAATCTTCCCATATTTTGTATAGGAGACCCTTACAGGTTGTGATATTCCATTTGTACCACAGCCTGTCAGATTTCACCTTGCCTAAGCAGTGCTTCCAGGCTATAGAAGCCTGTATGCAAGGCCTTTGAAGCACAAAGGACTGTGATATAGCCTGTCATTTCAGAAGAAATCTATTAGCTTCCAGGTGTAAAAAGAATGAACTAGAGAACTGAATCTTTGCCCAGAATGAGCTGAGAACTCCAGCTAGAGAACTGGATCTTTGCTTTTCTTCTCTCTTTGCACTAAATTTCCAAAGAGAACTTGATGGCATTGCCTTATTGGGGCTGGCAGAAATACATGGTGCAAACAGCTGTTGATGAGCCTCAGACAACTTATATAGGCCTTTTTAGAGCAGTGAAAAACATTTGAATTATTAAAATAGTACCTAGAAAAGTTTAATTTTTTTTGGTAGAGGAAACCTATCACTTCTGTGTTTCTGTGTCAGACTGCTACATATTACTGAGCAAACATATGAAAGCCTAAACAATGCCAGCAAATCGCTGGTACCTCTGCACTACCTGGTCTGATATGCAGCAGTGGTGATTTACAGCTTAGTTTAGGTCTCTGGTGACATCTTTCTATGAAATGAATACCACAAGTCAAGTGAGAAAATTTAGGAAATGTGATACGATGATTAAATTATTCAGTGGGTGAGTGTTCAATCTGCAGCAAAAATACCTTTGAAATGTTAAATCTGTGAGTGCTCTTGGATACCCTTTGAGGGATCTGGGGAAGAAGGAGGGCAGTCAGGCAGTTTGAAATGAAGCACTCGTGCATACTTCATTGTCAGCAACGATGCTGGGAGAGTTAAATATCTGAGATGGAGTTCAACCATTGTCGGTAACAGGAAGCAACTGTACTTCTTATGAAGGCTGAAATAAAATCTAAAACATACCCAGATGCAGCTCTGAGCATGGAGAGGATGGCTCCAAGGACTTTTCCCTAGTGTGCTGAGGAGTGGCTGTAACTTTCAGTGTCCTTCATGGCTTGGGGAGTGACTATCAATAGCTGCCTACTCTTTTTGGAGTACACTGCAAGCTTTTGGAGACCTATGCAGGGTCCAGCTGCATGTCTAATTTAGGGGGTTTTTTCTGTGGTTTTCTTTTTTTTTTTTTTTCCTTTTTTCTTTTCCTTTTATTTCTTTCTGTTGTTTCTTTTGAGGCTGGCTTTGAAAGACAACCTCTGGTTGAAGACCTGAACCTTCTCAGCTGTGCTGTAGACTGTGCAAGTGGGAAGAAGCAGGGAAGGGCTTGAGCTATTTCCCTTCTAAGAAAAGAGGAAAAACAAAGCAAAGCAAAACAAAGAGCGATGGGAAGAAGCTGCTGGCTGGGTGCCACCCTGAATGGCCTCGTTGTTCTCCAGCTCTCTGGACCTAATTAAGCGACTCCACTTCTACAGGCGATGGCGAAGTCTAATGGCAGCAAACAGAAGATCACTAACACATGGAGCAGGCCTGTGATGTGGCTTTCTGGAACGAGAGATTGCCGTTGCTGGAGGAGGACAGAAAGGATGAGGAGGACAGGGAGTGGAGGCAAGGAGGTCCCTCTGCAGAGACAAAAGTGGCAGACACAGGGAGGAGTTTTGTTTTTTCTCAGGAATGCCGGGAAGAATTGGAGAGAGTTTAATTTCAAAGACTAACAATGCAGCTATGGCATTTGTTTCCAATTCAACAGGAATGAGCGTATGGTTTGAACAATTCTTTCGAGGTTCCTGGCAGGGGGAATATAACTCATCTCAGCTGGCTGTTTTAGGAGATCAAATGACACAAAGATTTTCACTTAAAGCCTAGGGTATCCTTCTGGCAGCCAGAGACCATGCACATCTTCACAGATTCACCATTAGCTCTGATGGGGACCAAGAACTGCGTGCTGGGTAGAAAACTGCTTGCTTACAAAACAATCTTATTACTGCCAGATGTTGGCTCCCTGCCCACTTTTACATAATTCAGGCTTTTCTTTGCTCAAGATGTTACAATTTAAAGGTGCTTTAGAAGTTTTCTTTTAAAAGGCTTGATAATACTATTTTCCTTATTCATCTTTCCTCTTGCTCAGAGCAGCTCTTCTGCCAGCACACACTGCAATCTGGTGTATGTGGTATACATTAACATGTACAACCAGAAATAGCAGAACTCCTTCTTAGATCTACCTCTGGGTTGATTCAAACAAGTATAAAAATATCTGCAAGGCCATGCTGTCTGCATCCTAATGACTCACACATACCAAATAAAATGTGTATCTTTGTTTCAGATGCTGTCCCACATAAAAAATATAGTGGTTTTTTTGTTGTTGTTGTTGTTTTTGTTGGTTTGTTTTTTTAAAAAATAAATATGAAACTTTAGGTAGTAGATTACTCTATTTGTCCAAATACTGATAACAGAGTCTTAAGTCAAGCAAGTGATTCACCTCTCTAAGCAAACTTCTTCATGTGGACACTGGGGCTTTGACTTCATCTGCAAATCAAACAACTGTCAAAGAAGTGTCATAATAAGCCTGTGACATAATCCCTATTGAATCTGCAGTGGGTTACCCAAAGTACCAATGAGGAAAAAATTATTTTTACAAGATTATCCTAGTAGGTTACCAGCAGAATTGGAAATGGAGTGCTTCAGTTCTACCTCTGAACTTTTTGCTTTACTTGCTTCAAAGACAGAAGTTGCATGGCTTGCCTAACTTCAGCCTGACCACCTAAAACATGTAGATGTGTGGATCTAGGTGAGGCTGGTTATCAAGGCACCCTTTATTGCCAGTGAAGAGAGGACAACTTTGAAAGCCAATTCATTCCAGTAGAAAGGAAGCAGGCCAAATGGGAAAACCTTCTCCAGAGGTCTCTGTGTTATGTTTGACATGGTTGCTTGTGCTGCACTAATGACTCCAACTGTCCATTTACCTGGAGAACAGACCATGGTCCATCATTTCTTTTATTATACAATATTCTTGTATTTCTTATTCTATAGCCAGGAAATTCAGCAGGGCTAAGAAAATTGTAGTGACTTAAAGCAAATCATGCAAAAACCAAGAGTGTACCTGTGAAATTCTCCTCTAGTTCTATACCAACACCAGGATTACACAAGTTTGGAAAGGGTGACTGTAACCCCTTTATGTCATTCAGTCTTTGGAGAAGCAGTATCGCAGATCACAGGACAATCCTATCAGAAGTGCAGTCATGTGAACTCGTGAAATAGCCTCCCCCCACTACCATTCACATTTACAGTTTTGAATGAACCATTCTCACTGGGAAATCAGTTCCAGTATGTTTTACCATGCAAGGTCACAATTTTCTAGTGAATCTAAAC
>VYXC01010324.1:37918-87724 GCA_013397175.1 Platysteira castanea | reverse complement strand
AGATGGATAGAAAAATTTGCCTCTTTTTTTTTTTTTAATGGCTGTGAGCTAAGAGAATCTGTTTACCCCAAATGGGATGTTTTTTCTGTGCTGTCCTATTGCTGTGCCCATTATGAGATTCTCTGAAGGTCAGTTTGTGGTTAACAGTGAGGACTACACACTTAATTCTCCTTCGTGGATATGAAAGCATAATTTTTATCTCTGTTGGAGTCTCATCTGTAACATAAGAGTCTAAAATGTTTCTCCTGCTTCTGAGTTCCTTGGCCAATATTAATTATGCGCTGTGCTGAGACTTGTATGATCAGATGTGGCCCATTTTTTGTTGGTTGGGGTAAAGACTCACTGTGTTGTGCTTCCTGGAGGAGGTAGCTGGTAAAAAGGTCTGGTTGAAATTAGTCAATTTTTATCTTCTTAGACACATCAGTATTTGGAAATACATTTCGATCTGACTTAAAATGAAAACACATTGCTTTATGATTTCATGTAAAACAAATTGCTTCAGAAAATTAGGATGTATAAGCAATCATTTGTTTTGAAATCCAGGCATTTCAATACAGATTAAACAGCGTGTTTTGGGAGTTTCTTTTGATATTTTTTCCCATTATAAAAGGAATAGTTTTCTGAGATGTCATGACATAGCACATAAATAACATAAAAAGTCCTCCCAAAACAAAATACCCTTAAAATCAGAAAATTTTCTGGAATAAAGTAGTCATAATGTTTCTCTTGTAAAAGCATTCTCACTGGAATCAATGCATTTTTCAAAATTTCTTACAAAAGCAAACATTGTGGAAACCTTTGGGTGAGTGCGGTTGGCAAGAGTTTGTTTTCAGGGACAGACACTGCTGTGAAACACAAGAAGAAACAGTGCTGTCAACCAATTACTTCTGCTACTGAAGAGCTATTGAATGAAATGTTTTGTTGGTTTTTTTTCTTTCCACAAACCTTGTTGGTTTTCAGCAGAGAAGGAAAGACGTGTTGCAGCAGGCACACGTTTGACTGTTGCACTGAAAACATGAAAACAGCAGGATGAAGTCTGCCAGTCTTTTTTTTTTCCTCTGGGCTCTCTGTTCCCCAAATCAAGCTGCACATATCATTTGTGTGGGGTGTGCATGTGCCCACACGCACACGGAGGGAATGGCAACTCCATCACGTTACCTGGAGCGTGCATTTCCCACCAGGTAGTGCTGACAGAAGAATCTCAGCTGTGCTGGTAACTCCATATGTACATATATAATGGAGGAAAGGGAAACAGAATATCTTTTGAGATGGCCTGGGGAATATCTAGCTTGGAGCTTTAAGCATGTTGCTTGTAGCCCATGATATTAAGATTCAGTGCATGCATTGCTACAGGACGACACAGGCACAATGTTCGCACATAAGCGATGGGTGTTGGTTATTCTCTGATGGAGAAACTCTGCAGAAAAAAACAGCCCTTATTTTAACAATATTTTACGTTTTTTTAAAATTCACTTTCAAGACTGTTTAATAGGTCGTGACATTGTTTTCTGGAAGAAGAGTAGTGCATTGAAGAAAGAGAGAAGGGAAAATAATTCTGTGTTTTAATACTGAGGATCCATCTGATCTGAGTAGATCCTTTAGTTTTAGTGCATTGCCAGTCATAACATGGATGTAAATAATGGTTAGCAAGTTCTAGTGTACTTGTAAATTGTGCTAAAACTGTTGGGATAATTTGGTGAAATGATCTTTAGAAACGCACTGCCATCATACAGAAAAACAATCAGTTAAAATCGCATAAGCTTGTTTTATTTTATCTTTAGAATAAAATAGTACACCGAAGTGTAAGCCTCTATTCAAAGGATCATTTTAGGTAGCATTTCTGAAAAAGCCTGTAAGATTTCCAAATCATTAGTTTTCCAAAATAATCTGTGTTTTCCTGTTACTGGAGCCTGGAGTGGGTATCTTGTGAGTTGGGCAAATGTTGGATCATTTTTCACCATCCCATACTAAACACCTACCTGATCTCATCCCAAATCACAACTGAGCTGAAAAAAAATTAAAAAAAAAAAAATCACACAATTTGTTGAGGAGAAAGTCTTAAATAAGTTTTACATGCTGAAATCTACTAACTAGAGGCGTTTCCTGAAGATGTGAATGATGTCACTGTGGGTTATTTTTAGTGCATTTTTGCCCTATTATACAGGGCAAAAGCTTTTCAAGCTCTGTCAGCAGCATCTTCTCACAAGAAAGAAGTGGATTTTTTTCCTTTGGGGCCCGTGAGTAGCAAACTGCCTGTGTGACATGGAAGTAGTGAGATGGATTGGAAAGCAGAGCGTGTAATTACACTGGGCATGCCTGGGCCAGCTCCTTTCAAATTGGGAAACTGTGGCTGAGCACTGGATCATTGGATGACACAGGTGCTCTCAGAGCACTTTTCATAGATACCTGTTTCTTTACCCTTTGTAGGTTAACTAAGGAGCAAAAGCTCCCCAGTTGATGGGTAAAATGAGCAGCAGTGAGTCTTAGTAGTCCTAAATCACCCATGCTTTGTCTTTTCCCATGGTCTTTCGAGATGGCAATGTCTTTTTACAGTTTTCTCCTGAAATAGAGAAGTCTCTTGTGAATCTTGGAAGAAATTACGTGGGCCTTGGTGCAGGGTATAAAGAGGTATCACAGCTTCAGGGATTACAAATGAGAAACAGGTGATGGAATTGGTCTGCCCAAAAGGAAGCGTTGACCTTTTGGGCACCTACAGCAGAAACTAGTCATCCAGGCACGAGTCACCCATGGAAACAATCACCTTCTAGAGCACAGCCCACGTTTTTCTGGATGGCCCCCTTAGGTTGAGATGACTCACAAGCCAGCTGCCTACACAGGGACTGACGAATTCCACCCTTTCCACTGCTGACTCCAACACGTATTCCAAATGCACAGATAGAAGTCACGCATGCTGACTCTCTCTTGGCAGCGTGCAAGCTCTGCCTTGCCCAGATGCTTCCAGAGAGGAACTGGGGACAGTGCAACCTCTTGCTTTTTCTCCAGCCTCTTGGTGTTGGATGTCCCTCGCTCTTCCATACTCTTAACACCTTGGGGATTTCCAGACTATCCAGAAATAGGCAGAATAGGGAGAAAACATATCAGTCAACGAAAGCAGTTAAATATGAGAGGAAGGAAAGGTTGGTTGACTGAGACTGACATACTTTGCCCTCCAAAATATTAGCTGCTGGTGCTAATCAGAGCCGATCCACTTCGGTGCAAATCTGGGGCACCCTGACAGGACTGTTTGCTTCATTCATGATCCAACATAATCAGGACTTCTGAAGGATTTGTCTACCCTGTTGGAAAGCATAAATGTATAACCAGAAGCTATCAGCACCTATGTGGGGGGTCCCAAAGTAATAAAGGATCACACTGGGCCACATTGTGTAACCCTGAATCTGGTAACTGCAGTGGGAATATATTCAGTTTCTTGGGATAAGATTGGACTATTTTTCTTATTAAAAGTAATGATGCAGATGCTGCTTCCTTCTGTTTCCATACTAAGCAGTAAATTTTGAGTGAACAGATATATGTGTGTGAGAGATGCTATTCTTGTCCAACAGCTAAGAGGAGACGTCAGGCAGATAGATAGACAACCCCCTCAATTTGCTGTTGTCACTATCAGAACCAGGCTCTGGTGTTGGTAATTGATGTAGTAAATGGACTGAAGCTGAGACAGAAGAGGACAACAGCAACAAAAAAATCACTCCAGGCTCTTTGAATAACACCTACACTGGTGACTTGTGCTCTTACTCTCAGCAGGCTTTGGCTTTTAAAGAGGTATTTCACTGAACTGAAATGAGGAGAAGTTCTCAAACTCGAGATATGGAGGAACTTTCTTAATCATATAGGAAGGTGTTCTCCCTCAGAGAAGAAGTAAATAAAAGACCAATAATTTAGATATGACCTTTCCTTCACTTTCCCAGGATACTTTCAGTCTTCTGTGACTTTTTGGGTGATGTGCCCAGACCTCATCCAGACAAAGAGTCAGGATTCAGCAAGGGTTCACACTAGGATCTGAGAGTGTGAAGTACTCTTGGATCCCACAGTCTAGACGTAGCTCCAGGGAAGATTTCCTTTCCCCTTGTTTTTGGGTTGGTTTGTTTGATTTTTTGTTTATTCCCCCTTCTTCTTTTTTTAATTTTTTGAACTCTGAATTGAATTACTGCAAGTTACGTGAACACTGCTGCTTGATTTAAGTGATCAGTTTGGGACAATGTGGTATCTTGATCTCACAGAGATCAATGAAGGAGAACATACTTAAAAACCACCCTCATTTCACACCAGCTGTAGGCAAGTGTAATTTTGCCCTTGGATTCAGGTCAAACCATGAGATCTGGAGGTGTTTCTCTCATAGCTATGTCACGTAGGAGTTTGCATGTATTCAGGGATCCATTCTTTTTGAAACCAACACCTTCTCATTCATCTTATTGCACCGGTATTATAATAGGAGCTCCTGTGGTTTGTTAATGCTCAAGTTGCTAAAACACTGGCAGCTCTTTTTCCCAGTACATGTTTAGTGTGGGCAGATAAAGCCAAGCCATGGAAAGCAGCAAAAACTCTTCATTACCATTTTATTTCCTTACTACTATCTGAAGAATAATATAGAATATGCTGCTTTTGCATGATGAAGAGAAAACTGTGTAAGAACCTGACAGCTGTAGTTTAGAAATAGCCCCTTGAAAACAAAACAAGAGCAACCCGACAACATGATTTTTGGTAGGTACTATACACAACCCTCTGATCAACTTTATATGTTGTGGGTTATGCATCATACGTGGTAAAAATATCTAGATGTGCTTTCCTCATTTGTGTTCCCAGACAGCTGGAGGCTGGATAATAGTATGGCTTTAAATACAATAATAACTCCTAGCAGTGCCAACATTAATTTTTCTTCCTTATACCACATGGCTTTGAGTGCATAAATGTTTAAAAACATTTATCTTTTGGATGGAATAAAAGATGATCCCTTTTAAGTAGCACTGACTGTCGTGTTCTCCAAGCAGAATAAACAGCCAAGATCTTCTGGCACAGGACGCTGAAAGTAAATTTGATCTTTGGTGTAATAAAATTAACAAGTGAAAGCTTATTCTGCTGTTATTTATAATAGCTAGTGGCATCTTAATATATAGATGGCAAAGTGTGACTAAATAATTAAAACCTCCCATTGATACAGATGCATGGGTAGAGCTGATGACAGAGCTCTTAGATCCAGGGCAGAATTCTTTCTTAAAATCTGATCTTCCACCTTTTACTTATTCCTTTTTTTTTTTAATCTTCCACATGTTTACACTGTGTGAGCAAGGGCAAATTTATCTGTTATATGTGCAATGACTGAGGAGAATCAGCCAGTGTCATTACAGAATGCTTTCCAAAGCATCTCACAACTATGTCAAAGCATATTTAGCAGTCTAAACAATCAATAGCTTTAAAAAAACACATTAGAAAACCTCCACCTCCCTCAAGGATTTTTACTCTATCAGAAAGGCAGTAAGGTTAAATAGGCCTTTACTAGTACCAGGAAAACTGAAATGGGTATCAATGCTGTGTTCTTTGAGGAGAAAAAGATGACTTTAGCATAACTGTTTTACACATAGATTTCAAATCCTAGGTAAAAGAAAAAGCTTTCAGAACTGCAGGGTGTCTTGACAACAGAAGGTATTTCTTATAATTAAGATTGCTCTATGGAAGGCAATTTTTCAGTTTTCTCAGTTTGAAATATGTAAAACATAAGTCAGCATCAGGGAAATAGTAACTAAATATCAATTTTATTATAAAATTTTGGGCTTGGATAACAAGTATTTCCTGTCTGCTACTGCAGAAAGGAGCCAGAAATGGGTAAAACAACTGCAGGACTGCTTTGCACAAGGGTCTGCTTTCCCAGTCACTTGACCCATGCCCAGCTGGAGGGTTGAAGGTGTCATGGACCAAAACAGTGAAAGAAAGAGGGATCTCCACAACGGTAACTGTTATGGAACAGTTTGTGCTTCCTCAGAGATCAGTCTGGGGTACAGCAGCAGCACATGGCCAGGGGGATGTAGGGTTTTCTTCCATATGTCCTGTCCTAATTTCCTTCCTAGGAAACTTGGGCGTGGGTAGGAGCTGCTTTGTCCGGGCTGATTCCCAGACAGGTTAGCTGGGTGACTGGTACCTAGAGTGCACCCTAAAAGAGAAATCATAATGTGGTCAAAAGACCTACCAAAAGTGCCCAAAGAGGCCACTTCCAGCCTGGCTTTATAGAGAGCAGCAATGTGGGGTTGGGGTAGATACCGGGGGAAGTGCTCTGACGGTGAAGGCTCCGTGCTACTGTTACCTTGACCACTTCCCAAATCCATGGTTATTCCACTGCTATGCAGGCTCCTTTACGGGAAATATGTCTTTGTGTTTATTGAGAGGCACTTGGGGTTTTATGTTATGAAGGGAATTACTCCTCTGGCTTTTCAGCCTTTGGAGCTACCAGGCAGTCTTGCACTTGGAAGCATGTGCTCTCTTGATGAGTGTGAAAAATATTCTTTGACCTAGAGAGACTTTCAATCCCTGTGCCCACAGGTTTTACTACATCTTCAGCAGCTGGTACAGGAGTCTGAGCTACAGTACATGAGGTGCAAATGACGGGATTTGTGAGTGGGCATTAGAAATGCTGCGTGTGTTATTTATAAGTTAATGGCACTGTTTTCATAAATGAGGTATGGATGACTGGTTGCTTAGCAGAAACATGGTCCAGAAGCCAGACCTATAAATAAGACAAAGTTACAAAGAGTAGTTCTATTTCTGTGGATAAAGAAATGTGTTTTTCAGTGAACTCAGTTGCAAAGTACCTCTACATGGAGTATTTTTCTGTATTTTGTTGGAGATTAAAACTCCCTGGTGGTCTGTTTTTTTCTGTATAGAACAAACACACACATTGTGTGGTCCACACGTAAGCCCAAAATTACTTTTTTAATTATCAAAACCTACTCTTTTTTTTTTTTTCTTTTTTTTTTTTTGGCTTTTGGATACAACTAGTATTCTCCTGTCAGTTACCTCAGTCAATATTTTTCAGTTTAATTTTGTATGTTAGAATTTTGTGTCATGCAATGTAGTCTTTGTTTTCCAGCAGCCTGAATCAAAAGTCTTAGTGAAGCAAAGGAATAGACAAGAAAAAGCTCATTGAAAACAAACTATTTCACTGTTTTATTCTTTCTGCTTTCATTTATGATTTCTACAGGTAGGTTCACAGGAAGATTTCTAAAAATCTGCTTTAAAAGCTGTTCTGTTCATGCCCTTGTCATGCTTTTCAGAAGCACTTCAGTATGAGTGAACCAACAAACATACAAATATTTTTTCTCTCTCTCTTTCAGGTAGTTTCTTAGAAGCAACTTTCAGACCAACATATTTTTTAGAAAATATATAAGATGTGAATCTGAATCTCTTGGGACAACTCTAAGATGCTCATAGGCAAACACTATAATATATCTCTGTGGTATACACTTGGATAACTGCCTCCCAGTATATCCAGTAAGGTGACTTGTGGTTAGTGATTAACTGATTGTTGCCACCTTGAATTTTGGTGTACTGGTATTTCTATTAGAAGATGGATTTATTTAAATAGCATTATCAATGGATTGGGCATGAGTGATGAAGATGTGTTATTATGGTCAGGATTCAGAAACTCGGAGCCCTTACTCAGACAAGTCATCCAAAATTTGTGTAGGGCTTTTGCTGGTTTTTTTTTTGTTTGTTTTTTTTTTTTTTTAAGCAGCAGATTTAAATCTAGATATTATTTATAACACAAGTTTTTTCCTTGATGAAAGAAAATTGTTGGTTCTGGGTATGTATACAGAGAGAAAAATTTGTATATAAGGAAAGGATAGAGGTAAAAGGTCAACTATTTGGCTGTTATTATATATATATAATAACAGATAAGATTTCACCCATATATTGCAAGGAAATAAGACATGGAGTCCATGTCTGTGTGTAAGACACTCTTTTCTCTCTCTCTATTCCTCCATGGCTCCATTGGCAAATTTCAAAACAGTTCAAAGTGACTGCCTTTCAATTCCATGGCTAAGGAGGTCCTCTCTGAGGAAAGAGGCATCAGCACAACCTTATTCACCCCTTCCAGGTATATCATTTCATAGAATCAGAAATTGGTTTAGGTTGGAAGGGACCTTAAAGATCTCCCTGCCATGGGCAGGGACACCTTCCACCAGACCTGATTGTAGAAAGTCCCTTCCAACCTGGATTTGAACACTTCCAGGGCTGGGGCATCCACAACTTCTCTGTACAACCTGTTCCGGTGCCTCACCACCCTCACAGTAAAAAATTTCTTTGCAATATCCAATCTAGACCTACTGTCTTTCAGTTTGAAGCCACTTCCCTTTGTCCTGTCACTACATGCTCTTGTCAATAGTCTCTCTCCATCTTTCTTGTAGGCTCCCTTCAAGTACTGGAAGGCTGCAGTTAGGTCGCCCCAAAACCTCTCTTCCAGGATGAAAAATCCCAATTCTCTCAGCCTTTCATCCTAGGAGAGGTACTCCATCCCTCTAATTATTGGGGGTTTGGGGAATATCTCCTCAGAAGAGAGACGGAAATAACAGCTCAGTCAGAGAGCAAGCTTTGACCTTCTTTTGTACCTTTTTAAACGTCAGAAAAGTCACTTGGCAATCCCAAACAGGGAGAAAGCCAGATTTTTTTGTTGTAGTTATTCTAGAATTTGTGACATTGCTCATTACTGTTTTACTCACCCTGTTGGACTATTTAAGGAAAAAGAAACCGTGCGAGGATGGGATACATAGGGAAGCAGTTACACTTCAAGCAACATGTGGGACCCCTGGTCAGAGCAGGGTCTCGTAGTTTCTTCCCTCTGTGACCATAGTCTTCTAAAGTGTCCATACGCAATGAAAAGGAGAGCTTCAATTCCTTGTATCAAGTAAATCATCCCAAATATACAAATAATTTCTGTTGGAAGTGGTAGTTCTGTAAGGGAATATAATAATTGATTTTTTATGGATTAAAAGTCATTTTGAGGTAATAATTTCTCATCAGAACTGAAACCCCAAATCACTGAGGACCATATCTCCAGCTGGGACATGTTTTTCTTTGCAGCTAAATTCTTCAGTTCTGTCTTTTTTCCCCATGGCCCCAAGTAGGTAAATTGGACTTGCCAATGGTGCTTAAACTGCAACACCCATTTACATATTCACTTTTTTTTTAGGAACACACCTTTTTTGTCTGAAATCTTTGACTACGTGGAAGTAGCACATCAGGTTTCTACTGCTCCTTTGCTGCCATTTTTGAGCTGTGGCTGAGGGTGGCTGAGGTGAGCTCGCGGCAACAGCCACTTCCAGTGGGAAGGGTTTGGAGAGAACATGGAGAATAAGCAAATACCAGTTTAAACTTTGCCAGTCATTAACTGGTGACCAGAGGGGCTGAAAGACCTTAAAGGCTTTTGGAACCACATTGTAAGTAAAATAATGACTATGCAATGAAAATAAGAAAATATTCCAACACTTGCACATTTCTGGCAGAATTTCATTCAGATACAGAAGAAAAACAGTTCTGCCTACCCTGAACTTCCTGAAGAAACCTCTGCTTCTTAGATTCCTGTGAACTTTCATTGCAAGGAGTCACAGCAAACTCAGCATAAAAAGATTTAAATATTCCCCTCGTCATGGCTGAGACACCACATCCAAGGGGAAAAATACACCTCTTGGCCATTTCTCCTACACTACTAAGGCCTTGCTTCTCCTCTTTAGACCTCTGAATGAGTCTTTAGTGTGAATACCTGTAAATGGATATGGAGCATTACAATAACTTTTAATAAGGCATCAGACCATCGCAGTGCTAGAAAATCTCCCTTGGAGACCCATGTCTGGGACAACATATCTGAATTCTTCCAAGCAAATCCTTTAGGGGGAAAAGGCAAAGTGTTTCTGTTTTATTCTTAATGAAGAAAGCCCTTGGAAGGTTAAGTCTCGTTTTAGGACTAGCTCTGGCTTGTGAACACCTCTCACCATTTTTCTCCTGAATTCATATGAGCTAAGTCTAAGCCCATTTTGTTCTAAGGCTATAATTTTATTTTATAGTTTCTATTGAGAACGTTACAGCGGATGTGACGTATCTGATTGAATGAATAATTTTCAGATTTACAGAAGTCTGTTTAGAAAGACCAGGAAAGTAGCATGTCCAAACTGGTGTAGCTGTTTAACTGTAAATTAACTTGTTGCAACCACCAGAAGAAACTTGGGTTGCCAGGGTCTCAGGCATTTATTTGACAGTGTGAAAGAACCAGGATTGTGAGCTGAATAATTATTGTGACAATAGGGTCATAACTTTCATCAATTGAATTGAACTGAATTATCAATTTCCTCATTGATATATGGGATATTTTGGTAGCTGGGCCATTTCTTCCGTGCTCACACCTCAATATAAAAGTGATAAAACAGCAGGTTGAATTTAAAGCGCTGCAAATAAAAGTCTGAGGGTAAAATTTTCAGACAGGGAACAAAATGATACAACAGATGAAGGTCTAATAAGAAAAATCTCTGATGCTTTGATGTGATCCATCCATATGCTCAAACACCTCTGGGGTTTTGTGAGGGGTTAGTTGATTGGCTTTTTTTGGTTAAAAGATTCAGGAAATAATATTCCTCCGTGCAGTTTTATTCACCTCATTTGGTGTCTGATTTTCAAATTATGCTGGGCAGATTTCCTAAGCTCACAGGTTGCATAGTATTTCCTAGTAGGAGGGGAGTAACTCACACAGATGAGTTTTTAAGATGGAATGCTCATATCAGTAAGTGAGATTACTCCTTGAAATACCCTTTTTCAAAAAATACTGCTGACTCCAAACTCGTCCTTTGGAATATTTCCCAAAAAGTTAACAATGTATGTCCAGAAACATAAATGAAACACTGTGTTTGGAGGGGTGTTTTCAGAAAAGATTTACAATAGTCCCTCTCTGCTGCTTGTGGTGGCCTAAAGTTTCACCTTGATGGTGTTGCTTTTGGGAAGATAATAAAACCAAAGCTCTTTGTAAGGTGGAGGTTTCCCTTGCAGATTAGCCTGGTGCTTACTCATGGGCACAGGATTCAGTTCTGGTACTTCTCAGATTACTTAAGACAAAATTTACAGTAAATGACCCAGAAATGTCTTTCTCTGTGGTGTGAACTACCCTGAACAGAGGATTATTCTGGACCCAGCATTGTTGAGACTCTGAAGGGTCCCCAGCACAACAATCCCAAAATATCATCCCTCCATGAACATTTCAGGATAGACAGTCACATGAGTGGGATAATCTGTTTTGATATTAGAAATTAAAACCTACCCTTTACAACAAGAAAACACAATGAGCTCTGTGAACTACAGGAAGCTTCTTGATGTAGGTTAGGGCTACTATTTTGGGCAGAAATCTCAAAATATTGAAGTTATATCTGTAAAAAAGAGAAAAGATGAAAAAGTAAAGAATCATATATCCAAAGCATTGACATATGTGCAATTGGATGTGCTGTGCTGAAGGGATTGAAGAGAAGCGTTGAGTTTAGCTGCTTGCTTTTACTATTTTGCATGAAAACAGTAAAGTAAAAAGACAATGGGAAACTCTGCCAACTATGCATTTACAAAATGTTTGCAGTTAGTATTGTGTCTCCCATTCCTTGATTCTGCAAAATCCTTTTTCCAAATTTGTTTATACCTTAAAACCTTAAAATAAGAAGTACCAGTAAATTCAAGTGTCTGACAAATAGCTCGGATTCCTATTGTTATTAAAAGTTACCCAGCTGGAATAACAATGCCCCACTGCTTGCCAAATCAACACCATCACAGCTCAAAGAGATAAAATTGTAACTGAATACTCTCACATGCACAATGAAACTGTCCTGAAATGCTCCCTGCTTACAGCAAGTTGGGTAAAAGTTACTTCAGTCTTAGTAGTCAGTGTTAAATTTTCTGCTTGCAAGGTTGTTCTTTCACTCCTTACTTCTTCCCTTGGAGGTTTCTCTAATGCATTTCTCTCTTTGGGTACATCATATAAATTTACAAAATTCCTTAATAAGGAATTACTTTCATGCTACCAAGTGATTGGACTTGACATTAGGGCAACCAGTCCTCAAACACTAACCCATGGCATTTTGATTTATCTATCCCATGGGCTGTAATCAACCTGTTGCACATGGTAGCACTGGAATGCTACTTCTTTTTAGAAGTAATAACTTCACCCATGGCAAGTCATTAGGTCTATGGCAGCTCAGAGGTAAAAACAGGGAGGACAAAACTTACTGAAAAGGTACCTACAGAAAAGGCCTCCACTTTTTCTTTCCCTTGAAAATGCTTTTGAAAGCCCATAAAATTGTGTGGCGTATGCCAAATGACCTGTGAAATAACCATCCACAGCTGCAGCTGTAAGAAAAATTACGTACCACTGCTGGCACTCATATTGATCTGATAAAACCTTTTTAATATGAAATCATCAAGCCTTTGAAAAGATTAACCCATGCATTAGGAAGGAGCATGACACAAATTTCAGAGGAACAAAGGACCACTGCCACCAAGAGCAGTAGCTATTGAAAGTAAGGAACATAGAATAGATTTCTAGGAATGCATCTGAAATTGCAGATGATCTGCTTTGCAGATTAGTCTGGCATAACAACAGGAAGTCACGTGCACAATACAGAAACTCTCTTGCTGGAAGAAACTGTATAGCAAATCTGATCCAACTTATTCTGTGGAGGGGACCAAATTACCATTTAATTGTGAGTTAGTAGATTCTAATGTATGTTTAGGACTCATTTATACCTCTTTTCATAGCAGAAGCTCAAGATGTAAATTAAAGGTTTGTAGCAAGGCTGAATTGTGGTGGCTGTTTACTTGCTGAACTGTATTGTACCTCTTTTTGTTTGTTCATTGTCAGAACTATGAGTGGGAGATAGTGTCCCTTGGGAGGAGAGACGGTATTTTTGATGTTTTTTCTCCTTTTTTCTTTCTCTGTGTTTTTCCACTGTCTTTTTGATCTCCTTTGTGCAGCTTTCCCAATCAGCAGTAAAATGTACCAGGCTCCATGGCTGTTACTTTGATGAAACCAATGCCATCATCTGACACCAATCAGCTACATCAATGGTAAAGGTGAACGTTTGACATCGTGTTGTCTGAGGTTCCTGTTACCAGCTTGAGGGCATGAGCAGAAAAATGGAGGAATTTTAGTTGATTTGCTGGCCTCAGTTTATTTTTTGTTTGCCTCAGGAAAGTTACGTTCATGGGCATCTTTTTTTTTTAACCCTACACACGGGCTGTTAGATTCTGCATTGCATTAAACGTGCCTAGCATGTCACATACAAGCACAGCACATGGTTCTACTTATTAACCTTATTAATAGAGGAGAGTGAAATACAAACCTTGTGTACAACACCCACGCAGATGGCCACCCTCAGGGATCCCCTGCCAGGCTGTTACCAAGTACCTCTCAACTGTTTGTCCTAGCACTGCATGACTGGGACTTGCTGCCAGTGATTGGAAAATGCCTTTTTGATTTCCAGGCTTAAAACTAGAAATGGGTAGCTTATGTTTTCCTATATGTGTTATTTATCTGGGAGATAAATAACCTTCAGATGTCTTTTGTTTTTGCCAGTGCATTTACCAGCTGGCAGAATCTTTACTTGCTCGCGGTTTGAAAGATGGTAATAAATGTTTTATAAACTCTTCAAACTTGAATAAAGCTCATAGTGGTGGGCTCCTTGTGTGGTGAGACAGAAGAGAATGCCAGAGATGCACAAACACCAACCTTTCTTCCTGTTGCCTGCCTGTGACTTAGAGAATCCCAGCCATGAGCTGGGATTCAAACCAGAGTTTAGAGGTCAATAGGCTAGAAAGATTACCAAGTCCAGTTTTGCCTTTCAGAACATGGGGTGATAACTTTTCAGGGGTTTGTCTAGTAAACAGAGCATCTCTCTTTTATTTGGATTTCAGGAAAGGAATAGCTGTGGAGCAGAGAGCACTCTGCTTTCTTATCCCTGTAAGACTGTAGTAAGTGATAAAGAGAGTAGCCCCGTGCATCTGCCTGTCTCGCAGAGAGGAAACAGCAGGTCTCCTCTCTCACCTACTGTTTCCCAAAAAGCATGGACTTTCTCCCCTGTCATCCTCGCTCTAGAGAGCGGATCTTGGAGGCCAGCCCCAGGAGCACATTGCTCTCTGAGATGTTCTTGCTGCTTAAAAACAACTTCTCTGGGAACAAAATAAAGCAGCGTAGCAGGTGTCCTTTTGTTGCAGTATCCATGGTAAACCCTGAAGTATTTTGAAGCAAACATACAGAAGGCCATCGTGATTGCTACAGCACAGTCACACAGAGGTTATAATGCTTTCTCCATGCTTTGAGTTTGATGATAGTAGAGTTTTGGATAGACCCCAATAATTTCCAGTCTTTGCAGGCTGTCTACCAAAGCAAGTTTACATATCAGCTCAGCTGGATTCAGTTGCCTCTGAAGTAGAAATCCTGCGTAGCCCTCATTAGTTGCTGGAGTAGAGTGGTTGTAAGCAAAATCAGGGCAACATTTTTTGAATATATTTTTCTTCCGACTCAGTCTTACATTAATTTAAAGGCAAGTTATCTTGTTGGAAAGACATTGTTGTGTGCTCTCTCCTGGTACTTGTTTTTGTTCTTTTTTCTCTCACCTCTTAAATCGGTATAATTTCTAAGTGGCTAGTCCTGGGAAGTGCTGAAATACAGGAATGGTCTGTCCCAAACATATGAGTAAATAATGACCACACAATTCTCACATCCAAAGAAGAATTTAAACTAGGTTGGTTTGCACCTTAAATAGTCCACAGCTCATGATTTCAGGTATCAACATGAAGCTGTTTCACTTCAGCTGCTGACCTTCCCTGTGTTGGCCATGGTGGAACTCTTTGGAAATCATCAAGTTCACCTCAGCCTGAGCCACTCTCCCTTGCAGAGAAATGTCCATTAGCAGCTTTGGGAGTATCTGTGTGCATGTGATAGGCAGTGTAGCATCCCTATTGTTATCAGTGGGATCTTAACCAGGGCTAGACAGGCTCGAGCCCTTGGTAGAGGTGGTGGCGGCTTAGAAAATCACAAGCTCTCTGAACAACTCATTTCAGATCCGGAGTTTGGCCTTTTGTAGGGAGATGTGAGCCATGTTTGGACCTCTGTTGTATCACCTTGCCCGGTGCTGTGTGGATACAAAAAGCACTGAAGATTCTAGACCTAGCCAGGATGGGTTTTGAAACCATGTTTGTTTGATATAAAGGGAAGTAACTGCTGCCATCCTCATTCCTTCATGGTCTTGAGTTAAACTGCTGATGGTTTGTGTTCTCCCTCCCAAATCAACTCTCTATCACTTTGTAAAGTCTAACAAAAGAGTAAGTAAAGGACACTTAACACAAATCACCCTATTTTGAGAGCAAAATCACGGCTTACTTCTAATAGGAAAGTGCTTTGAGGAACACTCAGTGTTGTATAGAAAATCCAACTGCTCATTGCCATCAAGCAGCACATCCAATTTTATTGAAAATTTGCTGGATTCTTGCCAGAAAGACTGGCCAAATTGTCAAATTCCTGGTTCGTGGGAAATTCTGACATTTGGTTTTGTTGTGATTTGGAACAAACCCAGTTATTTCGAAATTACCCACAAAAGAGAAGTTTATAGGGAAAAAATAGGAATAGGAAACAATGACGCATGGTGTTTCCAAAATAAAATATGCTCCCCAGGACGTGCTTCTTTCCAGCCTTGCTGCTGGTTCTTACGGAGCAGCACGGTAAGCCAAGGCTGGGGATAGGAGCCTATACTTTGGGACTGCTGACTTCAGCCAGGTCTCCCAGCACTACCAGACTCCCCATTTGGTAGCAGCAAGCCTACGATCCCTGTGTCCCAAGCAGACCACCAGGCTCACTGGCAGGAAGCCAGGCAGTTTTCCAGTGGAAAACTACATGTGGTTGGATGTTGGTTAATTGAAATGTTTTATGTTTTAACATGAAATTTGCTGGCTCTGACGAATCAGTGTTTTCCAGGGCAATGATGTGCTGTCAGAAATCTCATGATCAGCTCTAATTGCCACTTTGATGGCCAAAATCTTTGTTGACCGGAGTCCCATAACTTTCTGGCAATCACTAAATACCTTGACATAAACACAAACAAAAAAGCATATTTCATTTTGTGCTCAACAACTGTGAAATTCGCAAGATTGTTTCTGGGCAAGGGTATTATGAAGAAAATTCCTGCCTTCAGGGCAGCAATGCTGGGGACACATATGTCCCTGTTTCAACCTTATCACTGCCGCATCAACTTAAAACCACTTGAGAAGCATCGTGTTCCTACCTCTGAGGAGAGGACAATGGCCTCATTGCCCAATGAGTCACGTTGTCCAAGTCTAATTAGAAACAGGAACTCACTCGCTAGAGCATTATTTATTCTTACAGCATGAGATTTCAAAAGTCTTTTTCATTGTTTTTATTATTATAATAGAGAAGGCTGTTTATTGATTTTTCTACTACATGAGTGTTTGTATACACAGACTTCCCGCTTCTAATGAAACAGAGCCTCCTAAAACAATAATAAAAATTAATAATAACCTCACTCAAGAGTGAAATAATTGTGGCCAGAACCATACTCCAGTGAAAATTTTTTCCCCTTCTGAATGTCCTCTCAGAGACTTTCTGTGGTCTGACAGGCCCCATAGTCTCCATGGCAGGGAGAGGACTTCTCTCCCCAGGGAGCTGAGTGTAAGGGCCCTTGCTGGGACTACTCCTGGGTGAATTCTCCCCTCTGAGAGCCAAATTTCTCCTTTGCTCTAAGATCACCTCGAGTTTTGGGTCACTGTGGGTAGGTGTGGTGGAGACAGCCTGGTGTCAGTTGTGGCTGGGTCCCCAGGCTTGGACTCCTGTGGCTCTGAGGAGCTGCAGAAGGAACATCAAATGGGAAAGAGTACAAAGAGAATCATATGGGTACAAAACCAGGTTTTGTTTCCAGAAACATGCATTTTTTCCTTCTGATTTGTACTGAGTGTCTAGAAGTGTGAACTCCCAGAAATTTGGAATCAACCGATACCTTTTGTTTCACCCAGATTTTGCTCTTCCAGTTTCCTTGTTTCCTTCTTTGATTTCCAGCTTAAAAACCAACTTCACCCTCAAATCCAGTCCCAAATCTGTGCTTATTGAGTGAAACCTGTGTCTCAGTAGAACATATCAACCTTTTGTCAATACTTCAAATGCTACCTTTCTGTTCCAGAAGGGTTGGCATTTGCCAAGAATCGGATCTAAATCTGTTCTAAAGGGCTGCAAATGCTCAGGGCTGAAGACCACTTGCTAGATACAGGTCAGCACTGGAAACAGCTTACAACCACATTATTTTCCATGGAGCTCAACAAGACAAGAACAAAAGAAGCAAAATTCCTCTCAGAGTTCCCAGCAGCAGCCTCAGCATTTTTGGCAAGGCTATGTACAGACCACAGTAGCACAGTGTAGCAGTGTGTGAGGGCAGATTTGTTACTGGAATTAGTCTAATCACAGCAATAAAAGTGGTCAAGTCATTCTGCTTTGTAGTCATTCTGTCTCCAGTACCCCAAAAGTCTCTCACACATCTATAAAATAGTTCAGTGTTGAGGAAGATGTTGCTTCCTCTAACCAACTACTGTGTGTTTGGGAAGCCACGTGGCAATGCAGTGCCATCACTCCAGTGTCTCCTCCGAATACCTGTTTCCTCTGTAGGGAGGCATTTGGTTTGTGCTTCTCTGTGACAGAGGAGATTCTTTGCTTACTTTGTCTGTTTCTGCAAGGACTAGACCCAAACTAAATCTCTCCAAAGCTGACTCTTGCTATTTTATCTTAAGATATTTTTCCAGGGGCAACTTCATTATCTTGGCATGGGTATGTACAGCTCATGGGACCATAAAAAAACCTCTCTGTGTAAGGGCACAGAGCTTTCCCCTTCTAGGCATGGATGGAGCCAAGAGACTGAGTGAACCATCCACCTCTTGCTGCATTGTCTTCCACACTCTGTCAGCCTCTGTGCCAGAAGAACCAGAAGAAAATGTGGTAAGACCATTTTTCTCACATTGTTTCTTCAAGGGAGCATGGGGGAATGCAGAGAGGTGTTTTTTGGTCGACCCATTGCAGAGGTATTCCCGTGGGTGCTAACCAGCGCCCAGTCAGTGTGAAGGTGCAGTGTTACTGACTGGTTGCACTCTAGTCTGAAAATAATTTCTGTTATATTTGGTTTTGATGCTTAGTTAAGATGAAGTGCTGTTGGTGAGAGACTTTACAGACTACAGTGAAGCTTCATTTTTATTTTGTTCTCTGCTTGCATTGTGAGCGGCCTCTCAGCTGTGCAACGGGTGTTGGCACAGACATGTGGAGCATCTCTCTTTCACTTGACTGAGAGAGCTGTAGGTGAGGCCATGCGGGGAGGGAGCGTTGATGAAGAGGAACGTGCAACATAGGGTGGTTCTTTTGTTACACTTACTCACACTTTGAGATATGATACTTGACAGGAATTTGTTGGTCAGCCTCTTGTCCTTTCTGGGACAGGAGAGCTGCCCTTTGTGCCTGCACCATGCCACGACTCCTCTCTGATAGACAAAGCGGGCGTTCCTGTTATGTTGCACTTGGGCCCAACCTTGTCATGAGCTCTGAGAGCTGATAAGGACACTGATGTTTAATGGGCTGGTGGGCCCTCAGCAGCAGCTCTGATAGGCAGGCAAACCCCTCCTGTAAACACTATAAATCCAGGTTTATAATTTGCAAATGAAACCCCTGCCTGGTTAATGCGTGAAAAGGTGTTTTTTTAGTCCAAAATGGTGATTATCACATCCACAAAAGCCCTGCTAAACTCCCACTGAGTGGGAACCAGGTACCTGAAGGGCCCTTGCAGATCTGGCCTTTACTGTGATGATTTAGTGACCAAAAAAAAAAAAATTCCTATGGAATCAGGTGCAAAGCAATGGTTGTCAACCTTTGTTTAACTTACAAAACCTGATGAACCAGAAATAAAATTCAAGAAAGGTTGGTTTGGTTTCATTTAGGATTACTTGAGATTGTTTGAGATTATAGTCTCCGTCTCAATTTCTGCAAGTAAAACTCCTCACAGTAATAACACTAACTGGAAAGCATATGTATATATACTGAAAAGTATATACATATGCTGGGATTGGTATATCTGTGTAATGGCTCACAGTTCTCCCAATATCCACAGACTAGAAGGAGGTTGTATGTGACATCAGCTGTGTGCAGTCAGTTGCATAGTTTCATAAATCCAGGCCAAGGACTGCTGAAGAGAACATAAAAATTCATATGCATTTAAATGAATTTTAGGTTGGTGCAGCAGGTTGACTGTGGCTAGATGCCAGGTGCCCACCAAAGCTGCTCTAGCACTGCCCACCTCAGCTGGGGGGCAGGGGGGATATAGCTAAAAGCTTGTGGGTTGAGATAAGAACAGGTAGAAATCACTCAGCAAATACTGTCACAGGCAAAACAGATTTGACTTGGGGAAATTAATTTATTAGCTATCAAATCAGAGTAGGATAATGAGAAATAAAAAAATAAATGTTAAAACACCTTCAGCACACTCCCCCTTCTTCTCAGGCTCAACTTCACTCCCAATTTTCTGTCCCTCCTCACCAGGTGGCACATGGGGGTTGGGAATGGGAGCTGCAGTCAGCTTGTCACACATTGTCTCTGCCGCCCTTTCCTCCTTAGGAGAAAGTCTGTCTTCTGTATCTTCTCTTAAACAGACTCTAACAGCACTGAGATTTATGTGGATACACCTAAAATTGGTCCTCAGTCATCAAAACAAGTATTATTGCTTGTGTCCCATGTGTCAAGGGAGATGAAGGTCATGTGTTGGCTTTAAATTAAAGACTTCTCAGATGGGGTCAATAAATGGTGTGGGATGTCAGAATTGTTTAGTTTTCTCCAATAAAACAACCCTTTTTGCTTTTAATCTAGAAAAGCCATCCATAATGAGTTGGGGGATTGTACTATATGTCCTGCGAAACAAAACGGCCTTTTAAAGAGAAAGTCACTGACAGGGGCTGAAAGTCTTGGGTTCACTCTGTGGAAACAGTCAGGCTGATTCACTGCTCAGAAGTTAATGAGTATAAATGATAGAGGATCCAGCCTCTTTCCTTCGCCTTATATTTCCAAATATCTCCTGGAGCCAAATCGAGACACTGCACAATGACTGTTTAAACACACTTGTCCCTTTTCCCCCCCTTGCTAGAAGCAGTGTCTGGAATACAGGTTATAAATCAGGTCCTACAGTGATTGATCCATGTGCCAGCAAGCGAAGCATAAAAATAGCAGCATGGTTGAAAGGACATTAAAAAAAGGGAAACAGACCATTATTATTTCTGGGCTCAGGGGAAAGAGCAGTTGAATCTGACATGCTGGCCAAGTCTGAGTAGCCCTGGTCTGTCTAAAAAACACAGACAACTGCTTTGCTCCCTCCTCCGCAGCTGTGTGCACCCTGTAAACAAGGAGACAGCTCCATTTCTCTAGCCTGTGAACCTGGCTCCCAGAGGTTTGAGTCCTTTCAGGAACTTCTCTTAAACCTCTTTGTGTGCTCTATCTAAATCAACTCCTGCATTTCTCTGGCTGTGAAATAACATACTGGCAGGGCAAATTGCATCTTTGCTCTCTCCGATGCCATCATAAAAGTTGCTGACATGCCCACCACATATTTGAAGCACATTTCCCTCATATCTTTTGATGGGAAGAACATTTCTGTGGCTTGCATAGTACTGCTAGACAAAGAAAATCCATAGCTTAACTATTCTGACAGCTTAGTTGGGAGTCAGAAGGTTCTGTTCTTGTTAATGTTTAAATAAAAAGAACTGCTGCTGCAGCAGGAAAGATAACATAGCAATATTTTCATCAAAATAAGCAGGTGAAAATAAAGATAGGAAGGGAAAACTTGCTGCTTATATTTGCACGTTTATCCACCATTATTTTATTAACAATGTAGCATTGTGTAGAACTGAAGCAACAAGAAAGGCTCTTCAGTCTCAAAGCGTCTCCTGAACATTGACTGTACACTTAAGTATTCTTCTGATGTGGATAAGCAAAAGTAGTAATGGAATAATTTGGTAACCCTTACTGTACACACTGAGTGTAGCTATTTCTTTCCAAGAAGACAGTTTAGCCACTTCCATAATTTCATTGCATATGCCTGGAAAACCCTGGTAAACCTCCTTGCCTCTGTAACACGCACAGGTGCACACACACATGCATACATACTCATATAGAGTCTATTTTATAGGTATGTAAAGTACTGAGGGATTTGTTATTACAGAGTTTCATCATTACTCAGGTGGCTCTGGTGCTATTGAGCTCACCTTTAAAAGGACGAAAGATGCTTTTGTTTCTGAGTATGACCCAGTCCTCAGTTAATTACAGACATCAGCCTCATCTTATCTGCCTCTTCCTTTATGCTGCTTCAGAAACTGAAAAGGATCCCAATGATAATTCAAGGAATTGAGTAACAATCCCCAGTCCTGTGATTTTATGATTTCTTAAAATTTCTACTTCCCCAAATGTCTACGATACCTCTTGTCCCTTTTCTAACTGCTGGGAGATTGATTTAGCCTGCTGTCCCTCACATCAAAGGCATTTTTGTGCTGTGTGGTTTATGTTGTCAGTACCAATACTTTCTTGCCAGATTTTTGGTCAGTTTTTTTCTTGGAAACATGCATTAGCATTCAACAAGACCTAATAATGGTTTCTACTGTGCCCTTAGTTTCTCAGTTTTCACCTGCTTTGAATGGCTTGAAAATTTCTGCTGAAACTATGATGCTTATGCCCAGCTGTATCTCTGTGAATATTAAGATCATGCAATTTTCAATGTTCTATTCTAGAGTTATATTCCAATGACTATGCTCTTCTCTGAGAAGAGCGTGTGGTTGGGATACAGGATAACATTTTGGGTGTGTCCTCTTTGACCAGAGTGTCTTGTGGTAGAAGTTCCCTATCAGGCAGTGAAGGAACATTTTCTTGGCTTAGTCTGTTTTGCCCTGCATGTGGTTTAATTAAGACAGTCTCCATATTAATTAAAATAATCCTCAGCAAGGCAAAAAATTAAGGCAATTATCAAACACATAAAGATGCTGGTGCACAAGTCTCTGTACATGCCTATCAGCATTAGTATAACACACCCAAACAATGTCTTAAGTAACACACTACTCAAAGCACAGCAAAAATCTATGGTATTCTTATAGGGCTTCTTCATTAGCTGAAAACACGATCTTTTCTGACACATTTAACTTCAAACAAATTTTAGTGTGGTGTGAATGCTTAGTTTGATTTAGGAGCAGCTTGCTTCAGTTTATTTTAAACCCATTCACCCTTGGGGCTGAGATACTTGGTGACAGTACAGCCATTCAATAAACTGTCTTTCAGCAGCTGAGTCTGCAGTGAGACTGAGTCAAGCTGAAAGAGGATTAGTCCTGCCTTTGCTCTGGAGCACACCAGATTACACCAGCTTGCCTCTTGAAGAGGCTGTGTCTAAAGGCACAGCAGTATGTGTTTGCTGCGCTCCACTTTAAGAGATAACTATTCCCTGAATTCCTGTATCCTGCTCCTTTGTTTTCCATCCCCTCACCTTGTAGCCTGTGTAACTCATTCTCTTATTGCTCTTAAATGGGTCCATAAATTGATGTGATCTGGAGATGGCTTCTCCCTCAACACACACTTTTAATCACCTCAGATGTTCAGCAGCTCGAGCCTGCACCTTGTACTAACCCTTTGCTGTAAACCTCTTGGACACTGTTTTATTCAGCCATTCGTGGATTATTCAGCTCAGACCTTAATTTCAATAGATGCAGCTTCATTTGGATGTTAAACCCATGTAGTTAAGTTTACTTTCTTACCATGTCCATGCAACTAAATCTCAGTCTCATGATTTACCTTATCTAGGGATTATTTTGATGGCTGAAGCAGTAACTTGAATAGACTCTGAAATATTAGCTAAAGTCTCTGGTATGACTTTTTCTTCATTAATGCAATATTTTTCCTTTCCATTCTGATGCAAGTCCCTCTGTCAAATGGAGTTTTTGTCAAAGGCAAATAGACGATTTGAGTTAAAGACTTAAAAAAAATGTAAGACATCATGAGATGCCTGAGGACTGATGAGCAGATTTATGGATAACAAAAAAAATTAGGGGTCTGCAGACACTGAGGTAAAAAGTACAAGCCTGACAGTATTTGGGTGCTTCAGATTGGTCAACACACCACTGACAGCCCAACCACAGTAGAAAGCAGAGACAGGAGGAATATTTGAAGAAATGAAAACAGGCCAGTGCCTTTGTCATGTTAATAAAGGGCATGCTCCTTACAGGCCATTCAGAAACGTGCGAGTTATACGCAAGTATGAGAGGTTTCTTCTTCTCCCTGTGCACAATAGCCGAGATCGCGTAGAAAGGAAAATCTTAACTCATTCCATCACATCTTATTGTAGAAATGATTCCCCAAGCTCTGCTCATGTATTCATGGCCCAAGATTTCAGTGGTTTCTCTGCTGGTGGCGATACCTGCACTTGAGATGCTCAGCAGCTCTAACTGCTGTGCCTCTGCTTCTGCTACCCATTGCAGTGAGGAAGAGGTGAAGAAAAGGGATGTGAGAACACAGGAATTCACTTTTCTTATGAGTCGCCCCAAAGGGTCCAACTGAAATTGAAGTCCTGTGTGAGAGTCTGAATTCCCAAGGCAAATGACTTAGTTGCTTATGTAAGGCAATGCAAGTAGCCCTCTTTGTTTTGCCAAACAGAAGTCAGAAATTACTGACAGCCTTCTAAGGAAGTTCCTCCTGAAGCATGGAGAGAAATGCTGCGTGGGATTTGGTTACCTTGCAGCTGGAGATTGGAGAGTGGATGGTAGAAGACCAGCACTCAGACATTAGAAAAGACAAGTTGTTTGGTTAATTTTGTTTTGATACAAGGTATTTTGTAGGAGAAAGGGTCTTATCTCTTGTATAGCTAGCCCAGGTTTCCAAGGGAGTTTGAAGGCTTTGGAGACTTCTTAGGCTGGTTGAAGCAGTCTCTGCTTACTGCTAGCCAGGTAGTGGAGCAGGAGTGTGCTGCAGGATTCCCCCATCAGCAAAGCAGGTGGAGATCAGGAGAGACAAGATCCTATGGGAACTCAAATGCTCCAGATTTGTCAGGAGTTTGTAGCTGGGTTACCAGGCTGTCAACCAATCTGTTAAGAGACACCATTACTCACAGCAGCTCACATACTCTTCCACAAACTATCTATAGATTACTACACCCTGTTTAAATGGAAAACTTAAGGCATCTTGATGCAAACCCTGCAAAGTGGAAATTGCTGCCCTCCATCTCTTTCCTCGCACCCTGTTGCAGGGCTTATCCCAAGGCAGCTGTACTGGCTGCTTTACCCCATGTAGATGGCTCCACAGCACTGCCAGTTTTCCCAGAAGCTCTAAAATCAGACATGAAAGTAGTTCCTGTATGATGTGATTTGTGGGACAAAACACAGGCACTTCCGTGTGTAGTTTTGTTTGCTTGCCATCCAGGCCTGCACTGCCCCTTCCCATGGCACACAGACCATTGGAGCACAGCAAAATGCATAATCTTGTCAAGCTGTAAAGATTTAATTACGCCAAGCCCCAGTTTGGGAGAGAGCAAGTCACACTGGCAGTTGAATTAAACAACTATATCTGTGGCTTTTCTTAAGCTCAACCAGTGAAAAGACTCACTTAAACTCTCACTCAATGTCGTGGTTTCTGCCACTTCTCTTTCAGCTTTGCTATGAATCACTGAGATTGCAGAGTTGAGGAAAATTGATGTAATCTACTCTCTGAGCTTCTGGGACAGCAAGAGTTAAGCAACTTAGCTGGAAACCCCATGAGATCAGGCTCTTCTAGTGGGAAGATTTCCCATGCTTCCTGCTTTTTGATGTGCTGGAAATACTTTATGCTCAGCCTTTCTTGTGGTATCTTGGCACTACTTCTGTAAATAGTTGAAGGGACATCATCAACATAACAATCATGCTTCTGTCTAAAATGTTTTCATTACTCCAAGTCACAACTAAAAGAGAAAGAGATTAAGGTCTCTTTCGTTCAGGCACTTAAGCACGAACCAGTTTTCCTAAGTGTCAGTCAGATCGTGCCCTAAAAGATTTAGGGTTTAAATTTAGGACTGTATTGGCTTTGCTGACAGTGCTGGTAGAGGAAGTTTTGACAACTTGTTCCCACCCTCACCTCATCACCATTAGCTACTCGGTTGGTTGGCTGTAGTCTGTAAGTGGTCGTCCAGTTAACCTGATTTTGGGTGGGTTTTCTTTTTTTTTTGGTGTGTGTAAGGGAAAGAAAGAGAGTTGTTTTTGATCAGAACAATTTCATCACCCTGTCTTTACAGTGAGGCTCCAGCAACTACTTTTTGGGCTGAACTGAGAGAATGGCAGCCTGGGGAAGGATGAAACACTCAAGGGAGGACGCTCAGGGATCTGCAGGCAGAACTGCTTGGTGCTGCTGACTGACACTTTGACCACCTTTGCGCTTTGCACTGAAAGCCCCAAATCCACTGGATATATTCACCACAGCTCCTCTCAAGTCACAGGCCTAAAGGCTGAAATGATCCTGTTGTGTTGCACAGCCCACCTGCATGTATGGCCTGGTGTTACCTGTGTGGTCTTTAGGCTGTAACATTTCTTATTACCTTCACTGTATTTTCAGTAGCCATTGAAATGATGCCAATTACAGGGGCACCAAACACCTATGGATGCCCTTAAAAGTTTCCAATGAGAATATGGACTTAGCAACTGGGTGTTTAGAGCCGAACTGAAACTTAGCCAAAGTTCAAGGCTGTTTGGAGCCAGTGTATTAGTTGGGCATTATCTTCAGCCTAAAATGAGTCTTGGAGTATGTCTTTTACGAGGTTTTAAGCATGCAAGCAGGCCTGTGCTAGGAAGAACCTCCTGCTGATAGAAACACTGACACTGGGATGACATTTCTAGAGTCACTGTCATGCTTGTGGGTTATGCTGACGAGGAAAACTTGCACACAGACTGCTTTTAATTTATGAAATGTATCCCCAGAATGTGTAAAGTATGCAAACAACTGTCCTCAAATTTCAAGTGCTGTGTCCTCTTTTCACTCGTACCTCCTGTCCCTTTGGTTTCCTCAGCACACCATGCGTGCCCTCTCTTGCAGGTGAAATGCAGACTCTCTGTGTGCCAAAGGCTAGTGGGAATGACAGGACACATTCTTCCAGGGCTGCCTAATGACTGCTCCAGAAGGTACACTACAGGAGTGGATAAGGACCCATTAGAAGTCAGGAAGTCTCTAATGTATTGTCCTTTGGAATAAACAGCTTTAGCTTTTTAGTTCTCCACTTACATTAATCATGCCTGTCATGAGCCACTTGGAGAACTGCAGCCACCTCAGGGTGGCATGCAAAGCTTCCTGCTTCACTCAGAGCTCTGCTTCTTCAAGTTTCCCTTCCCAATGTTTGTATGAAACCTACAGGAGATGAGCCAAATAAGATATTTACTTCTTTCACTCAGTAACCAAAGCCTCCACCATACGGTGAACCACCAGTGNAGCTTCCTGCTTCACTCAGAGCAACATCTTACTGATGCTGACTCTAGTTCCTCTTCCCTCATTTTTACTGAAGTCTTCTTAAACCCCTAATTTTTCATGTCTCCTAGTATTTTAAAGAGTTTTAGGCGACTTAGAATATTTTATGATACTTGTTTTCTAAGCTGTTAGCAAATTCACAAGCACTGTGATCAATATTAACAAAAATCAGTCAAGAGGAATGAGCTTCTCTCTGCACAAACACATCCTCCCTCCTCAATTTCTGTCAGTTTTGGACTTTAAATGTACTTGGTTTAAATTTTTTTTTCTTCATTCAAGAAAAACACGAAGCAGCATAATTTTTCAAAGCATGACATCTTGTTGAACAATGGACAGGACCAGAGAAACTCTATCCTACTTGAACACAGGGTAATTTGAGTCTATGTAGAGAAATTATGTCAGTCTAATACTTCTGTGTTGCAAATCTGAAATACTCTGGTTTGGAGTGATATTTGAATCTTAATGCAAAGTGAATGCAATTTAGCCTCAAATCTCTTATCCAGTTTTTTTTTTTTTTTTTTGCACTGGCTTGGAGTAAAGGAATCTGGAAACAGGAATTGTATTCACACTTTTATGACTGGGATCTCTTTCTGCCTTAACTCTCATTTTATCTTCTTAGTGTAAAACCCCCTAGCAAGCAGCTGTGTTTGTTAGTTTATTGAGCTGTAAAATGTGTTGGTGGTATTCACCTATTCCTGGTGTCCTGAGATGCCTGGAAGGGCAGAACTCTTCCAAAGAGAGTGAAGCAGCAAGGCAAGAAGAACACAGGATTATCATTGAATTTTAAACAATAAATTGTAAGCAAATGGAAAATACAGAATTCTGAATGACCAAGAAGGTTTTAATGTGCAGGAATGTCTTGCAGGAATCTGCTCTCTGATGAATGCTAATTAATAGTCCTGCAGATTTGGTATATCCTAGACACTGATGCCTTGGAAGTGCTTTTATTTGATGAAGTTTTATGTCTAGCAGTAGAGAAATTAGGTCATTTTTATATGATGTGAGAGGGAACAGTGATGCTGAAAGAAGTTCTGGGTGTGATGTAGTGGCTGAAAGGAACTGTTACGATCCTGAGGTAGATATCAGGGGTAGAAAGTTAGTAGCATTCATAATATCACTGCAAAACTAGGAATTTTTAACTTCATCTTTCTTTTTTTTTTTTTTTTTCAAAAACATATTGGCAAATTTATAGAAAAAGCTTTTTGAGCCTTCAATTTAAGTTCTAAAAGGAATGATTTAAGGAATCCAGATTTTATAGTGTATTTAGGAGAATAAGTTTAGAATTTAAGGAATGGTGTGGTTACACTCTGTATTTGCATATGGAGAATGCAGCCAGTAACAGTGGGCTTTTTGACTTGTGAGGCAATGGCAGAGTATTCAGAAGCTAAAGGATGATGTAGAGGAATACAAAGTGTAAAAGTTAGGTAGCTGTTTTACCAGGCTTACACTTCTAAAAAGGAAAAAATTTCTTCTTAAGCCATGGCTTGTCATTCAACGCAAATATTTTATCTTCTGTAAATGGATTATTCCATGATATTATGGGGCAGGGGTGTGAGGGTGTATTGTTAATCAGAAGGTGCTTAAATTAAATCAACATAATTATTTTTGGCCTTAGTTATAAAAGTATGAGTATTCCTTAAAAAGTCATTACTTTTTTTCTATTGCTGATCAGAACAATCCAAAGTTGCCAAAAGAAGTTAAGGTTTTATTTCAGACTATTAATGCTTAAACATAGACTAAATGTCTCCCTCTCTTTAATTTTCTCATATAGCTCTTCATAGGAAGAAGGTTTTTCTCAGGCTGTATCTATCCAAATAACTCTCTGTTACATGATGCTGTATTTTTAATCCCACAGCATATGGAAAACATTCCCCTGTACAGAAGAGGTATCATTTTATAAAGTCGAGATTTTGCTTGCCCTGGTGACTGAGTCAAAGCAATATCCCTTTTGTGCTTCCAGAGAGTGATGTAATGAAGCAGACTTCCACGTGCACACGCTGAAGCCTGGCTAGGTGCATGTGTTCTTGCGATTAGTAGCTGCCAGTGCTGACCTCTGCCTTCCCTGATGGATCAGGATGCATTGCTCCCTACCGCAGAGGGCCAGCAGAAGACCTACGTGCAATTTAAGCTTCACTGGAGTGCAGTTTCCAGAACTTCTATGGGATGTGGGTGGCCAGAAGGTTTCACTCACTGGAAACATTTAAATTTGAGCTTGGAAACAATTTTACTAGCCAACAAATTGTTGTCTTCTAAACTTTCACAGACCAAGGAACATCGTCACATAATTCCATTAGTGAATCCAGCAAATTTTTGTTAAATTGCAACACCTCTTTTAGGAAGTTATTAAACAATGATTTAGAGACTAAAGATATTACAAATTTACCACTTCCCTTCATGTCTTTTTCCAGGGTATAATTGACTCTATTAATTTCCACTTTGAATTTTAGATCTATCTTTTTAGCTATTGAAAGTTAATCCACTTTGCTGCCAGCTTGAAGTCCTAAGACTCATCACAATTTTAACATGTGTCAGAGATAAAATAACTCAAAAGAAAAAGAATGAATAATAATTTCTGTATCTCTCTAAATGCTAATAAAATTGATTGGCAACCCTCATGCCTTGTACCCACAGTGAGTATTTAAGCTGAAGATAGAAATGCCATTTCTTTGAAGATGGTGGCTCCCTTTAACTTTGGGTTTGCTTGTCTTTCCGCATTGCACACTGTGATTATCCATCAACAGCAATGCCAGAGGCTCTTGCAGTTCAGCAGGGGCAGCTCAGGACACGACTTTCATCTTGTTGAAACAAACAGTAATATCAAAGTTCTTACAACCCTCTGAAATATGGTAGAGACTTTGAGGTGAATATTTAGCAGCTTGGCTGTGTGTGGGCAGTGCAAACACAAGCTGCAGCAAACAAGAGTCTTCCAGCCTTTTCTTCGAGGTGTCCTACAGAGGACTGAATGTTGCAGGCAATTTGCTCGTTATTAGACCGGAGTCACCGGACCGGGGCCTCTTCGTGTTGACTCGTGAAACCCTTTCATGCTTATCAGCATACAGCTGGATTTCCTCTGCTTTATCACACTGCCACTTTTCCTGTATGGCTCTCAGCTTTGTTTGGAGTTCTCTGGGCTAGCTATTATATGCAGTTCTCTTTGATGCAATGATAGATCTTGCAACTGTGCTCCGTGAAATGTGCACCTCTCCTGAGGTGTTGTATAATTGCAGGATCACTCTTATCTCATCAGTCTTAATGTTTTCTAATTTTTTTGCCCTGGGGTCTTGTTTGAGGCATGGCATAAGATATCCCTGAAGATTTGCAAATTGTTTTGTTGGAATTCTTTAGAGTTATTCGTGTTGAGCTTTTAATAAAGCAAAACTTTGAGGATGAATGTCTATTCAGTGCAGTTTCCCTTATAGTAGCTGTTTTGAAAATGAAGGAAGTATTCTATTCATTAGCGGAAGGACTTTAAATTGTGCTTGTTGTGATGAGGAGAGGACTCTGGACTGTTTCACATTAATAAAACTCTTCCTCTTACATCAAGATTTCTGCTTGGCTATTCCATGTAGTCATTGTCTCCTGAAGTGGCAAACTTGAAATGTGTACTCCCTTGTGGCTGAAATGTTGAGAAAATTGTCCAACAGAACAGCTATATACTGCTTTGTAATTTTATGAATAATTTCAGATTGATTGACTCCAGTCTCTAGCTTTGCCTCACTTCTGACAGCAGTATTTCTTGTTTTGTTGCCTGAACATTAAATGTCTTCCACGTGTACTTTATAGTTAACTGATTTTGCATTACCTGCAAATTAAGATGATGGCTCCCATCCTTGCAGAGTAAGATAAACAATTTCTTTAAACCGAACCATTTTTTAAATTTATTTTTTCAAAAAGGTTTTGAATTCCTGCTTTAATTGATATATTTTTAACCTTTTTTCTCTTCATTTTTTCTTGCATCCTAAGATACATTGCTGCTTTTACATTGCTGCTTTTACATTGCTGTCTGTCTCTTGTTATAGCAGGGAGCTATAGCAGAAGGAAATTTGGCAGCACTAATAGAATGAACTGGTGCCTAGACAAGCTCATAGAAGATAACGTATCCAGGAATGGAGAAGTGGGGCCTCCTTTACTACCCACTGAAGCTGACAAAGTTGTAGGTTTGAGACCTTTGCATAACGAGGGCAAGAGTGTACTTCCACAAGCAGGGCTGCCATTTTCAAAAGTCATGCCCCAGTCTGAGATAACTTCAGCCTCTTTAAGAATCCTCTTTTTTGGAATAAACCTGTAAATGAATGAAATGTACATTTCCAAACAGTCCTCACAGATATGAAAGGGAAGGTAAGAATTAGCATGACTGGAAGGTATACAGTACACTGGTGGGAGTGTGGGTTGCACACAACCTGGTGTTATACCCATGAAAATACAGTGTTTACAGTTTCTTCTGCTAAATGTTATTGAGAAAGCCCAGTGAGAAGTTTAGCTCCTCACAAGAACAAGACACTGTCCCCACCCTTAGGTGTGGATGCCAGTGTGGATGTCCAAGTGAGAACAAGTGAGACCTAGTTTGGCCCTAGAAATGACAATAATATTGCAGAGTGTCATGCTCTCTCTTTTCTTTGGTGAGAAACAAACTGCATCCATGCAACCTTTTTTAGCCCTTAATCCTTCTTCCCCCTTCCTCCTGGATAGAGACACATGCTCACTATGAATTATTTAGCCCAAGTTAATGAACAGAAAACAGATAGAGCTCTCATATTGTCCATCAGCAATAGCTAATGGTAGCAAGACTACTATATACCAAAAAAGACCTATGAAGAAATGACATCTTTTTTTTTTTTACTTTTTTTATTTTTTGGAAGGGAATGCATAGCTCCCTACAAGCGTGGACAGTGACAAGGAACACCCAATTTCGTGCTTTCTGGCAACAAAACACACAGATTGTAGCTTAAGTGGCTTCTAACTGTAAAGGTCAGGCAGGACTGGATCCTCTTACCCATTGAAAGAGAATGTTCAGGGACCTCAGTTTCAAAAGATCAGATTTCACAACATCACCATTTGTTGAGCACTTACTAATTACAGGAATTATTAATCACAAAGTTAACCAAATGAACCCTGTGGGTAGGCAAATTCAAGAAGGTTTTCTTCTTTTATTATCATCTGGGTCATATCAGTGTATCATATGCAGGGAAGAGAAAGGGAAACTTAATCTACAACATGGCCTTCACACCCTTTGGCAACATATTAAAGTGAACAATTTGTGTAAGTATATTCTATAATTTCAGGCTCCCTGGATATGATAAACACTTCATGCACAAAGTTTGCTCTCAGCATAATTTTTTACCAGTTCTAAAATAAACTCAGTTGCACATTTCAGTTTGTTTAACTGAGATAACGTTCAAAGGCATGGAATGAAATATCCCTCTTGGGCTCTTAGCTGTGGCACTAAGCACTCACTGACCCGCTAGACCATTGAAAGTATTCTCTTCCTCCTTCACAATCTTTCACAGGTCAATATAGACCCTCACATCCAAGCACAGCTAACCTGGGGGACTAAATGCATTACTTACTGTCATGTGAATAGAACTACACTCAATATCTGGTTAATATTTGCCATATGCAGTGAGGGATAAGCTTTTGTGATAGCTGAGAGCTAACAAGACTATTTACAGAGCAGAGGTGGTTAAGTGTGCCGCTATTTTCCTCTTTTCTCTCTGCTAAGAGGGCTGTGTTTGCTCTCACTGAAATTAAGACGTGGTGTGACCTCAGCTGTCATGGACTAGTTGAGTTTTTATTTGGTTTTGATGGGTGAATATAGACAAAGGCAAACCATCTAGTCTCAAGTGGATGGAAAATAGACGTGGGTCCTGTGCACTGCAGTATTTATATGTCACTGCCCAAAAATGCAGGTAGTGAGGAGAGAGGCAGTGAGTGAGGTAGTTTTGCCCTCGACAATGAAGGCATCGAGTTGCTTTTAACAGATATGTACACACAAACAGAACTCCTCTGAGATATTTGGTATCAAAACACTCTGAAGAACATGAAGCTGATCCTAAGCGTTGGCTGAAGAACAATAATTTTGGGGCACAGGTCTGGAAAACCTGGGGCAAATGCTGCAGCCATGGGTCATCCCCCATGGTTACCCAGGGGGTCCAAGAGAAGTCAGGGCTGCTCAGACATCCTCTTCCACAGTGCAATGGTTGCTGTGTATATTGTACATGAGCACAACTCTGGTGATGTTCCGTGTGAACACTTCGGGAGGAGCTCCTTGAAGTACGGAAATGAGACCTGCAGTTGCAGAAGGCTCCCTTGTAAGTGAAAAATAATTTTAAAAAAGAGTCAATCCTCATGCTGAAGAAGTGTTGCCCAGTGGGCTGGGAACACTAGGGACCTCCCAGTGTCAGCTCCAGGTCATGTTTGACAAGCGCACTGATCTGGTGAGATTCCTGATGTCCTGGACTTCTCATCACAATCTTTTCTTCAGTTCTCAAAGTGTAATTTGGCAGCTGGGCTTATTCATATTGATCTCATTTTTATAGTGATCAGAGATAAAGAACTCAATCATGGGGCACAAGTAGCAACATTTTCCATTTCTAATGGAGGAATAAGCAAACAATTTCAGGGAAATATTGTAAAAGCAGATATTTCGGCACTTGTGAAATGATGGTGTTTTATGCCAAGAAATCAGGAGAGAGGGAGGATTTCTGTTTTGTATAAAACTGATATGATTTGAAAGGATTTTGAAAAATCTAATGACTCTTCAGTGACTCCTTCCTCTGTAATTGAGACAGAAGTGTAACTCAATCAGCAGACAATGTTGGTTGGTTTAATGCACAGATTATGGTTTCAGAGAAGCATTTATTTCCCTACACACTGGACATCTGGAAACATTCCCCTGCCACATTTTATTAGAACATTGAAATCACCTCGTTAAATGATATGGAGGGATTTAGAAAGCAAGGTAATTGCTGGGAGATCAATCACCGATTAAACTTCCCATGCCACTTTAATATGTTCCCATTTACTGCCACAGACACTCGTTCTAATCATTGGCCATGCCATTTAAATGATTTTCATCACAGACTTCCAGGTTTTCTGAGCCTTCTCCTGGTGTAATGACCCCCACAGTATTTTCCCATCTTTGTTGTTGAGCAAATGAGCTGATAAGCAATGAAGTACATATGCCAAATTACTATTTTAGTACCCATGGTGGCTTTTCTCTCAAAGATACGAAAGTAGAAAAGGGGCTGGACAGAAAATCTCACCTGCTTATTTTCTTTCAAATACTGAAACAGAGGTTTGTTCATGACAATGCACCACAGACTAGATTAAATGACTGTCCTGCTGTGACCAGGGGATATTTGAGGTGGATAAGAGGGAGTGCATGGTGGTATTTGGAGCCTGAAGGTGAGTGAGCATTCAGGGAGGAAGATGAGATTCATCGGGGAGAACTGAAGTGCTGAGGGCTGCCCTGGTGAAGGTGTGCACAAATGCTGAGCCAGCATTTGAGGTCTCAGAGCAGGAGGGTTTTGAAGGAAGAATATCACTGTTGATGCTGGAGTTGGGGGAAGGAGAAGATTACCAGTGCAAAGGGGAAGCTGCTGGGAGGCTTTGAGCAGTGTTATCGATTAAGAATTCTGAGAAAGAAAAAATACAAACCAAGAATCTCACCTGGACTGGCAGAAGTGTCCTAAGGGTCATGGGGCAGAGTTGGCACAACTGAAGACAGCATGTTTTCTTGATGAGAGGAAAGTATTGTAAAACTGTGGTCTATATCAACTTTTTTTTTGCTTATTTGCAGAGAGAACCAAGAAAATATAACGCCCATATGTGGGAGTTACAGTCTATGGGAAAGTTTTTTCTTCAAAACTGTATACAATTGATGTACCTACATAATTGCATATCCTTTATGGTCTTTTCATGAAGATGTGCATTGGAAAGAACCATTCATCAGGTTAATATTTATTTGCACTTTAATCCTTTTTTCTGTCCCACTCCAAACTAATTGTGTGTGGGTTTGTCCCTCCTTTTAACAACTGCAAATAGAAAGCAGACGGGAAGCCAGGAGCTTTGACAAAAAGCAGGAAGAGGAGAAGAAAAAGCCCTGAGAAAATGATAGGCACACATGGCACACTCTGATCTCACTGTAATGAGGAGGCTTGTAAAGACTTGCATTTGTGGGTCATTTACCCGTGCTGTACAGGGTGTTTGTTTTACTTGGTAAACAAGGATCACAGCACTCCGCTTTTAGGCAAATAGACCGTGGATATATTTTCAAAACTGAACTTGAATGACTTTAAAAGTGTGTAATAGCTCTCACTGCTTTTTGTTTCTTTTACACATAGCTTTTAAAATGTAGTGTGACTATTGACAGCCCTGGAAGGTAGTCCAGGATCACTTTTCCTTTGCTTTGATTTGGGCAATCAAAAGACATATAGCTGTTTTCCATGTTCAGCTAGCAGCTGTGGAATTTCTCTGTTTCTGAATGTATTTTACTCCAATTTCTGGTGTTTCTGCCTGGTGTAACCTCTGATAGCTATGATCTCAGCATCACCCGGAGGTGCTCAGCCATTGATGCTGCCCACATGTTGGCTTGCTCCAGGTGCCAGGAGATTGGCTTGCCTGGTATGGAAACCCAAATGGGTGGCAGGAATCCAGGATGGACTCAGATGCCGCCCCTGGCCTCCTGCCTTGGTTGTAACCAGCTTGACCCACACATAGAGGAAAAGTAAACTTGTACTGGGACATGGTTTATGAATAGAACAGAGACATGGTCTCTGTTGTTTCACCTCCACACAGAGCTCCAGAAACCTGAGGATTGCCACATAGTGACCTCTTCTAGAAATGATAGACCAGCTCTTACCTGTGCAGTACGATGTGGTCCAGAACCCTCCATACAATCTGGGTGAAGTGCCTTTTAATGCTCTCTGTCAGTGACTGCCCTTTGATGTTACTCTCGATATTTGGAAACTCAACGTTTGCGTTTCTGCTCCTTTGGTCTTTGTGGAAATGAAAAATGTTTTACCACTCTTGCAAAATGACCCACTTCAGATGTACTTTGGTAATGTTTTGCAGGAGCTTTGTGAGCCCCCTCACCAATTTCCAGGGCCCTCAGGCTTACTGATCAAGATCCACTTCAAGACCTCAGATTGAATCCAGCTAAGGCAAATGTGTATTTATTTTGGCAAGATGCTTCACAAATGCTTCTAACTTCACCTGAAAACAAAATACCTTAACAGCTTCACAGCATCTCTAATCTCACACCTGCCCATTCCACAACTAGATTGCTGCTGTCCTCCTGCGTGTCCACTCTATCCCCCTTCCTTCCTGGGGAGCTCCTTATCTGCCTTCATCCCCCAAAATCTGGCTCCCTGCATGCCTGACAGGGCAGCAGCCCCTCTGTCCAACCCCACAGCCTTCATTGTCATGGTGAATCAGCAGCCTGAATAGCAGGTCAGTTCTCACTCATGTGCAACTCTTTCTGCTCTGGGGAAGTTCCCAGGACCCAGGCAGTGTCAGTCCTCCCGACTTTGAGGCTTTCTCAGCCAGGGTGTGAAGGCTGCTGACAGCAGGAATTTGCAGCAGCAGGGTATCATGCTGCTTACTGTGAATTTAGTGTTAACACGAGGATTTGGGACACAAGAGCTGTATGTGGTGAGCTGTGGTAATCCTCTGCTTTTGGTCTCACATTAATTTTGCACCCTGTGGGGTTTGTTTCAAGTTTCCCAGTCACCTTCTGCAAATAGTGAGTTTTGGCCTTCTTCCAGCGAGAGCCAAAACCTCCTTCGTCCTCAGGCCCAAAGGACTGGGAGGGAATGAGCAGAGGGGAAGGGAACAGGGACCAGCCTGACCTCTTTTTCCATGCTGGGAACACAGACAACCTAACTGCTTCTGAAAGCTGCCTGCTGCCCTACCCCTTCCAGAAACCCTCTCTGTTCTCAGGAAGGGGAAATAGCTCTTGAGGCAGCTTTTCTCCAGGCTGGGAGAAGCTGGAGGTCATGTAGTCAGGAACAACTTTGGTGCTGCAAGGCTGGAGCTGTGAAGACTTGATCTCTGACTGTAGACTACCTCCTGGTCTTCCTGAGATTAAATTATGGTATGGAGTAATAGCAGAAATAATACCAGTCATTTAACAGGGATGGGGAGTTAGTACTAGTTTCTAGCTCCAACTTAGCCCTGACCTGTTTTGTGATGCTGAGAGGCCCAACAGCCTGTCATGTGCCCTGTTATCCCTGAGAGTTTTCCCAGGTTACTCCTTGTTTTCCTAGGCAGTGATGAAACCCCAGGGGGTGACTGCAGCCTGGGTTTGAGGGGCTGTAATTTCTGAAACAGCATCTGAAAAGTTCGAGGATGATGGTGGGATTTGAGCAGGTCCTGTCCTCAGCTGGGACTGCATTCCTGGTTTTATCAGCAGAGGAAAGCCACACCGCATCAGTGGAAAAGCTGCTGAAAATGGCTCTGATAGCACAACAGAGGGACAGACTATTGGACAACAGGGTGATGCCCAATTTTGGGGCATGGCTGATGGGAGGAATGCCCTGGCAGTGCTCCAGGCTTAAAACCCCAGCTTGCCATAGTGGGTGCTTTTCATCCGAGCTTTCAGAGTCATCACATCAGTTTGGTTTAGTAAATATTTCAACAGCGTTTTGAAGTTCCAATGAAAACAGAGAAAACCTTTGATGTCTACAGACCCTTTATCCCACCACACATCTCACCCCGTGCTTTTCAGCAACATTGTTTAGTCAGTGCTCACTGAGGCCAAAGGGGTGCAAGGTGAAAAATCTTAGGCCCACTGAAGGCAGCAGCAAACTTTTCCCTGTTACAGTGAAGTCAGGCTCATGCTGAAGTAAGTCAAAGACAGTGATTTTAGTTTCTCTCATTAAAAAAAAAACAAACCAAACCAGAAAGAATTCTGGTCAGAAAACTAGAACCTCTCAAAAAAATCCTAAATGAAATGAGCATCATGGGTGAGGAATTATTTTTTTAAAATTATTATTAATATATTTTTGCAGGAAGGGTTGTCTTGGATATTAATCCATGGGAGAGAACCAAACCGGGTATTTTTTTGATGGCCAGCTTGGAAATCCCTGCATCACTGAAGCAGTAGTAACAAGTGCCTTCTGGGTGGATAGGCATGGATTTGTCATATTGGTTTTCCCAACAGAATTTTTTTTTCAACAAAATTGTTATTCTCCTGCTGAAAATGCCTGTTCTGTAACATGGATATTTTGTGTATATTAATCATTCCAGGAAAAATTCCTACCCAGCAAGCCTATTCAATGCCTTACTTTTTTCCTTCTTTGTGTTTTGTTTCCCAAACATAAATACCAACAATAATTTCTAGGGCTTAGAGGGAGGCTCCCAAGTTTAACAAAGACTATGTTGTAAGTCTTCGCCATGTTACATTTCTGCTTGTTTGAAAATATCGTGCAAAACAACTGAGGGCCAAAGAATGCATTGACACAAACTGGGGATTTCTGCAATACCTGTGTGGGTGTTTAAGGGGGAGAACACTGCAGGCTGAAGTTGGATTCCTGTGGGTATGTTAGTTTGTTTTCCTGTCTATTTTCCCTCTGCTAACCTATCTTTCTCTATGTTTCCTATTATTTTATCAGTGTTTTCTTTATGAGTAGCTTTTCTCATTTTCTTTTTTGTTTTGTTTTAACCACCAAGACGGATTTTAATTTTCTTTCCTTTTTCTTCCTTTTCTTTTTAATTCCCTTTATCTTCCCATTCCAACTTCTTTTCCCTTTTTTCCTAGTTCTGCCTTTCTCTGTGGGAGCTCATCCTTATCCCTGACTTTATGTGATAACACAGAAAAAATCCCTTGTTTTCAGAGGCTCTCATCTGTCTCAGGACAAGCAATATGCTAGGCCGGCTCCGGACAAAACATAGCCCTTTTGTTCAGCATGTGTTGGCTCAGCCCAGCTGAATGAAATGGCTTTGTTTTAGGTGTAGATAGTAAGCTGGGTCTGCCTGGCAGGTGCATCTTGCAGCCAGTGTCACACTGCAGTAAATTCTGTAATTACAGGTCAGGGAGGTGGAGCTCTCCTTTGATGTGACTTTTTCTGTTGCTGCAAGCGGATACAATTTGACTGAGATATCAAATGCAGATAGCAGTAAAAATTTAATTAACAAATCAAAGCTTTTATCTGGGGTTTTAGAACTCAAGCCAACAGGTTTCTTCAATCTAAAGAAATCACGGAGGGGGTGAAGGCAGTGCCTTTGTAGTGTATACAGCTTACGACCTTTTTTATAATGCTTGCAAAGATAAAGCCTTTTTAACTGTTACTTTCCCTTTGAGAAGCTTTCAGATCTTCCCCAAAAGCAAGGATATCGTTCACTGTAAGCTTAATTTTCATCATTTTAACTCTTCAATGTGCGCGTGTTTTGTCTCATGACACTTCAGATTACTTATCAGGGGAAGGCAAAGCGTGCTCACAGTTGCCTTCCTGCAGTTGGGGCTGCACAGAGCACCCCAGCACTCCAAATTAATGTGCTGGATTGATTATTCCTCTTGTGGTGAGCCAGCCAGTGGTGGTGTCAGTGGCCTGACATTCCTTCCATAATTTACTTACCATCTTAACAATGAAAGCCTCAGTGAAATGAGGCTGAAACTTGGCTCTTAGCTCCTTCATCTGCAGGGGAAGTAGATGCTCTTCACTTTCAGTGCTTTCTAGGAGTGTTGTCATGATCAAAGCAGCTGGGTCCACATGCTGACTGCCTTAGTCACCCCACTCTTTCTGCTGCTAACTGCGAGCTGGGAGAGAGCAGTCTGCCTGTCACATGTGGTGTGTGTGATTACTGCTGCCTGTGAACAGAAATAAAGGCAAAAGGGCAGGAAAATAATGATAGTAATAATAATAATAATAATAATAATCCTCCACACACCTGGTGACACCTCTGCTAGAAGCCACATGTCAGAGCACCCCAAAAACACATAATAAGAGCCACATATCCATATCAGATATCCATACACATATGGATATGTTGCACCCTCTCACAATAAATACAACTCTCTTGCATTTATGAACCAGCTTTTTGTCAGGAGTTATTTCCAAGAGTCTGTACAGACCAAAGTTATAAAATGCTGCATAACAGATTAAAACAGAATACCACGAGTAAAAGAAAAATGATCTCAGGTGTTCACCATGGTACTAAGTATTTGACTTTTCAAGACCTAGAAGTCCTTCAAATGAATGAACCCTCTGCTACAGAGATCCCAGACTGATCTCCTGTGAGTCTGTGGAGGCAAGTTTTCCTATAAGTGCTACTTGTGTCTTTTTCAGCGTATCTGGGATTGGCCCAGGAGTTTCTGCAAGTGCGCACACGAAGGTCCTAGTTCAGGAAACATATAACAGTTTCCTGGAAGGAAAGCCTTAAGTATGGAAACAATCCTGAAATGAAGCCAAAGAACCCGAGTTAAAGACCTCTGAAATCAACACAGCACTATGAACTTGTGCTTATGCCAGTGTACGTTCAGAGGCTCACACCAAGAATTATAGATCTGGATTTCTGAGCTGGCTACTAGAGTGACTACTGAAATAAAACCATACTAAGCATGACAAAAAGAGATGGTGTGCCTAGGGAATTTATACTGTTGGGCAAATATAGTGCAGTTACCCACTTCTAAACTCTCAAGCTACCACTGTTGCAAAAGCATCAAAAGCTTTCCAAACTTCTAGCTGGAGTCAAAAAAGGAAAAGAAAAAGAAAGAAAAATCAAAGGAAAGAAAGAAAAAGAAAGAAAGAAAGAAAGAAAGAAAGCAAAAGGAAGAAAGAAATGAAAAAAAGAAAGAGAAAAAATAGGCCATCCTTATATTTAAAGTATGCAAATTAACTTCTTGACATTTGCATTACTAATTTTAGTGCTTTGATGGAAGTAGTCTGTTACCATACTTTAAAGCCTCAGATATCACCTCAAACAGCTAAGAAAAAAAGAAGGAAAGACTTCAAAGTGAATAATTACCTGTTGATGATATATTATATTTAAAGGCTCTGGCTGTGGATTAAAGCTAGTCCTAGGATTGTTAATAGCTCACAGTAAACAACTAATGAATCAAAGAAAAGGAACAAAAAGCAGCTCTAGTTGAAGGACATTCCCATTAATACCAAAGGCCAGACTCAAAGTGTTAAGTGTAACACAATAAAATACAGTCATTTCACACTAGAATGTGTAAGAATTTAGAAAAATGGTCACAGGTGAATTATTAGGGATTGTCCTTTGAGCTTTGTTCTCAAAGTACTTTGATGCCATTAACAGCACCAGGTTTTTCAGTCCTCTGTTGGGGTTTTTTTTGCAGTTTATGTGCAATTTTTATGTTGTTTAATGAAGAGGATAGGTCTGAATGTGAAGAGCTATACCTACAGCAGTGATAGAAACAGCAAACTTCCAGAGAGGAGAAGTAAAAGCTAAAAGAAGGAGGCACAGAGCAGGAAATGGAGAGAAAACAGCTGAAACCAGTGCAGAATAAATTGGATGTCTACAGGGATCTCTCTGATTTGGAGCTGTTAAGAATTTTGATGAAATAGGAAAGTGAGTGATTTAAAGGGGGCGGGTGGGAGAAATTATCTCAACATTAGCTAAGTAGATGACAGCAGTGCTTCAATCATAGTCCTTCAATCATGGCCCATCTTCTTCCCACCAGAGCAAAACCATTTAAGCTGCTGGCAGTGCTCACATCAGCAACAGTGGAAGACCCTCATTTCATACTAAATGGAACCCTGATCTGAGATGCTTTTAAGAGGGAATGTTATTTTTATCTAAATGTGTGGGAATTGAGGTAATGGAGAACTTTTCAGGGGAATGTACTTTTTCTCTTTGAAAATAATTTTGGGAGAATTAAAACACAGCAAAACCACTGCGGGCTTGTAATGCATTAGGGTGATATTTATATGTACATATGTGTGTGTGGCATGGTGCTAAATGACTTTTCATCTCTTGTCAAATCTAAGCTCTTAAGGCTGCTAGATCTTCTCAGGGTTTAGGAATTGATTGAAAATAAAGGAAAGCAAAATGTGGATGATACACATGCACTGAAGAGGTAGTAGGCATTTCTAATGAGAGTGATTATTTTTGAGACTGAAGAATCAATACAGTTCAAGAAAACAAAAACAACCAAAAACCCAAAGCAACAAGAAGTCACTACTAGACAGAACTAATTATGCCCTAGAAGTGACCTAGAAATCATCTCTTTCTGCACTTTGTGGTGGGTTGAGGTAATAGTGCATCTTCCTGAGGTAAGTTTAAAACCAGCCTGGCTATTCAGCAACCACCATATCCAGTCTGTGGCAGGTCTGAATCACTAAAATTTTAGAGTTGGAAGGGACTCCTGGAGATCACCTAGCCCAACCCTCTGCCAAGGCAGGGTTACCTGGAGCAGGTAACACAGGAACTATTTGGGTAGGTTTTGAATGTCTCCAGAGAGGGAGATTCTATGACCTCCCTGGGCAGCCTGTGCCAGTGCTCTGCCACCCTCGAGGTAAAGAAGTTCTCCCTCATGTTGAAGTAGAACTTCTTATGTTTCAGTTTGTGGCCATTTCTCCTTGTCCTATCACTGGGCACCACTGAAAAGAGTCTGGCACCATCCTCTTGGCACCTGCCTTTGAGATATTTACATGTGTTGATGAGATCCCCTTCAGTCTTCTCTTCTCTAGACTAAATAGGCCCAGCTCCTGCAGTCTCTCCTCATAACAGAGATGTTTCAGACTCCTAATCATCTTCATAGCCCTCCACTGGACCTTCTGCAGCAGCTCCTTGTCTTTCTTGTACTGAGGAGCCCAGAACTGAACAGAGCACTGCAGATGTGGCCTCACTAGGGCTGAGTAGAGGGGCAGGATCGCCTCCCTCGATCTGCTGGCAACGCTCTTCCCGATGCACCCCAGGATACCATTGGCCCTCCTGGCTGCAAGGGCATTGCCAGCTCATGGTCAGCTCCTCATTCACCAAGACTCCCAGGTCCTTCTCCAGTAGGCCAGGCCCCAACTTGTGCTGGTACGTGGGGTTTTTCACCTTGCTCTGTATAAGCAAGGCCCACTGGCTCAAGGACTGTGTGGGAAAGACCCCGGGATTCCCGTCCCCAGCAGGAGAGATATTAAGTGCCTGAAGTGCTTTCTTAACCACAGGATGCAATATGGTAAGAATTAATTAGTTTTTAAGAGTGAAGACTGTTTTTTTTTCAACCAGAATAAGCCACTGGTTCAGTGCTGGGACTTGCTCAGCCATTCTTCATGATGTCACTCACCCTGAACAAGGACTCACCAGTCAGCTCTCACCTCAGGGAAAGGATTGCTCATGTGCACCTGAGAACAAAACTCAGGCTACAGCAAGTGTCTCAGAAGCATTAAGAAGCATGTGAGAGAGAGAATGAGCCGGCTTGTGAAAAGGCAGAAAGGGCAGAGTACACATGATGATGGGGGCAAGGTTTCCCTCATGACACATAGGGTTGCTGCTGAGTGTCTGCTCCTCTCCACAGAGGTGGCTGCTGAGGGACCTGGCACCCTTGTACATCAGTACATTCACTGGCTTATATCCTCATGGCAAGGGTTCATTTTTTTAATAACTATAGAACTAGACAGAGGACAAAAGTGACCCTACTTAATTTTGAGTATTGGTCTTTCCCTACCAGATGCTGTGATTCCTGTCTCCCACCATTCACTGTCTTGGAGACAGGTGGCCTTTCTGGGGCTGCAGTCCTGTGGGAGGCAGTGAGTCAATTTGGCATCACATCACCACTGGAGAAGAGTCCCTTCTGCTGCCCCATCTCATCATCTTCATATTGCCCTTGCTGTCTCCTGACTGCAAGCTCCTGCTGCTTACCATGTGTGGGCTTATGGAACCCTACTTCAGATGACTTAATTCAAAATCTGGCAGAGGATTAACACAGCAAAAATCTAAAAATGGCTCAGGGAAGTGTCTGATGAGGATGGAGCTTCCTCAAAGGAGGGTGGGGCAGCATTGGGAGATTCCCTGAAAGGATGAAAGAGTATGAAAGAAGGGAAGGATAGAGGAGACTTGTCTTTTTCCAGACACATAAGCAGTGAAACAGCACCCAAAGGCATTTTTCTGAGTTTTGTTAAGAGTTCCTGGAAAGAGGCAGGCGGTCTGAACTGGGGAAGCTGAGCTGCTCTCTAGGAGTTTCAATAAAGATAGCCTGAACAATGAATGTGGACTACAAAACAAACATTTGGAAACTAAATGAGGTAAAGTCCAAGCATAATCCTTAGCACCTGAGGTAAAGGTTGATCAGTATCTCTGTATTCACTCTTTGCATGCATGTATGTGACAGCTGTTTGTATGTTTGGGACTCCTTAGTAGGCCATACATATTTCTCTAACAAACTGGCAGTTTCCATGTCCTGTCTTATCCTTGCTGTCCACAGTTTTTGTTGCTTGCTCTGAGGATTACATCCTGCGTAGTGTTTTATGATTGAACCCCAGACCTCTGCGAAGTCCCACACTCAGTTTGCCAAAGCTTGCCATTTTAGTGCATTATTTGTACTGCAGCAATGCCCAGAGGCCCCTTTGTGCAGAGCAGCATCTGTGGCTGGTACACACACAGCTGTTTGTCCTAAGGTCCAAGGCGAGCTCTCACAGCCCCGTCCCTGCCTCTTTGGTGCACACGGTTTTCAGCCATCACTAACACTTAATATGTTCCATTTGGCACCACTGTGAGAAAGCTATCTTGTTTGGGGAAAAAATGTTTTATTAAGCCCAAAGCAAAGACGCAGCCACTTTTGGGTGATGTTGTTGATTATTCACAAAATGTCATTCCCGAGTTGTCTTGTTTGCCAAGTGTGGGACATATGTTAGTAATTGACAATGAGCAGAGTGGATCTCTTCTATAAATGGCTGTTTCAAGACTCAACTAGTAATAAAATAAAGGGGCCAGGGGTTCCTCAGAAGATCTAACACTGTACGTCCTTTAAAACTGTTATCGCTAGCAGGCAAGGCTTGTTCTCCCCCTTTCTCTTCCAGACTGCTTCTCTTCCTGTAAAACCTCAGGCCTGTTCCTCATTTTTGCTTATGTTGCAACAGAAGGGTTTTTTGTTTCTTCAGGAAACAGCTAGCCGAAATCTATGTCTTGTGTTTCTGAATACACTTTCCACCAACATTTGTGCTAGCCTTAGTTGAACAACTCCAGTAATGACATACAATGATTTTCAGAGACCTAAAGGAGGAAATAGTACCATGAAAATTGCTTAATTGTTCCTATGGATTCTAACTCTTTATTTCAGTTACACTGCATATGGATGTAAAGTACCATAGATATTTTAAGAGTCAGAGACCTGAATTTGTTCTCATGTCACCCCTGCTTTAACAAGGAAGACATTAATTCAGATGACATAATTTCTGAACATATCAATGGGGTTGGAAGGGTTTGAATGTACAAATATTCATGTAGGTGTGCAATCTTGCAGAATCTGTTGTTGCCACAGATCTTGTTGCTCAAGGAAGTTATTGGTCTGTAGTGATGGAGGTAGAAACAGGCACTTAAGAGACATAAATACCACTGGGGATTGAATGGAATGGACAGTATGATGCACAATGAAAAAGGCGTCACTTGTATAAGGCTCTGTCAGGTTTGTCTGATATTTGGTGGGTCAAGATTATATGGTTGTTTGGGTGGCTGGTCACATTCTTTTTTTCATGCAGATTACTGGTAAGTTTGAGTGTGGTTGTGGTATAATGATGCATAGGTGGATGCTGGAAACCCATCCTTCTGGGGACTTGGCCTAGTCTATCAGTTAGCAAGGAGAAGAAGAGAAGGAGGTGCAGATGACTGACGCAAAGTTATACCTGCCCTTTATGATGTGTCTTTCTTTCGTGTCTCACTGGGCACCACATTGCCATGGGACACTTGTGTAATAGGACAACTGGTTTATATTTTTGCTTGTTCTTTCCAAAGCAACACCAGCTGATGTGATCCACCCCAATAAACATTAGCTAACTATTTCAATATTTTCTGTGTGGGGTGTAGTCTAAACCAGAAGATGATGCAAAATACTGCATCCCACTTCCCAGGCATGACCAAACTGGTGCATGATCTACATGGAGTAGCAGCCCAAGGAACACTAAAGTCAGCAGGAATCTTTCCACTGACTTCAAAAAGCATTGTCTCAAGCCACCTGAGACAGTGTTAGGCACTGATTTTACCCTAAAAGTGAACATGGATTATGAAACATTTCTGAGAGCCTGACCACTCTCTTTTATTCTATGTGGTAAGGAATGATCCCAAACCAGACATGTTCTGGCTCAGGAGAGGAGGTGCTGCTTGGCTGCAAAATGGAGCCAAACCTTTGGAATTTCCATTTGTCTCAGCCTCCAGGATGTGAAGCTTTCCCTGGCCCTTGGGTAGAGAATGCAGGTTAGTCTTTCCATATGGAGGCAGCATTTGCTGATCTGCTTTCCAATTTGTATTGGTTTTTCTCCCATTAAATGAGGAAAGAAAGGCAAATTAGATCACTTTTTCAAAGGAGGGAGAACTGAATTATTTTTCTTACCTACTTTGTATCTATATAAGCCCCATGCATCGGTTCTTGTACATCAAATAAAGTAAAAATTTCATAAATAGAAGGTCTGATCCTTGCTTCTCTGAACCCACAATTTTAAGAATAATGGATTTAAATTCAATGGTTGGACTCACCATTTATGCACTTTGTATAAGGATGGCACAGCCTTACAATATTGCTGCCTGGTAAGAAGTCATAGAAAGCATTCTAGCAGGGCTCAGGCACCATGATCACGGCCCGGAAAAAACCAACAACCAGCTAGCAAAACTCCAGAAGGAACAGTATCCCGTGTAAACCAAGGAAGGACCTTGGTAACTGCAGGGTTGAGCTATTACTTTTCAGTTCAGAGTTAAAATTTCTTACTGAATACTTTCAAGACAGAAAAAAATATGCAGTGGTACACTAGAGAGGTTAGATAAAGTTAAGATTTTATTTTCAGCTCTCCCAACCATACTGTGTTAAATTCCATCTTGGCAGCACACAATGAGTAACAGTGATTTCAATCCTGTGGCTCAAAAATGGTGGGTAAAAACATGACAGGGCCTGAGCTTTTCCTCTCTCCCCACTCTTTCTGTCACACGATTTATGACTATCCAGGTAGCAGCAGGAGAAGGTTGGAGAGGTAACACCAAGCAATGTGTGCGAGGGGAATTGGGCAAAACAAAGTTAACCATTACCACCCAACATTTGATTTCTTCCATACACTCTTCTTTGCACTGAAGAGAGCCAGAGACAATGGTATTATGTTATTGCTGACAGTAATGCCTGTGTTTGGATATATGTTTTGCTGACAGCAGTTGAAATCTTGGAGGCATTTGCCATTGGGAACTTGGTCCCATCCCTCCTGGTTTGTTTATTATTTGCAGCTCTGCTGCTTTGGTCTCTGAGCCAGCTGGCTTGTGTGGAAAGGGGATTCCTGGAAGAGCAGCGTTAGGCTGGCTCAGGCCTTGGGGGGTCGTTACCATGTCCCTGATGGGGCACTTGACACTGACATGCTGAGTGATTTAGGACCAGACACTTGCCGTCTTTGCCTCCATTTCCCTCCTGTGAAATTGTTGATGGTGGTGCTTACTTTACAAACTGCATGGAGCTGTACAGTTGCCAAGCTCTCTATGAGGCAACAAATGACATCGATTAGTTGTTTTGTACAGGCCCAACACTGAGAAAGAAAAGGTTGTTTCAGTCATTGTGGCACTGAGTTCGTTATGTTTCTCCATCCATCTTCAACATCTAGCCTTGTAGGGCATGAGTGAGGATTATTTGTGTACTCTGCCTTTCTGTGTTCAAATACAGAAAAGACCTGTAAGCATGGTGATAGTCAGCATTTATCATCCGATTTATCAAAAGATAAAAATCACATGTGCTTTTATTGGCTATCTTTGCTCTGCCCCCTGCCCCGGTATGCAAGATTTTACTTTGTTTGCTTAATGGACTTGTAATTAAACAAAGAAAGAAAAAAAAACCAACTAGTAATTATCTTTGTCTTCTTAGTGCTTACACTGTTTCTCCATTATTTAGTCTTCAAATTTCTGTGAATTTTACACTAAGGAGAAACTTCTGCTTCAGTTTGAAGTTAAAAGCAAATTTACCATAGACTTTAACGAAACCAGAAGAGGCCTTAACATCTTGCCAAAACTTTTTAAAGATGAAGATGCTGAGTTTCTTAGAGGAGATGCTTTGGATTCTTCATACTATGAGTTGGTTTACTAAATACTGACTTAACGCATATAAGAAAGGGGAAAAACCCCTAGAGTCTCATGTTACTTGAACAGGAAAAAATGCCTCACTTGTTTGTGATTTATAGTGATTAAACCAAAGTCTTATGGATTACTATGCATTTTTCTCAATATAGGAAAAGCATACAGGGAAATTTTGGCAGTTCATTATGATTACTGTAGTTCCACCAGTGTAATAGGAGCCAAAAAATTTGCGGCATGGGATGGTTTCTTTATGTAGCATTTTGGAGATGTCCGATACATAGGGGTTTTTTGCATTGACTAGTGTGTGGCCTTGGCATCAAGGCTATAGCTGCATTACATTTGATAAGCTTTGCTAGAAATTAGGACCTTGAAACAGGCTGTCATTCATACCTTTGCAGGGTGGGGTGAAGGTATGAAAACTCCTCATTAAAAGAGAGCCAAATCACATTACTGGAGAAGATCAAGTTACTGGACTTCATGCACTTCATGAATCTCTGGCATTGTGTTTGCTTCCTGATTGCCTCCAAGATGTGAAAGAGGAAGAAGACCTGTAGCGATAAGGAGAGACAAAGGGTCCCCAAGCAGGTGCAAAGGAGGAATCTTTATTGCCAAAATCCTGGCCTTTTTATGCCTTTTGTCGATTATCTGTTTCCTAGTTTTAAGGCACAATAAACCAATTTTAACCAACCACTACACAGCACGGTATGGGCACGAGGCATTCATGCAGCCTGCCTCATTTCCCCTATTCTAGCTGAGTCACTCTCCCACAGTCCCTTTCTACTTAGCCTAAGTGACAGGACGGAGCCGTGATTTTACCAGGCCTTCCCTTTACAAAGCTTTACTTATGGTAACAAAGACCTGTTAGGAAGTCCATGGTTGTGTCCTTCTTAACTCAAGCAATAATCACTGTAGCTTCCTCTCCCAATCGTTTCCTCATGATCCATTGATCCATCCGGACCCAGGCTCCGAGATTTCAAGGCCCTTGGCAGCCCACCAAGCTCTGAGGGAAGAAGTAGCACATGTGTGTGATGAAAAGGGTGAAAGCTTTATGGAGTCAGCTTTATTTTCCCTTCCTCGTACAGGCGCTCGCTTATCACTGTAGTTTTCCTGAAAGATCAAAAATAAAGTCTTCTTGCATTTGGAGCAGTAAAAAGTTGTTTTTATAGCAGAAATGTGACACCATAAGAGTTAATGTAAACCCAATTATTTTGGTTCTTCATGCTGCAGTGCCTTGCCATATTTAATACTGCACTGTTATCAATATTATGCAAAGGTTTTGGTACAAATTGAGATTAACAAGTAACAGTGACATCACACCAACAGTACTAATCCAAAGTAAATTACTTCTTCTCCCTACCATTCTTTGCCTTTGCATTTCTGCTGTGGCTGCATTATGAAATGCTCTAGGCCATGCATTTTCTTGAGGCAACTGCAATTCTGCAGTAGCAAGCATTTCTGCCCTCTAGCTGTTAACCACATGGTACTCCAAACAAGACAGCAAACCACTAGGAATGTCAGCTGCATCCCACCCTACTGGGAATTCAACAGTTTTCTGAACACAAAAAATATTTGCCTTGGCTGATATTTTATAATGGCAAATTCTAATAATAATGCTGTGCTTTTAAAATATGTTTTTCTAACCTTGGAGTGTGAACACTGTATATCACCTACTTTTAATCAGGTCTGATATTGTTTGAAAAGGTTTGTATTATCCTTAAGACTTAAGAAAAGACAATAACACAAATGAAAATGGATTCTCAGCCAATGTAGTCCAGAATTTCTTAGCGTTATTGAAGTGGATGATCAGCCTTGTTTTCTTCAGCCCACCTATGTGACCATTACTCAAGGGGCAAATAGTGTTAGCACCTTTTGATAAATAATCATTTGGCTATCAAGAATCCAAATGATTCAATCTGAGATGTTTCACTTTGTAAAGAAGCAAAAGAGGGTTTCATACCTTTGTAACTCTAGCATGTGTTTTAAGCAGACGCCTGAAGGTACATATTCAGTGTATTTGAATCTTTTGGGTC